>JAXQQM020080560.1:0-27223 GCA_034641835.2 Pinus albicaulis
GTAACATCTTGTTCCTTTATGCTGCGAACATTTTTCACTTCTTCCCACCATAAAGTGGCTTTCTCCCGTAACTGAAATATGGCTAATCTGGCCTTCATATTGCTACTATACTCGTACACCTGGAAGTAATTATTCATGTTTATTAACCATGCTTTAGCCACTTCTTCAGCATCACCATCAAATGTTGGTGGTTTTATCTTTCGAAATTCCCCTTGAAGTTCTATTTTTTTCTTTTTAGCATCTTGTTGATCGGACACATTGCCAGATTCTACTTCATTGAATTTTTTATTTTTATTTTTTTTTTTCGCTGTGACAGACTTCTTTCCACTCTGTCGGTGGTGTTATTTCTCGTTTTCTATTCTTCTTCATCTTGCATGCCTTTATCAGTACTTAGATGCTCCACTTCCTATTTTTTTTTATCTGATAGGATTTTTAATATTTTCTCTTGATCTTGCAATAATCGCTCATTATATTTTCGAACACACACCATTTCCTCCTGTAATTGTTGCATCGTATTAACAAGAAACTGGTTTGGTGTTGCTGTTCTTCCAATAGCCTACTAGTTTGTTAGTGTTGTTCAACACTTAACTGAACCCACATTTTTGGGTTCATCACTGGTTGACCTTGGGGTTCCCCGACTTCTTGGGGAGTTTGCTGTGTATTTCCCCTTCTAATAATTTTTGTTAAACTCTCTATGTGCATCAATAAACATACAACTTTACCGTTAGTTGACCCTTAGTGTCCCAGCGTATGAACGCTGCTCTGATACCACTTGCCACACTCATATATATATATATATATATATATATATATATATATATATATATATATATATATATTTTAAACTATACTTTACTAGAAGAAATCCTAGATCTACTTCCTATCCTATTATCTATGTAATTTTAACCTTATTATTTTTCCTTAGAACGATAACAGGGATTCATATATATGTTATGTGAGTAATATTTACTTTCCAAAGTTTATCATTACACATAATGAAACATATTAAGGTTTGACATAGAATCGAAATGAACAAATTAAAAACATTGCATACAATCACAATAACATCCATGTTAACGTATACCCATCACATGTAACACTTCCACCAACACCTGAGCTGGCGCGTTAAATTCCATTGAAAGCCGAGGTACCTCACTTTAATGCAATAGTACAACTGGCAGACATTTCCAGATCTCAATGCGATTCATTTTGTTTTTTGTTGAAATCCTCTCCGTTGATCTTGGTTAGATCAACAATCACGATTTTGGGCGGGAATTTTCTTGGTTCTTCCGCCAACCCTAGCACCTCCCGGCACTTGACTCCAAGAAGGGTTTCTACTCGGTCCATTTCTCCACTGTTTGTTGTGAAATCCGGAAAGCCGAGTCTTCGGCTCTGCAGTGAATCCTTATTGCATTTTTTTTATGAAGCTAATGAGAAATTCCTTTGCTAGTGCTACGCCTTACGCCGTGGATCCTCCCTGCAAGATTTGTTATTGTTGATTCATCTGTAGAGGCGAGCTTTTTTCTAAATACAACTGGAATTATTTGCTTAACAAAGGTATCTCTGTTCACCACTACTCTCAGGGCTTATTTTTAACTTAGATTTAATGCATTATATTCAATTTTTGTTTTCCACTGTTAATAAATTTGCAGAGGTTTCTCCCGTTTAATGAATCTAGATGCTTCAGAGGAAGAATACGCTCGAATGGTCGCCTCAAACCCTCCAGGTAATTTATCAATTAAAATCGTTATTATCATTAAAGAGTTTCTGTTCCTACACAATCTTGTGCTGTGCGTTTTATCTGGCTCATGCGACAGTCTCGGTACTGATAACTATACCTTGGTTTAATTTCTTCGCAGGTCAATTGTACCGCTTGGGTAGGTGTGATCAAATTCAGTCTTGAATATCTTCTAAAGACCTTCACCCGACTAACGATTGCCTGCGGATTTTCTTCCAAGTATTTAATACCCAACAACAACCTTGCTCTCGTTAATCAGCTGATGCGGCCTTCCTGACTTCTTAGGGATCTTTAAAAGAGAGAGAAGGATTTCCAATCTTAACTAATCGATATTGGAATTTAGTTATGAGTTTTATTACTGGCGGTAGTTGGATGTAAATATTTCCGCGTAGTTGAGAATATTGGTTTTTCTGTAATATTCATATACATTCATACAGTTGTACCCTTAAGGGTTTTAATACTATTCTCTAGTATGAACATTCCTGTGGAACGAATTTTATTATACAGTGGACTGTTATGTCCCTCCTTATGGATGGCCGGCATAACCAGTATAACTTCTGTTTTGTTTCTTTATTGTTTCATGTAAGCAAACTCTTTATATATAGATATATAGATTCGTTACTTATTGAAAACGGGAAATCTTTCACTGTTATATTATTTACCAGGTTAGCTCTTGTTGGTTCTCATGAGTTTACTGAACTTTTCTTTGCTCTATTTTTAATGAATATAGTTTCTAACTCTGGATTTGAGCTCTCACTATAATTGAAATATTTATTTCTGATTATTCTTCAGTTCCTTATAAAACTGCGTTTTTTATTTTATTATGATACGCTCTGAGTTTTCGATATTTATATAAATACCGTTGAAATTGGAAAGATCATATAGAATTTGATTATATACATTTCCTTCCCTTTTTCTTTTACATATAAGTTTTTCTTTGATGTGAAATTGATTAAAAAGGGTTCGTTTCACTTATAGTCAAATCTGGTGACCGGACCACCCTTCATAGTGTCCGTGTATGACTGTATTTATAAGGACGAGGTATCATGGGTAGGGTTTTTGCCCAAACCCAAGATCAAAAGTCCAGATAATCTCTCATCGAATTGACCTAAAACTTAACCTGAAGTTTTCCAGTTCATTTGTCTATACATATTTTCTGATTTTATCTCTTTTCTAAATACATTTCTAGTAAATTAAAAAGGTAAGATTGTATAAGAATGATAGTTACAACCTTTTTATATTATAACAACCTTCTTTACTGCAATTAATATATTTACTTATTTATGTACAGTCTATCTGTTACGTGCACAGTTTACAGAATTTTATAATAAATACTGTCTAACTGTCATTTGTGAATTTTCAGAATTTCTAGAAAATTTTACAGTCTTTTTGTTGTTTAACATAATTTCAAGAATTCTATCTAATACACTTTCTTTCTCCTGTTTAACCTAGCTTTAGCCATAAACATTAAACTTCACAGAAACCCTGATACTAGCATTTATTTACAGCAATTATGACATATACTGTTATATAAAGAATTTCTATCTGCAACTTAAGAAATCAAACAGAATTTCATAAAATTTACTTATCTGATTAGCAAATTTATAGCTATGGTCCTCCCAACCTTCAGGAGAGGTGATTACGCCCTGCTCCTACCTCCGTGCTCTAGATTCTGGAAAGGTACGGGTTAACAGTGGATTCTTTTCTGTTATGACCTTAGGACAGATAGTCCAGTCAACACCAGAAAATTAGTTTCAGGCTTTTCTGAGTGTTTTTCCACTGGTCTCTACCAGCTCTGGAAAATCCACACTCCTTCCTCCAAACTAGAACAGAACTCCTACTCCTCACTGGGATCAATTTTATCCTCAGAGGAGCAAGTAACTATTTCCAACTGTCCCCAACCACTTCCAGATCTTGGAAAAACATTTTACCATCAGCTTTTATTTAATTTCATCTAGTTTATTTTCCATAATAAGGCTATTATTAAAATAAATAACATAAATTGTCTCAGTTTTTCCTGAACAATTATATACAAATCACTTAACTAGTTAACCAACTAGTTAGCAGTAAATGTAGCTGTCACAGTTTTATTAGAGATTCTTTAAAATGTGTGTGTTTGTTTTCGAAAAAATAAAGTTAAATTTTTTAAAAATATGTATTTTAGTTAAAAGTTAATTTGGAAAAAGTGAATATCGAAATTTGATAATATTTTTTGTTTTAGCATTTTATTAAATTATACTAATGTATCTATTCATATTTTCACATTTTTTTAAATAAAAATTAATATATATATATATAAAATATAGAGTTAGTGATCTTATAAATAATTAGATGCTTATGCCAAAAAGACAAAATATCTCACCACATGTTTATTTTATGTTGTTTTAATGAGGTATTTTAATGAATGAAATTCATGCAACATTTTACTCTTTCACCTCACAACTTAAGACACAATTAATTTGATAATTTGATAAGGAAATCAAAGATATTTCAAATTAGCTATTCTCTAATCATATATTATATTCATTTGATAACTACACTCTGGGGTGATATCAAGAGTCACATTTTAGGAATACAAAATTTCATTAGAATGTGGATTATTTTATTTTTTTTGGAAATTATGGAATTTTATTAAAATGTGGAATTTTTTTAATTTTTTGGGAAATTAATGGTGCATCAATTTTCATTCTATCTTTATTTTTAGTTTTTGTTTCATTGGAGACTATGACTTTTGTCTCACGGTCAAAGTGCATTGACTTTTTATGTTTTGCAATTTTAGCCAAAGTTTCAGGAAAAATACTTAAAATTTATATTTTCTCGTAAATTTAAAAATAATTTTCTAATTTTTTGGTAATATTTTTTCAAAATGTCGATTAACTGAGCGAGCTCTGATGGGAAATAGTTCCCCTGGTAGAAAGAATTTTATTTTTGGCATTTGTTAGTTCCTCACAAATAATTTTAAAATCGGAAAAAAAATATCTATTTTTGAGTGGTCACTAAAACTGACATTGTTATGCTATTGCACTACCAAATGATGCCAGAACTCACATTGTTGCAGGTCCTTTACAATCTAGAATTAAACCACTTACATATGGAGCTTTCTTATGCGGATTTTTCATGAAGCTTCCTTGTGCGAAGATTTCATTAAGTGAATTACATAAAGCAGTTAATAGTTAACAAAGAATCACCACTTACACAACATAACTAGTCTCTGCCACACGATTTTTTACTCACCAAGTACGACCATGGAAAATTTTCTTACATTATAGAAATACCAAGCTAAAAGGTTTGATTTTATTTGGAACAAGAGACCAAATCAATGTGTAACCTGAGGATTGTAACAAAAAATTGAATAGATTTATAGCATATAATAACACATTCAAAGCATGTATATCCTTGAATATGGGCACCTTCTTCTGGTTACAATCAATACAAACATGTCTGCAAAAAATGTTGAGTCTAGGAGTCTTCACACTTTTTTTTAAATAGATTTAAAACAAAAATGATGCCCCATCCCTTTAAAAAAACCCTTATGGAGAGCTATATACGATCCATGGATCAGATAAACCCTTACTTGATTCTATTCTATAGAGAATCTCTTGCAATAATATCTATAGGCGTAATATTGTTAATGTTTCAAAATTTCCCTCAACAAAATAGTTAACAAGTATGCATGTAAATCAAATATCAGATAATTAATCGTAGTATTGGTAATGCCATGTGACTAATTTGATATTAAAGCTACTAACAATGCGATATGAAGGTAACGAATTAGGTGGTTACCACTAGAGGATATAAAGCTAACAATTTTAAGATGTAACGTAATTACATCAAAACTAAATTCTAATAACATCGAAAAAATATCAAAGTGAATTGCGAGTCATTATATATTTGAGACTCCATGGTTTTGGAGATGAAAATAGTTTATAACGATAATGACTTATATATATATATATATATATAATAATATTAATAATAAATTAACTAGCAATTGCACTTGTGGTGCAAAGGAACGTCGAAAGGAGACGAACGGTGTATTTTGGGTCCCACCGTCACACCATTTTGACAAACGCATCCATGGTGGTCGATGAGGTCTCTTAGTCAACATCCTTTGAGCCTAGAGCTGGTTGGTGATTTGGAGAACGAGTTGGGATCGGAATGGAGCGAAAGCTCAGAAGGGAATGAGAACTGTGTTGTGTGTAACAGTGAGTGGAGTTATTTTTCTTGTGTAATTAGCAAATGCCGAGACTCTGTCCTTTTATGTTATGAATAAATTGAATGCTGTATACATCGATGTGTGATGAGCATAAGTTGATGCGTTTGGTTCTTGGCAATTGCTGAAGCGATTTGCGGAGTTGAATTAAATTACATCTCAGTTTTGAAATGCATCGGGTTTAGAATATCGCATCGGCATTGTAGGAATTGTCGACAGTTGTAGCATCAAAAAGTATTGCGACTTGAGACTTCCGATGACTTCCATATCACACATTATAGCCATAATATCCGGACGCGAAGTATTATAAACAGGGTTAAGGGTGAATCGGGTCCGGAGAGTTCGCATCGGCGTTGTGAAATCGGGCAATAGTGAAGTGACATTCAATCCTGGCGAACTGCGATCGCCGATTAATATGATAGCGGTGCAGTTTGGAAGGTGTAAAAGACTTTATAGATCTGTCAAAGCGGAGTTGAATTAAAATACATCTCAGTTTTGAAATGCATCGGGTCCAGAATATCGAATCGGCGTTGTAGCAATTGTCGACAGCTGGAGCATAAAAAGATATTGCGACGTGAGACTTCCAATAGTTATCGCATATGAGAGGTAAGAGAATTTCATATCACACAGTATAGCCATAATTTTCGGACGCGAAGTATTATAAACAGGGCTAAGGGTGAATCGAGTCCGGAGAGTTCGCATCGGCATGTTGCCATAAAGCAGATTTATTTGTAAATAGACTATGATGTTCTTTCGCAACATCTCCAGGTCTGCAACTCCTTGTTTTGAATGAGAACTCCATCCTGTTCCCGCAATGTTTGACGAAACCTTAAAACTGTCAAGGAGAAAACCAAGATAGATTTGATGAGTAGTTATATATTCAACTGGATTTGTTTCTGAAAGTGGTTTGGACTCGTCTGGTGTAAGATGAGATCGAAATTTACAATAGTCTTCGAATTTGAAATTCATTTTATGAACGCACATTTTTTTTTTGTGGACAAATTTGGGAAACACAAATTGAATTTCTGTAGAATAAGTCAAATGCAATTGTAACTCCTCTTGGTCAACAATGAACTTCTCAGATATAGAGTTTACAATTTATAGTTTTATTACAAAAGAGAGACGACATTTAACCTGATATTAGTAGCTCTTAGAACAAGCAGTTAAGTGAAATGTTCAGTAATTATCTATAAATAACCAACAACAGCCAACAGAGCGGGAGCCTTGCAAGACATGGTCATTCGTGTGTCGGTGCCACCGGTGTGAATTGGAGCGGTCTCTAGAGGGCGATATGAGGGGCATTGAGGACGACTTTGGGAGGATTTATAAGAAGCTTGGAGAGATGGAGATGACTAAATTGGCTCTGAAGCTGGAGCAAAAGCTTACCCAGTTACAGGGGAGAGTTAAGGCCAAGGATAGGCAGCTGATTTGTGCTTCGTTCGCCAAGGCTTATTGGCCCATGTTTAGGTCTCCTGTGCTTCTGAAAAAATGGGGCAGGCAGATGCCTTGCATTGAGGGTGTTATTGATGCTGTTACTTCTGCATTGCCTGGGGATGAGACTGCCCTCTGTGCTGTTGCAACTATAGTGGATAAGTTGAAGGTGAGCAAGGGATTGACCCCATACAGAAAGGCCATGGATCGGGCTCTGCGGATATGTAAAGGACAGTACAGGAAACAGATGAAGAGTAATGTGATGAAGGATTTGATAGATGCCCATGTCTATAACAGAGGTATTATTGCTCCTAAGTCTTGCATATTTTAGCCTTCTCGCTGGCTCAATGCTGGTATACATTTTCTTTTGAAATCTAGATTAGCCCAGTAACTTCATTCAAAATTTGTTCCTATTCTTTTGCTCCTAGTCGAGTCAGAGATTTTTAGCCTCTATCAATTGCCCAATTCAAAATTCTTACTTGTGCAGAGGAACATCTCTTACCGTTTCTTATTCTTTTGTATTTCACAATCCCTGATAGGACAACTAATTTGACCACTTTTGCTTCCCAATACAAAATTTGAAAAACGAAGCAGCTCATCTCCCTTTTTCAAGCCCAATACCTTCATCACATTTTAGTTCTCTTTGAGTGCTGTGAGGGGAAAAACAACACAGGAGAATTTCCCCAAACTATTAAGGTAATTTAATGTTTCGCAGATTCTGATTTTGATCTTGAGGTTCTGAAGCTTGGGGCTCAAACTCAACTCTGTCCTTATTGGGCACCTACATTCTCTATAGCTTGGAGTTTCATACCGTGTGTTGAAAGCTTTTCATAGGTTGGTGTTTAACTCGGAGGCATGGTATGGAGGTTTCAACATATGTTGAGATTAAAGAACATCTGCATAGCAGCAGGGGGTTTGTGACAGCAGGCATACTTTGTCCATTATTTTGATGGGCATATCAATGTTTTCTTTATCCCTTCTGAAGCAAAGTATGAGGTCGGAGACATTTGGTCAAATCCATTTGATTGTATATCATAGTATAATATTCTTTTAATTTTAAATAAAGGTGCTCCTTATGGATTGATTCCATTAAATGGGGGAATTATTTGTTCAAAAACATGGTATGTGAGATCTACTGCCTTTAAAGAAGAATACGTGATTTATATTTGCATGTTAAAATATGTTTAAGATTCTCTTCTCTGTCGAATAACTGGTTTTAGGATTTCAGATCAGTTTTTCTAAAATTTTATCATTAATGGTATGATAGAGAAGTGTTTAGACTCTTTGAGTGAGATTTCAGATGATCTAGCATACGATGCAGAATATTGGTGTGACTTGGGAAGACCTGATCGTAGAGCTTAGCCCTAACAAGGAGATGCTTACATTGGTTGGAGATGATAAAGAATCAAGAATTAAAACTTTTTCTGTCATAACATTTAAATGAAGGATATCTTCAACTTAACAGAGTCAGTGTATCTGAGATTTAAACTCCATAATGCATTTAATAAGAATGATTTATTTTTGCATGTCAAATACAATCAGTAATCTATTTTCTGTCAAATGACTGGGTTTAGAATTTCAGATCAGTTTTCCTAAAATTTTATCATGAATGGGATTTCATATGGTCTAGCGTATGACACAGAATATCGGTGTGACTTGAAAATCTTGAAAAAAACAAGAGAGAATTGCAGCTGATCTTAAGTAGAGCTTATGCCGATCTTTGGTTGTAGATATAGAAAGAACACATCTGCAATAGTTTTGAAGATGGCTCTAGTCATTGTATGTTTAGAGAGAGTTTGGACTCTCTTGAGTGAGATTTCAGATATTCCAATCTATGATGCAGACTATTGATGGACTTGAAAAACTTAAAAACTGGGAAGAGAATACTCTAATAACTATTCGACATTTTCGACTTTCTCAACAGGTCTCCTGACCAATTCCGGCCAGGCGTCCAGATCATTTGGCCGGATGCTGTTTTGTCATCTGTTCTCTTAATCCATTAGCAGGGTCCCCCAAATGTCAATGGAACTGGTTAGAGGTCCACTGGACATGGAGGACATTGGGAATTATTTCACGTGGTGGATTAAATGTCTACCTGCCTATGTTTAACAGTTTATGGCATCCTCCCCACGCAAACTTTCAAATTTTGAATCCACTGATTATATTGCTCATTTGACATCGCCTGCCCCTGTCTTTATATGGAAGGAAGAAACATCTATTGATGGAGATCATGAAGAACATGAGACTAAGTGATCTGCCCTTTTTCGTGAAGAGGAGGCATCTTTTCTCATCACCGGCCTGACTTATAGTCATGCTTATCTTAAGAATGATGCATGCCAAGATTCACTCAAACTAGCCAGACCTCGCTGGCAATGTCAGGTGCGTGCTTGTTTGTTTTTCTGATTCCAAACAAGCAAGGCCACAGGGAACCACGATAATGAATAATGGGGGGAAGCCGACAAGCAGTGGATCAGAGAAAGAGCAATAGTTGAGTTTGCCTGAGGATTCCTGCAGACGGAAACAGATGCGTTTAATGGACATTGAAGCAGGGATGGCTTTTGACAAAGTTAGATTAATGGAATTTGAAGTAGGGATTGCCTTTGACAATGTTAGATTGGTTTGTTAATCTTTGTCTTGAGGATGAACTACATTAGTTGGTTCGAAACGTTGACCCAATCCTGTAGATATGATTAATTCGAAATACATTTCATTTGCAATATGGATCACAAAAGTCCAAGATCTAACACTAGTCTAGATAATTAGAGCTACTTCAAGTTTTGTACTGAAAAAGAGGTTTGCACCTCATGAAATTTGATCCTTTGACTTGAGGATTCCTTCAGACAGACAGAAACAGATGAGTTTAATGGAGTTTGAAGTAGGGATGACCTTTGACAAAGTAAAGACACCAGTATAGATAATTACAATTATTTCAAGTTTTGCACTGAGAAAAATTTGCACAAGAGATTTGATCCCTCTCAATACTTGATAAATCTGAACTTAAAATGGATTTACCCTGGTATATTGAACCATCTATCAAGACTATGCTATGCTGTGTATAATAGTTGTAAGATGTATTGAACCATCTATCAAGACTATGCTATGCTGTGTATAATAGTTGTAAGATAGTTGCAATCCAGGAGTAGCTGGAGGTGGAGGAGAATTGTTTGAGAGTCTCTTTTTGAAGCCACCAACGCTCAGCTCTGGAGGCCTCAGACCTTTGCCAAATACAGAAGCTGTTTTAACTTTTCTCTGATTTCATGGGCGACCATGATTGCTTAGGACACTGCTTCTTGCTTCAGAATTTGGGAACAGGATGATGATTACGAAGATTGAGAAAAATCTTGCAGAGAGCAATAATTTTCAACCATAAATGATTAGTTGCATTGAATTTAGGAAGAACAAATTCTACATATCATTATTAAAATATCAGAAAAACAAAAGTAGCAGAGGACAGGCAAGAGTATCATGCCACATATATCCCTAATTGGAAGAGTATTTTGTCAAAATCAATTGTTCCACGAAATCCAGATAATGTTTCATCAAAGCCATTGTTGAACGAAATTGAGAAAATATAATGCTGGAATGGACGCGGAAGCTTTGAAAGCGAAAACATCAACAAAAACTGATACAGTGGAGAAATTCGTCCTTGAGAGTTAGATTGATTAGTTGTCCAAATGTCCGTGGCAGCTTCTAAAGGAGAAACTAAAGTTCTTTTAGAAGTAACATACTTTCTTCACCAACATTACCCAATGAACATATTAGGTTTATATGCTACGAAATCTGAGCTCAATCACAACAATATCTTCAGCAACATTACTCAATCAACATATTGTGTTTAATTTCTGTCAAAATTGAACAAATATTGATATCTTTTAGGAAAAATCATCGTCTTTGTTAAAAACGCTTTCTGCCAGCATTAATATTTAGCCAATTGCTACAGGTTTTTAGTTAATTAGGTGGATTTGAATGTAAATCCAAATTTAAAAATATTTTTAATTAATTGTAGTAATAATCAACAAACAAAAGCATATAATTACAATATGCATGACAGTTTTGGAAAGGGGAACTTCCTTTGGGAAAACAGATCAGAGTATGTTCACTGGAGGGTCAAACTGTTCCATTTATAAAACAAAATACTTTTTATCAACTATATTATTTCACTTTCCACTTCCACTTGTTCTAAAGCAATTTACAAGTGTTTCATCTTCTTCGTTCAAAACTGAAAGACATTGTTTGGGCATTATAATGACAAAAATGATAAATCTGACTTTGCAATTTGGTGGGTCAAAAAAAAGGAGAATATGCGTAAAACAATTTGAGGAACTTTCTTTCCTATATACCAAACTTCAAAGCCTCAATTTTAGTAATCTTGAGAAAATGCTACACAAATGAGTACAAAATTTCAGAGTACCGCCAATCTAAACTCCATCCTTTTAAACATCTATGATATCCAAGACAATTTTAAAAGAGAATTTAGATTCTCATAGGCAATCTACCAATCTCGTAAATCATCTCAAATGCCTTACCTAAATCAAATTTCAATTCACACCTCCTGTCTTTGTGCTTCATATGGTCATTAACCTCCAAATTCCCGATACAACTTTGATTCTGAAAGCCTCCACAAACTAACCAAACACCCTTGTCCATAGATCCACTAAAGCCAAACAAGCCCCAAACGTCTACCAGAGCTTGCTCCGGAAGGAAAAACACCCATGTATCAACAACATACTAAAGGAGATACTATAATAACATAGTTACAGCAGCTCCAGATCAATCCCAAGTCCTTGTGCAGAACATTCTTATACCAGAAATCTACTTGCATCATAACCAGTCCCTGCAGATGAATTACTTATGTGCTGGTTGGTAATTTGGCTAGAGTGAATGTGTTCAACATTGTCCACTTGTTTCGATGAACAAGTGCAGATTCGACATAACTTTTTGGACCCTTTTGAGAAAATTTGTTGTTTTGAGTTTGCCACTAAGCTGAATAACAAACCAATCACCAAAGCAAGCACAACTAAATCCAAATGTGTAGCTACTACTTAACATTCATCAACAGAACCCATTCATTCAAACATGCAGCATAAAAACAAAATGCTCAAGAAAAGGAAAATTGTGTTGTTAAAAAGCAAACAGGCATTCATCTTCCTAACTCCAAGTCCTTGTAGACCAGCCATATGAAGTCTAAACCTTTCCGAATCAGCAGTAAAAGTGGCTTGTGCAATGCAAGATGCAATTTCCAAGCAAAAGGATCATCTCTTAGATGACTGCAGAAAAAACAAATATTTGAACAAAAATAAATATTTTTTTGAATTAAACACAATTGAATGAAAGTAGCTAAAAACAAAATCGTAGCTACTCCCTAGAATTCATGGACACAACCCATTCATTCAAATGTGCAGCACGAAAAACAAAAGTGTAGCTACTAACTAAAATTCATGAACAGAACCCATTCATTCAAACTCGCAGCATAAAAACAAAATTCTCAAGAGAGGGGAAATTTTGTTGTTAAAACCAAAGAAACATTCACCTTCCTAAGGGGACCCGGCCGTATAAACATTGCAATATCAGTACTAAAAGTGGCTTTTGCGATGCAAGATGCAACTTGCAATCAAAAGGATCATTTGTTTGAAAAGCTTTATTTCGATATGTTTACAAAATTTGGCTCTGGCGATTAGGATTTTTGTTTTAGACTTCTATGTTTTCTTGGCCGCCCTCATTGCATGGATAGGCACCATCTCTGTAGGATTACCGCTTGGAAATCACCCCAAATTTCACTGTGTTTTCTGAGTAAATCAGTGAAGATTTTCGTCAAACACATTAGTCGTATACTGCTGGAGGTGTCGTTTGATGTTTGGGTTTAAACGTATATGAACAGAACAAATACCCAAATAATACCCCAACAGCTGACAAATAAAAAATGGCTCTCTAAACACACTTTCAACAACAAATTGACCGGAGTATTAAATCAGTCATCTGACACAGAAATAACATTAGAGGCATTACCATTCATTGACCGAACCATTGAAAGATTACACAGTACAAGGATAAGACGAACCTGGTTTCATTTAGCAGTCCATGAATAATACCTATACAGGCCCCACGTTACTATACTTCAGCAACCACAACTTCACTAATACGCTGACCAGGAGGTCTACATAAGAGACACGCCGAATACACCGTATAAGAGGGCTGATAAACACAGCAGAGAATAGGCCTGGTAAGGGAGTGTATATGTCGTTTTGCTGAAGTGAACACGCCCAGATATGCAGAGATAACTCGTTTTCACAGGAGTGCCCACGAGCAGACTTATATGGATAAACTCGGCCATAGAGTTGCACACGACCCTCTGAGTCTTCCAAAACTGGAATTTCTTTATTCTTAGGCTCCAGAAGATCATAACAACGGTCCATGTAAACCTCACAATAAGAAATCTCTAGTATGCTCTCTGTGTTCTCTGCCATTGTAATAATGTTGCTCATTGCCAGGGGCATAAGACCAGGCCTCTCGTTTGTGCCCTGGGAAAAGCAAAAAGCACCTAGCATTAATTTCCCAAACATTTTCACTGTATAAACGACGAAAGGTTAGAGTCACCAACACCATATTCTTTCAACGGGGATTTTCTGCGGAAGCAGAGCCAACGTCAGAAAAGCCCCAAAGGTCATGAAGCACATTAAGGCTATATAGGTCCCGTCGGCAACAGACGCGGCTGTGCTGTGATAATTCAATATAAAGGGAATGAAACCTCCTATGATTCCTCCCAAATTGAATATACTCCAGAACAGAGAAATATACTTGCCCTTTTTATTCTCGGTGGGATAGGAGGCCATAATCGATCCCTGGCCAGCCCAAAGCAATCCTTCTCCCACTTCCAAAACCGCTCCTGCAATAACAACAAATGTGTCGTTGTGGTGGTGATTGTAATAGAGAAAGGAACCGGCGTAGAGGATATAAGTGGAGCACCCAGTGAAAAGGGTTACATGGGGGCCGAAGAGGTTGTAAATCCCGCCGCCCAATATCCCAAACACTGCAAACGTCGTATAGAGGGCAGTGTTGGCGTCGTTGGCGGCCTGGTCGTCCTCCTGCCCACCTCCCCCATTCCGGAGAGGGCATTGAACATCCCCGGGCAGCAGAAGCAGACCAGTGCAATCAGGCACACCTGTGTCACAGGGGAATTGTAGCGGAACCATCTGGGAGGAGGAACCTCACTACGACCCTCTTCTTCATCGGGACAGCAGGACGGACGTGAAGGAGCCGATGCGCGCGGGAAGGAGGTGAGCGCAGGAGGGTGGAGCAACCGCCTCGAATTTTGGAACTGTGAGCTGGTAAGAGGAGGAGGTGCCAAATGGCAAATTTTCACTGGCTGGAAGGACGATGAGAAAGCCCTCCCATTGGCTGCAAGAACAGTCTCATTCAGCTAAAGCCAACAAAGGGAACGCCTTTCGGCGTAATTATTAATTATAAAGGACAAGGGTTAAAAGTTGTGACCATTCAACTCTAATAATGTCTATATAGGCACACCTCTACAAAGGATTGTAATCATCATTCCATTTTTAATAATAATATAAAATTACTTATTACATTTATTTACAGAATCTACACACAACTACTATTACTACTGAAGTTCTTCCTACAATAGTGGTATCATAGCTACTGATCCTCTCGCCTACTTATCAATCCAACCATTTCTTCCTCTACGTTGCTCCACCCTTCACATTCCACCCTCTCCAACACCATTTCCATCCACGCACAATCACATCAGTATTTTGTTCCACCAATCAGGCATTGTTGTTTCCGGTGCTTTCTGACTAAAACACCATGGTGCAACGTCGCATGGTGACAAGGATTGTCTCAATATAAAATTCAACCATGGTCAATCATTTTTATAGGGTTTACAATATTTATCTTAGGGTTTATATACCTTTGGTTTATAATATTAAACTCTTGGGTTTATAAAACCAACCATGGTCAACCATGGTCCAACGTCGCAATGTGACAAAGATTTTATCAATATGAAAATCAACCATGGTCAACCATGATCCAACCTCGCAATGTGACAAAGATTGTCTCAATATCAAAATCAAACATGGTCAACCATGGTGCAATGTCGCACAATATTAATTACTTATTATAATTAATATAAGCATGGTCAACCATGGTACCAAGTTTCTTCTCAATCTCTTATCAATGGCATATATCAACCACATGTATTAATGTGGTTGTGCTAGTTTATATATATTTCACAACTTTATATATGAAAGTATTCTTATCTCTCATTCTATTAAAACCCTGATTTTATATATAACTACATACATATAAATATGTCATTTTTCTTTGACATATTTTATCATCATCTTTTTTATTTTATTTTTATTTTTTAATTTGATATGGATAACATAAATTATATAAAGAGTTTTTAAAGTATTAAATTTTATATAGTTATTAATGTCATTTTTCTTTAACATATTTTATCATCATCATCTTTTTCATTTTTTTTTTATTTTTTAATTTAATATGGATGACATAAATTATATAAAAAGCTTTTAAAGTATTAAAATATATATAGTTATTAACTAGCGCAACCATATAATTAAATGGTTGGTAAATGTCCATACACATTAATCGTTAATAATCATCAAAAAAAAAAAAAAAAAAGACATTTGTTTCGTCGGTGTATATCATATATCTCAAATTACACTTAAATTTGAAAAATAAATAAATCATAAAAAATAATTAAATTATAGTTTATTTAAAATTAATATTATAATTATGATAATATATATATATATATATATATATATATATATATATATATATATATATATATTTAATATGTAATGGGCTTTGTTATAATACCATGGGGCAATACCATGGCTTATCAATACCACATGCCCAAAAACCATATAACGTTTTTTTAATTAATGAATTTAATTAAAAAGGGAAAAACATAACTATTTTGGAAAAAAATCTTAACTTTTGATTTGTGTGTACTAGTAAGAATATTATAGAATATTGTATGGAGTTTAAAAACCTACCAATCATATAATAATTATTGATAATTAAATGAAAATTCAAGAAGCCCTATTCCAAAATAGGCATAACTACACGCATAATTAAAATTAATATCACTATTATGAATATTA
This sequence comes from Pinus albicaulis, assembly GCA_034641835.2. Lineage (NCBI taxonomy): Eukaryota > Viridiplantae > Streptophyta > Pinopsida > Pinales > Pinaceae > Pinus > Pinus albicaulis. The sequence continues at coordinate 16,526 of JAXQQM020080560.1, forward strand.
ATAATATATATATATATATTTTTGATGTGATATGTATATTATGAATTTTCTTTAAAGTAATAGTTTGTAATTTTACTAATAAAAAATTAATTGTAATTTAATAAATTGAATTCCACTAACTTATTATTTTAATTTACCTTTTACATTTTATTAATTTTTTAATTGAGTATATGTTATGTTTATTAGTATTTTTTTTTTTAAATTCTCTACTAAAACATTTTATCTAATGCTTCACTACAACATCTCTCCCATACTAGGTTGTAAAGTGTCTAATGACACAATAAATTTGTTGAAGTTATCTTTTTCACTATCAATACCAATGTACAATTATGACATTTCACCAATTAGAATTGTTAACAATTTCATATACCTAAGGTACTCCCCCATACTAGGCTGTAGAGTGCCTATTGACACAATAAAATTGTTTAAGTTATTTTGATGCAGGGGCATTAGACACTAGCCAGCAATGTAGGAGGTTTTGTCCACATGTTGAGGCTAGGAGGGTCCAAAATCATTTGAATTTGTAACAACAAGGTGTCAATACCTTAGCTACCTATTGCATTTAGATTAGTTAGAGTCAATAGAAGACAAATATTTTAGTTCAGTCCATCTATCATGTTCAGTTATTCGAATAATGTAATTAAGTTTTGTTAGAAGATAAACGGTCCTCGCTGAGGAACCGAAGAGATGCATTGTAATGCATATAAACTGTATCCCCCTGATGTATTGAGGGGAGGAGATTTCCGCAGCGAACTTGTGTGTTAAGAAATTGCTTCCGGTCGAATAAATTTCAGTTCTCGTTGATTATCAAATTGTCTTGAATTGATATTTGTGAGGAATTTGTTTAATTGTGAGGCGATTGAACATTGGTCTGTGCATAATTGTTGAACAGAGTTGTTGTATAATCTCCGCATCTCTCTGTCCATTTTTTTCTCTTGAATTGTACGAACAATTGAAAAATCCCACTCATAGCAGAGGTCTGTGTATAATTGTGGTTATCGAACTCTGTTTCGAGGTAGTGAAGACTCCGCTTATAAGAGAAATAGACTGTTTCGTTGTTAATTGAACTCTTGTCCTGAGGTTAGACCTTGAGTCAGTGAACGGGAGAGCATAGAAAGGAATGGCGTAACCCTGGTTTGGCCTTGGTCAATCACTGTTCAAAACCCGGAGTAGTTTGAAAGCATCGCCTTTGCGGGACAGACGGTATTTGAGAATTGGGAGCGATCACATCGGTTGGAGGACACGTGGCATAAGGCGGGTTTCCAAAACTGCCCTCATTGTGCGTTAACTATCGGCTGGGGAGGCAGCGCGATATCCGCGTACGCCGTCCGATCTGGAGGCGGGCTATCGAACGGTGATCACACCCTGACTTGCTCGGAGGTTAATCTAAGGTAAGGCGTGCATATTTAATTGAACCTCTGGTCGTGTATGGTGGGCCCGAGGCCTAAAGTTTGTTTATTTAAAAGCGTCAAGTTATTAATATAAGATACTGAAGGGTGAAAACCTTAGTATAAGGTTCGACGAGAGAATTAAGGTTCGGAAATTGCTGAATGTATTTATTTGTCAATTTCTTCGAAATTGATAAATAAAATTAAAAAAGAGTTGTGGAAGACCACATGGAGATGAACCGAGTTAATCCAAGAAAAAATGCCGACAGAGCTACTATAGAGGCCAGCTCTCCTTAGGGGGCCGAATTCAGTTTTGTTGCTGTCATATTTTTTTCCCTATCAATACCAATTTATAATTATATAATTTCACCAATTATAACTATTAACAATTATATATATCTAGAGCATCGGGTTTTTATTCAAATAATTTACATGTAACATAACATGTGCATTCATTGGCCATCTATTAAAGAATATCTCTGATTTTAATAAATATTGATAAAGACCTTTGAAAATGTTTTTATTGAATCTCCTCCTAATACTTTTTTTTATTAAAAGATCTCCTATTATACTTCATAATTCTCCCTCATCCACTCACACAAAACGTATAATTTATTGATTTTATTTTTCACAGTTTTAAAACCTCCTTTATGAATAAACATGATAACATATTGGTCAACAAAATAAAAAACTTGTAACCTAAGGAATTGGTCAACAAAGTGAAGCACTTATAACCTAAAAGATAACATACTAAACAAGAAGGTGAAGTACTTGTGACCTATGTTGAACCCTTAGTTAAACTGAGGGGGGGGGGGGGGGTGAATCAATTTAACACATTCATGGACTTTTAAAACTTTTCATTAAACCTTATTTACACCTTCATTTCATGTCCAACTTAATATGTGAGTAATATTAGAATGTGAGCAGCAAGTATTAATACAATATAACAATAGAATTAATATGAGAGCAACAGGTATTAAGTAGATGATATAAATCAAATCAACACATAAACATCATGCACAGAGACACCGGATATAAGTGGAAACCCATAAAGGGAGAAAACCACATCTTATTATTGTTGTGATGCAAAGGCAAGCTCCAACTCCCTCTCACCACTGTTTTTCTGCAGGCACCAACCTACATGAGGCTCCAACCTCAATTCTGCAAGCTACAACTTACAAGGAAGCACCAACTCCCTTCAATTTTCTGCAGGCACCAACCTACAGGAGGCTCCAACCTCAGTCAGCTACAACTGACAGCTATCAAGCTAAAACTTGATAGGGAAGCTCCAACTTCCTCAATTTATCAAACTGAGTGTTTGTTGATTTACCTCAGGTATCACCTCTATTCTGTAGCATCTCTTTCTGCTCTTCTTTTCTTAATCTTCTCTTCCTCGCTCTTCTATACTCTGCATTCTCTATATTTTCTCTCTCTAACCCTTTTTTTGCATATCAAGATGATATTATTTATAAGGATTTTCTTGTGACTGTTAGCATTCCTCAATGAATTTGAAATGGACAGCCATGCCTCTTCGCTTTCTACCTTTTCATTTCTTTCACTCGCTCATTCAGAAAATATAACAACATGCATTAATTTCAATATTACAGTGGGAGATTTGTTTTTCCTCCGGATAATTGCCAATGCATCACAACAATATAAATCAATTAAAAATATTTACATTCAAATTACAATGAGAACTCCAACTCAACTCATTTAGTCTTTTGGCTTGCTGTGCATTTGTCTTTTATTTGACTGTGTCTGTCTTTTCTGTGACTGTGTTTTATCTCTTTTCAGCTCTGTTTTCTTTTCTGTCCTCTGCTGTGGTGTAACTGCTGCAAACATGTAACTGTGCTTTGTATATCAGTGCATTTTGTATATATGTGTAACTGCTGACTTTAAATCTGGGCATATTCCAACGCTTTTCATACAGTAAGTGTCTTGTTGATGTGGAAAGTTCCGTAAGCGGAACATACATACATCACAATTATTAATAATCGCCCTCCACCTTAAGTCAAGGCCCATGGGTCCACAGTCTACACGGCACATTTCAATACAATCGGCATCCTTATATAAATTTTTAACAAAAAAACCACCACTTCAATGAAGAATCATATTAATACTTAACCAATGCCCTTTCGGGCCCACTTGCACGCTTTCTGATGCGATATATTTCTCCTCCAGCGATTTCCGATTGCGATTGATCGCAATCGCAAGCTGCCTTGCTCCGATGCGATTGATCACTGTTCATTGTTCTTTGCCGATGCGATTGGAACTCAAATACTTTTTAATCATAGTTTATAAGCCCATTGGGTTTGGGCTTCCAATCGCAATCGCAACTCTTTGTTGCATGTTCCGATATTTCACCTTTTTCTGATGCGATCAGTCACTGTTCACTGGAACTCAAGGTATATATAAATTGTAGTTTCTATACCCATCGGGTCCGGACTTCCAATCGCAATTGCAACTCTTTGTTGCATGTTCCGATATTCCACTTCAACTCCGATGCGATTGACCTAATGTGATGCGATTAATCACAATCGCAACTTTTAGTTGCAAGAGATCTGTTGCCAGTTTTTCTCCAATGCGATCAAAGTGCGGACCCGATTGTATTTTATATGATGGAGTTTATACGACTATCGCGTCCAGCTTTGCCAATCGCAATCGCAACTTCCTGTTTGCATGTTCTGCTGCTTTGTTTTTCTCCGATTCGATTTGGTCCCACCTTGTGGTACTTTGGTTATCATAAAATGCTCCACTTATAAAAATTAATATATATGCTTTGGACCTTTAGCCGTTTAATCTTGCGCAATATATGTAAATACGCTGCATCTATAATCCAGTGTGGGTAACGATTCCTGGAATGAGATTTATATCTATAATTTGATGCTTGGGTTATATGATTCCCAGAACTATATATATGTATCCTTCTGCCTGGGTTACGGTTCCCAGAATTCATGTTTAGATTCCCGGAATTCATGTTTAGGTTCCCGGAATTCAATGGTTCCTGGGTAGTGATGCTCGGAATAACGGCTCTGCCTCTGCCTTTGCCTTCGCTGCTTCTCTTGTTCGACCTCTGCCTCTACTACTGTGATAACGGTTCTGCCTCTGCCTCTGCCTCTGATAACGGCTCTGCCTCTATATTCGCTACCTCTGCCTTTGCCTCTGTCTCTGTCTTTGCTTCCTTCATTGTCTGTCTCTATCTTTGTTGCCTCCATTGCCATCAATGACAATATTTCCAACAGTCTCCCCCTTTGGCATTGATGGCAATACACTTTCTCTGTTTGCCTACTCTTCCTCTTGTTGCTTGCTCTTCCTCCCCCTTTGAAATCAATGGCAAGCGGTTTGAATTCTTAGTGTAGTTTTTATTCTTTGATCCTGTGATTTCGTGCATTTTCTTTCTCTAGAATTTTCTGACTTTGTACGTTGTCGCTTCAACGTTTGGATTAGATTTACGTAAGGTTCACCACTCTTCCTGCGTTGGAGGCACCACTCTTCCGCTGCGCCACTGATCCTTTTGCCTATTTATTGATTCTTTTAAGCTAAGTGTATTCTTGCCATAATCCTTTGAGGACCTGTTTTCATGCTTCCCTTGCTAATTGATCTCCCCCTGTGAATGATATTTTCGTTTCTGTTCTCCCCCTGAAACTGTGCTTTCTCTTCATATTAGAGAATAGAATCTACAGATACTACCCCTAATCTGTCTCTCAAATATTCAAATGGTTCTCTAGCAAGCGGTTTGGTAAATATATCTGATGTCTGTTCTTTTGTTGGTACATAATCCAGTTTAACTATCTTCTGAGCCACTTGTTCTCGGAGAAAATGATACTTGATTGGGATATGTTTAGTTTTTTTTTTTTTTTTTTTTTTTTGAGTGAAGCACGGGATTTTTAGATATACTTATAGCACTTGTATTATCATTTGATTGAGATAGGTTCATCAATGCTTTACCTTCATGTCTTGAAGAGTTTACTTCATCCACATAGCTTGTGTACAACATGTTATTCTTTGCTATATATTCTGCTTCAACTGTAGACAAAGAGATGGATGTTTGTTTCTTGCTTAACCATGCCACCAGACTTTCTCCTAGATAGAAATCACCTCCACTTGTACTTTTCATGTCATCACACGGTAGGGAGAATATCTTGTGTGTTCCCTTGTAGATATCTAAATATTCTTTTGAGCGCAAGAAGGTGATTTTGTTTTTAGAGTCTTTGTGATATCTAGCCACTAGTCCTACTGCTAGCATGATGTCTAGTCTTGATGCTGTCAGATACAACAGAGTTCCTATCATGGATCTATAGAGTTTTTGATCTATATCAGCAGATCCATCATCAACACACAGGTTGCATGCCGTGATCATGGGAGTTGACATAGGTTTGCAGTCCTCCATTTTGAACTTTTTCAACATTTATTTTAAGTATTTTTCCTGTGAGATGAATGTACCTGTGTTCTTTTGCTGAATTTGAAGTTCTAAGTAGAAACTGAGCTCTCCAATCATGGACATCTCAAAATCTGATTTCATCTCCTCAACAAACCCTTTTGCTAGTTCATCTCTGTTGCTTCCAAACATAATGTCATCAACATATACTACAACAATCGGGAGTTCATTTTCATGGGCTTTTATGTATATATTGTTGTCTACTCCACCTCTCTTAAAGCCTTGTTTTTGCAAATACTTATCCAGTATTGAGTACCAAGTACGAGGAGCCTGTTTCAGTCCATATAGAGCCTTCTTCAGTCTGCACACATAGTATTCTTTGTCTGTTAAAGATAAACCTTCTGGTTGTTCCATGTAGACTTAACCTTCTAAAAGTTCCCATTCGAAATGCAGATTTTACATCCATTTGATATACTTTGAAGTTTTGGTAGCAAGCAAATGCCAGGAACATTCTGATAGCTTCCATTCTGGCTACAGGGGCAAATGTTTCATCATAATCAAGTCCTTCGATTTGTGAATATCCTTTGCAGACAAGTCTAGCTTTGTTTCTGATTACCTATCCTTCCTCATTCATTTTATTTTTGAATACCCATTTTGACCCTATGACATTTTTCTAAATGGGTCTAGGAACTAGTTCCCAAGTATTATTTTTCTCAATTTGGTCCAATTCTTCATTCATAGCATTCATCCAAGACTTATCCTTGCTGGCTTCTTCAAATTTCTTTGGCTCTATTTGTGACAACATGGCTATGTATACCTCTTCAGTTTGATACATTGGCCTTCTTGTTGGACTTCTCTCTTGTGTCAATGATGTTTGATATTCAAGATGGTTCTTCGAGTATATCTTTGAAATTTAGAAATCAGCTTTGTATCTTCATTGTCTTGTTTCCTCAACATCTTGGTTTATTCTTCATGGTTGTTTGATGGTACAGGTAGTACGTATCTCTGTATTATTTGAGTTCTTCATCAAATCTCACGTCAATGCTATCTATTTTCGAAGAGTCTTGTTGTAGCATGTACCCTTTACTTTTGGATGCATATCCTAGAAATATCCTTCATGCTCTTGCATCAAATTTCTAAGATTTTCATCATTATTCTTTATGTAACACTTTCTTCCAAAGATTCTAAAGTGTTTAATTGAAGCTAGTTTCCCATGCCATAGTTCATAGGGAGTATTATCACTGCTTGGCCTTAAGTGGGCTTTGTTTAGAATATGCATGACTGTGTGTACTACTTCTGCCCAGAAGGTTTGAGGAATATTACTCTCTTGCATCATGGCTCTGGCTATTTGCTGTACAGACATGTTTTGTCTCTTCGCTACTCCATTCTATTGAGGTGTCCCCGCAATAGTAAATTGTTGCTTTATGCCATGTTCATTGCATAGGTTTGCAAAGTCATAATCAGTGAATTCACCTCCTCTGTCTGATCTAATGCATTTAAGCTTGCATCCTGTCTCATTTTTTGCTAAAGCTTTGAATATTTTGAATTTTTCCAGAGCTTCCAATTTATTCTTGAGAAATGCAACCCATGTCATTCTGGATAAATCATCTATTATCGACATGAAGTAGGATTCTCCACTTGGTGTTTTAGTTCTTACAGGTCCGCATAGGTCCATGTGCAAAAGTTGTAGAGGTCTTCTTGTTGATAACTCATCTTTGGCCTTGAAGGATGTGTGAGTCTGTTTGCCTAATTGACATGATTTGCATATGGTATTAGAAGGCCTATTTATTTCAGCATGTCTAGAGCATCTTTCTTCTTCTTCGTCGATTGTGATCGAAGTGAGATGTCTAGCCTTTTATGCCTGTAACCGCGGCTCTTCCTAGTTGCTAAGATGACATGCTTCATCTTCTCTTTTCTGATGTAAGCATTACTCTCTGTTCGAACTCCTTTGAGCAGATTCTTACCTGTGGTGCTTGATCTGACTTCACAATCTTGTGCTCTAAAAATAACTTCACAGCCTTTGTCACACATCTGACGGACACTTAGTAAATTTTCTTTCAGCCCATCTACAAATAGTACATCTTGGGCCTTTCCTCTACCATTGTCTATGCTAACTAAGCATTTTCCCTTGATCTTATCTTATTTATCATTTCCAAAAGTAACATTTCCAGATTTCTTTTCATCAAGAGTTATAAACTTGCTTTTGTCTCCTGTCATGTGTTTAGAGCAGCCACTATCCAAATACCATTGGCTTTTCAGATCTTGAGCAGTTAGAGCCAGGTCACACTTATTCTCCTTCTTTTTCCACTGGAGGCATCCTTTTGTTTGGTATCTTTTGTGAGGTGATGAAATACATCTTCTTAGAGGACATTAGGAAGGTATATGTCCAATTTGATTGCATACACAACATTTGATCATAATTTTTGTGGAATTATGAGTATGAAAAGAATTTATTTGATTCATAAACCTCCTTAAGGTGTTAAACATCAATCTTTGTCCATACTTTCTACACTCAATGATTTTATGACCAAATTCCTTACAATAAAAACAATAACCATAGAAACTATTTGCATACCTGATGTAAGGTTGTCTCTTCCACTTGTTTTCTTGAGGAAATCTCTTCAATGTTTTCATCTTTTGCTGGTTTGAATTACTCCTCCTTGCATGACAATATGCAGCAATGTGTCCCAGCTTGTGGCAAGCATAACAAGTGGCATTCTTCATAGGAGGGAAGAATATCCTTTGATGGTTTCCAAATTTTACATACTCAGGGGTCTTAGTATTTATTACATTCTTTGATACTAGTGGTTTCTTCTGATCTATGTCTTCCTTATTATAGGTTTCTTCTTTTGTAGGAATTGTTTGAGCTACTTCATCATTCTTCTTTGCTTTTACAAAAATAATCTCTCTGTCAACCTTTACTTTGCCTTTACTTGATTCTCCTTCATAGCCTATTCCAGTCTTTATCATAGGGGATCTTTGAGCAACCAAAATTTCATTCAAATTACTAGAGCTTGTTGTTTGAGAAGAGTTTATAACCACTTTCCTTTGAGCATTTTGTAATTTCTTCCTGAGACATATTACTTCTTCTTCCAACTTTTCTTGTTCCTGAGTTTTTTCTTTGATTTTCTTAAGTAACATGTCCTCTATCTTCTTAGCTTCTTCAAGTTCTATCTTTAGCTACATAAGGACTTCTGAATTATGTTCTTCTCGTACATACTTGAAGAGAATTTCCTTTTGTTTTCTGCATTTCAGCTTGAGTCTATCAATCTCTTCTAGAGCACTTCTTAGCTCCCCCTCAAGGTCGACTTCACCTTCTTCTTCTTCATCTTCTAGCAGGAGACCTTCAAGTTATTCTATAGCCATTAATAAAAATTCAGAGGTTCCATCTTCACTTGAGAGTTCATCTGGATCTTCAGATGTACTGCTGTCTTGTTGAGCATAGAAGGATTTTCTGTTGAACTTCTTTCCTTTCTGCCAATTCTTTGATGTATTTTTCTCTGATTCTTGAGCCTGATTTTTTATTTTCTTGTGAGGACACTTAGCAGCATAGTGTCCAACTCTTCCACAGTTAAAGAATTTGAAAGGAAGTTTACCTTTGTATTTACCTGAACCTCTATCCAATTTCTTGACAAAATTTTCCTCTTCTTGATCCGAGCAAGAGCATGTGTCTTCCTCTTCTTCTTTCTTCTTTTCTGTTTTAAAGGCTGCCTCCCTTGTACTTGTCTTCTTCTGTGGGAGCCTCATATCATAGGCTGTTAGATTTCCAAGTAGCTGGTTCATTGTCAAGGTCTCCCAATCAGTTGTTTCTTCTATTGCAGACACCTTGGGATTAAACCTGGATGGAAGAGATCCTAGAATATTTTGCACAATTATACTTTCTGGCATGGTTTCTCCAAGAGCTTTCATATTGTTAACAATTTCTACAATTTTTAGGAAGAAACTATCAATGTCTTCATCATCATTCATTTTTAAGTTCTCAAACTGGGCTCTATAGACTTGAAGTTTGGCAGTCTTTACTTTCTTGTCTCCTTCATGGATGTTCTCCAGAGTATCCCACATATCTTTGGCAGTTTCTTTGTGCATTACTTTGATAAACTCTGCTTCACACAATCCATTCAAGATGGCATTCATGGCTTTTGCGTTAGCTACAAAATCTTGTTTGGATTCTTTCTCTGAGTCAGTTGCCTTTGGGTCATATCCTAATTCCATAGCACCCCAAACTTCTATTCCTAGAGACATTATGTATGTTATCATCCTGATTTTCCAGAAGGCATAATTTGCACCTGTAAAGAAAGGGGCTTTATTGGTTGAGCATCCTTCTTTACTAGCCATCCTGAGAACCTAGAATCTCCTTTCAGTTGTTAAACTGGTACAAAGGAACCCGCTCTGATACCAATTGTTGAACCCTTAGTTAAACTGAGAGAGGGGGGGGTGGGGTGAATCAGTTTAACACATTCATGGACTTTTAAAACTTTTCATTAAACCTTATTTACACCTTCATTTCATGTCCAACTTAATATGTGAGTAATCTTAGAATGTGAGCAGCAAGTATTAATACAATATAAAAATATACTTAATATGAGAGAAATAGGTATTAAGGGTCAAATCGCGAAGTTGGGAAACATTTTTTGGCGGATGGTTAGAATTCGGGAGAAATTTTTAATTTCTCGGCCGAGAAAAAAGTCAACTAAATTTCTCGGCCGAGAGTTTTAAAAATTCTCGTCCGAGAGATTTTAAATATTTCGGACGAGAGTTTGGTCGAGTTTAACATGAGTTAAAATTATCTCGGACGAGATTTATGCATTTTCTCGTCCGAGAGTTGTGGTCACAAAACTCTCGGGAAAACTTTTCATACGAGAGTTTCTTCAACTCTCGTCCGAGAGTTTCTCCAATTCTCGTCCGAGAGTTTCTCCAACTCTCGTCCGAGAG
>JAXQQM020089063.1:0-343897 GCA_034641835.2 Pinus albicaulis
ATTACCATGATAATGAATCCATTAACACATTTAATTAAAATAATGATTGTTAAAATAACGGATCCATGCCATATTCAACGGAAAATTTGATTTGCTTATAAAATCATGCACTGTAACCATTTTGACCTTTACTATTCTCCATTCTCTGTGAATTATATTTTTTAACAGGTTTACAGAGCTTTAATTCAACTCATTAATTTTCCTCTGACCAAAGCAACCACATCCACCTCACCTCCTTCAACCAATTCCAGAGCTTCACACATTCCCGGTAAATATGTTTCACTCCAATTCCTTTGAATTCCTCCGAAACAAACTGAAAATGCCTCCTAAAAAGAAGAAATAGGAGGAGCGATTAACAAAGATTAACCATGTAGACCATGTTAGACCATGTTAGACCATGTCCCTCTAGCCGACAAAGATTAACAAATCAATGAAACTCGGTGTGAATTCAAATTGTTTGAGATGTATTTTTGGTTGGAAGATAAGTATATAGATAAATATGATGATATTGGACTCTGGGAGTCCAATTTGCCTCACTATATCTTCCCCCATGCTTACAGTACCCCTGAGTTCATCTGGAGATGTCAAGCCTGATATATACCCAGTCAAAGAGACATCATTTCCCCCACTAGTGAAATCCTTTTCACCATCACTGCGTAATCAATTGATCAGATGATGCAAGCCCCCTTTGTGGAAAATAACACCCATTTGTCCCTAGAAGCCCTCAGTGAGTTATAATAGAAGCCGGATTTTTCCAAAAGGGATAAAACCTTTGACCTTTTCCTAGATGAAGCACTAAACTGCCAAACAAAAACCCTCCATACCCTTCCTCCTTCTTCCCTAACATATCAAAGAAAATTATAACAATCATTACATACCTCCTTGGCTACTATTCTAACCAGTGGATAGATGAAACATTATAGGTTGCCTCTCCATTTTTTCCATAGATTCTAAACCATCCATCATCTTCAACTAGCCAATTCTTGGCATACAATATTCATGATCATCTTGTTAAATTTCATACGGAAGAAGTGTTCAAATACTCTATTTTAGTGTACATGTTTGTGTATTATTAGGTAGATAGGTTTAATTTTGCTATGCATAAGCTAGATGAAGATGGAAATCAGCAATCAGTCATCTTCTGGACCACATTGGTAATGAAAGATCATAAAGAATATTCATACAAACCGTTCATTGAACTATTTTTACATCCAACTATGGGCATTATGAGCAATAAAATTGAACCAAGAGTAAATGAATACATAAAAATGTTTTTTCACTTATCAGATCAAGCCAATATAGGAGACTGGTACTTGTACCATAATTACACAGAGTTGAGAGTATATGGCTGTGAGATTGCTCCTTACAAGCTCCCAAAATTCCTCCCAATGAGGATTTTTTCTCTACAGTACATTAGAGAGATGTTGAATGCTGATGAAATCCACTTTATATCGACAACGAAGAAGTCCCAGTTAGGATTAAAACAAAAATTTGGCCGTTCATTTGTAACACCAGGTCAGTAGGTGAGGAAGAAAACAAGATATTGAAAGAAATGAAGTTCAACCTAAGATTTACCTAGAGCTATGATCCTCTGGGAAGCATTTCAAATCTAAGGGTAGAAAACAAGACTACTCCTTACATACACACCCAAAGGCCAGAGATAGAGAAGTACATGAACCGGTTGGAATGGTATGAGAATACATTGCAGGAAGCTGAGGAGTAGCTAGTATCGGCATCAACATCATAGACTCCTGTCCCACAGGAAAAATCAGGGAAAAGGCAAAGAGAAGAAGAGTCACCTTCATTGGCTGAAAATACAGGCAAGGAGTTCAAAATAATGTACAGAAAAAGGACCAACCTAAATCCTAAAGCTAATACAGACAAATATTTAGAAAAGGAGGTTATTGTAGTAACTAAGGAAACACCTTCATCTTCTCAAGTTGGTGGCCAATCCACCATTTCTCCTACAAATTCTTCAGCTTCAGTTGACCAACAATAGGTTATTCAAACAACTAAGGTTGTCTAAGGGGAGAAAGAGAAGACAGTCTTTGACACATTCAAAGAGATAAAATTGAAAAATGAAATCTTGAAGAAAAACACCTATAGTAAATTCTAGAAGAAGACTTGCAGTTATCAAATTAGGTTGCTGTCAACATTTGATTATGAGAAAGGTAAAATGCAGATCACCTTTCTTGAGGCACATATTTCACAACCAAAGTCAGCAGATGATTACAAGAAGACATCGTTCGAGTTTAACATAAAAGACATTAATCCCATTGATCAAATGGATATGCACAAGCAAACATGCGAAATGATTTCTTCTACTTTGAATAACACGTCAATGAGTGTCTCTAAGTTGTAAGTTTCTTTGGACAACATCTAGTCATAGTTAAAAATGGAGAAAGTCTATTCCCTGATTAAGGATACAACGATTAAATCCTTAGAGGACTTGGTAGTTAAGATAGGATATGATCCCTCTAATAAGAAGGCTGCAGAGGAGATAATAAAAAATAAGAATGTTGACATATCAACATTGAGAAAATAGTTGAAGCTGTCAGCTACAGAAGATGCTCTCACGAAGGACATTGAAGAGATAGAGATCCATAAGACTGATATCACGAAGCTCATCATGGAGAAAAATGCATAGATAAGACAAATGGAGACAGAAATGGAAAAGATGATCAAAGAGAAGGAGCAGGTTGCAAAACTATCCATGGTTCCTTTGGATCTTGTACCTCGTACATCCATTCCAACAACTACAACATCTACAACACAAATAACAGATAGTACAAAACAGTTGAAAAAGGCAGTGAAAAATGTGTCTATTCAGATAGAGGAACTCAAGAAGCTATAGTATCAAGTCAAAGTTTTACAAGACCAGAGATAAAAGAGTGAAGCTTCTCATTCAACAGAAGCACAAAGAGCTCAGAAATTGGAAGAGAGATTGAAGAATTCAGAGAGAGAATCAAAATTTGGACAGACCTTGGCCCAAGCCAAAGAAATCATCTGGGCAGATATCATGAACTCCATTAATGAGAGCTGGCCCTACATCCATATTATTTTTGAGCCACAAGGAGTTGATTAAAAAGGCCAACGATGCTATCACAGATATCAAGCAGGAGCTTAGGATATGCCTACTACTGCAAATAACATTATCAATTTCCTGAACTCCAAGAAAAGATATGAGTTAGATGACTTGGGAGTAGATGATAGGACAAAAAACTATCTTAGAAGTGAAGAGAATTCTTACCAAGAAGAATCTGGTTGTTCAGCTGGAAGAGAAGTGCCACAGCGTGGAGATAAAAGTGAACAGTTTTTTCAACAGGATAAAGCCTTTAACAGATAAGGGTCTACCTTCTATGTTTGTTATTAATGATAAGTTGATAGCTCATGAAGGCTATGTGAAGAAATTAAAAGAAATTTCTAGGGACAACACGAAATTATCCAGCATCAAAGGCAGTATGATAGACAGAGCGTTTCGGGAAGCAATCAATAATGAATTTTTCATTCAATATGAGGTAAATCACATCTTCATGGTAAAGCCCACTTTTTTCAGATATACTGAAGTTGATGAGATTTACCGAAACGTAATAAAATTGACTATCCTAGATGAAGATCTATGGGAGAAACTATATGAGCTACAGGAGTAGAAAGTAATTGAGAACAATCAGCATCATCTAGCGTATCAACCAACACACCAGCCAGTGCATCCTAGAAATAGGTCCATTCAACAACTGTTTCCTCTAAAACGGTGCCATCGTTCCATGTCGTCTCCACCGAGCCTATTATTTTTTCACAGTTAGATTTTATTGTTCAATTTTTTGCTAATAATACATTGTCGGTTAAGATAGCGTTAATGTAATCAATTTTGTAAAAAACAATATAAATACTTCGCTGTTCAAAGTATTAGGGGTTGATTACTGAGTATACTGAGCATTGTAATTTCGAATTTTCCTAGAGAACCAATAATACAAGGAATTATTACTATTGGATTTCAACAAGATGATGATCCTAATGAAAATTAAGCACCTACACTAGGTGGGGCTCGTAGGTTATTTTTAGGTGTATGTCTATTTTTAGAATGTTGAGAAAAGTCTATTTATAGTGGGATTCTATTTATAGATGGTTGAGAAAATTCTATTTATAGATGAGTTTCTATTGTTAGATATATGGGATAGATCACATGTATAAAAATAGAATGCATGTCGGTTATTATTATCTCTTAATAATAATTGGACAATAAATAATAATCTATTCTCTTGAAGCACTTGATTTCAGGTAATTGATGTGGCGCACCAGTTGACTGAAGGAATTACGAGTTCTAAGGTTGGTTGGTGGGACATGCAAGTGGACTTCATTTTAACTGAGTGATACAAAGTTGTAAAAGAGTTGGATGTGTAGTTATGTGAGTTGTAAAGTAGTTTAACTCAGTTAAGGGAGTTAAAATCAGTTGTGCTAGTTGTAACTAGTTGTAACTAAAGATACACTAGTGAGAGATAAATGAATTAAATATTAAATTAATTCACATGGAGTGATATCACATGAAACTGATGATTTACTGTTGTTAACTACATGCATGTCAGATCCAGTGGAGACCCAATTGAGAGATAGGTGAAAGGGACAATTTGACTATCTGTTGTGACATTAGTGGGTGCACTTTGGAAACCACACACACAATGGAGATTCCAATGAGGATTGCGCAGTCAAGGCAAGGCAATATCTCATTCATTCAGGGATTGTGATAAGTAGGGATTGCACAGTGGAGGCAGGCTGTTAGGAGGCAGTAAATTGGCACATGTATTTGCCACTTTGTGTATGAGAGTGTGAGACGATTGTACATTGTACTGAGAGCTCTTGGATTAGATTTTTGTATGATATTCTTTCATGATCCATGATATATACATAATATAATATAGTAGGTTTTTTATCTTGATGCTTTCCCGGTAAAAACATCTGTGTTATGTGTGGTTGATCTTTCTTCATGTGTTTGCAATTGGCGGTTAAATTTTCGCAAGAATTTAAGTAGAAGTGATTCTGTATTTAACAGTGGAATATAATTGTTAGATCAGGAGAATCCAGACAATACATAATTGTATTAAAATTTCTACATGGTATCAGAGCAAAGAAAATTGCAATTTTGAAGCAATAGCTAAGTTTTTTGGTGGAAACAATTCGAATTTGCTGCAAGAATTTCTTGGTGTGACAGTTGAGTAAACATCATAATAGATTTCAAAGGTTTGTGGCTAGAGTATGTACTCGAGGGAAGCTCGAACTACATTTCATGGAAGGATAGGATGGAGGTGGTGCTTGAAGATAATGGCTTGAAGGAATTCATCGATAGTGATGTTCCTAAGCCCACTTCTACCGATGTTGCACTACTTGATGCATGGCAAAATAAAGTAGCGAAGACGAGAAGGATTCTATTGGAAGGTGTGCAAGACTATATTGTCTCAAGCCTTCATGGGAAATCCACTCCATTTTAAATTTGGAAGGCTTTGACGGATCTTTTCCAAAGCAACAATGACCATAGGAAATTAGCGCTGAAGGATACACTCAGAAAGATTAAGATGGAGAAGGGCGATAGTATTCCAAAGTATCTCACAAATTTTGTCCAATGTTGGGATGAACTGGGGACTGTGGGAATCACAGTTGTTGATGATGATTTGGAGAGCTTGGCTCTCTTGGGATTTCCTAAGAGTTGGCACAGTTATCAAGACTCTGTCAATGGATGGGAAAACTGTCAAATTGGGAACAATTGTGGTCAGATCTAGTGTGGGAGGAGTTCAGGTGGAACACCAGAGATGGATCTTCATCAAAGCATGATGATGAACAAGATTTTTATTTGGCTACCAAGGCAAGGAAAAGGAAGGGGAAGAAATTCCACTCTAAATTTGAGGCTAAAGGCAGTAAGATTTTCAATTACTTGGAGGATAAATTTCTCCAGATGCATATAGAGATGGGTGACGATGGACGATACAGTGTGACCAGAATTGGTACCATTACCTTTGAGAGGGAGACAAGTAAACCATTTCAATTGAAAGATGTTATGCATGTTCCATGTCTGAAGAAAAACTTGGTCTCAATCGCGATGTTGGAGGACAGAGGTTATGATGCTATTTTCAGCGATGGAAAAGCTTTCCTGCGACATAAAAAAATGGGTCAAAGCAAGAGGATAGGGATTTGAGTCAAGAATCTCTACTAGCTGGAGGTAGAAGGCTGCGTTGCCATGATGGGGAAGGAAAAAAAATTGGTGAGACGTGATGAGGTTGAATTATGACACAGGTGATTGGGCCATCTTCGTCATGGAGCCTTGAAATTCATGTAGCAAATATCTAATGGACTTACAATGGGAATACTTTCTCAGTTAGATCAGTGCAAGGGTTGCACCATGGGGAAGTATGTAACGTCCACCTTTCATGAAAAGGAGAACCATTATTCAATTATCCTGGAGAGATTTCAAACAGACGTGTGGACCATTCTCGATTGCTTCAATAGAAAAACACATGTATTATGTTATTTTTTTTGATGAATTTTCTCATAAATTCTAGATATTCTTCATGCAGAAGAAGGATCAAACATTCTCAAAGTTCTGTGAGTTTAAGGCATTGGTTGAGAAAGAGTCGGGGAAACAAGTGAAGGCTCTGAGGAGCGATAATGGTGAATAATACATATTGAACAAATTCAAAGACTTCTGTAGCAAAGAAGGAATTCAAAGAGAACTCATAGCGCTTCATAGCCCACAAAAAAATGGGGTTCGTGGAGAGAAAGAACAGAACGATTGTGGGTGATCCATGAGTGATGCTTCATGATCAGAGCCTACCAATGCATTTGTGGGTGGAAGCATGCAACACTGCGGTTTATGTGAAAAATCATTGTCCCCATAGAGTACTTGGCATGAGTACACCTGAAGAATATTTTACTAGTAAGAAACCAGATGTTTCTCACTTTAAGATTTTTGACTCATCTGTTTATGTGCATGTAACCAAGAATGCCAGGAAGAAGTTGGAGTCGACTGCTGAAGTAGGGATATTTTTGGGGTACACAGAAACACCCCATAATTATCGTGTGTATTTTCCAAACAGTTGAATGACTGTGGTGCAATGGGATATAAAATTCAATGAGGAGAAAGCCATGAAGTTGGTGCTTGAGATGGAGCTAAACTTACATGCGGAGGAGGAAATTATTGTCACCAAAGATGAGCCTCTAGATGTGGATCAGCCATACGAGGAGGACCATGGAGTGGAGGAGTCCACTCACTCAGAGTCAAGCATCAGAATAGGCATAAGGTGTACCACAAAAGCTGAGAGGCTAAAATTTGGTGCGGCACAGAATGTCGGAGTCCCTAGTTCACAATGCAGACAAAGACAATCTCTTGATCGATTCAATGGATACAAGGCTTTCAATAGAAAATTTATTGTGACTGAGCCATCTTAATTTCAGGAAGCAGCACAGGAGCCCATACGGGTAGATGCAATGGTGGAGGAGTATGACTCCATTGTCATAAACAGTTCTTGGGAAATTGTTCCAAGGCCAGTTGATAAATCAGTGGTAGGTTCAAGATGGATCTACAAGGTAAAGTAAGATGTTGATGCGAGTGTTGAGAAATACAAGGCCAGATTTGTGGCCTGGGGCTTCTCACAGATTGAGGGGATTGATTATGAAGAAACCTTTGCACCTGTCACACGGTATTCTTCCGTAAGGACCATCCTTTCTCTCTCAGCATAGATGGGTTGGCACATTCATTAGATGGATGTGAAGACTGTGTTCCTTAATGGGATCATTGAGGAAGAAGTGCACATTGAGAAGCATGAAGGATTTGTGATCTTCAGTAGTGAGTTTCATGTGTTCAGACTCAAAAGAGCACTATATGGGTGGAAGCAAGCACCCCGTGCTTGGTACACTCAGATCAGCAACTATTTCACTAGACTTGGCTTCACCAAGAGTGAGGTAGATGCAAACCTATACCAAATTGTGGTGGAGGGTAACATTTTAATAATTTTTCTTTATGTTGATGATTTAATACTGATTGGTGATGAGCAGCTGATACACTCATGCAAGGAGTTTGAGATGAAGGATATGGGCCTCTTTCATTATTTCCTTGGATTGGAAATATGGCAGCAAGATGGTGAATTTTTTGTGTCTTAAGAAAAGTATGCAAGGGAGATACTAGGTAAGTTTCATATGGAGGGTTTCAAACCCATGGATACTCCTCTTCGAGGAAACTGGAGGAAAGAGGATGCTACATCTGAAGAGGTAGTGGATGCTACTATCTATCGACAGTTAATGGGTTCGCTAATGTATTTAGTAAATATAAGAACAGACATATGCTATGCGGTGAACCAACTTAGTCAATCAATGGTTAAGCCTACCAAGCTCTTTTGGAAGGCAGGGAAGCATGTCCTGAGATATCTTAGGGGCACATTTGAGTATGTCTTATGGTACAGACAGATGGATGAGGTGAAGTTGCATGGCTTCACGGATGCAGATTGGGCGGGCAACCAAACAGATAGAAAGAGCACATTAGGAGGGGTCTTTAGTATCATATCTATAGTTGTTTCTTGGTACAACAGGAAACAGAGATATGTGGCACTCAGTTCAGCGAAAGAAAAATACATGGCAACAATTCAAGCTGCATGTGAGGCTATCTAGATGAGAAAGATCCTGGTTGGTTTGTTTGGTTCTCATTTAGATCCTACAGTGATTCATTGTGATAATCAGAGTTACATTAAACTCTCGATTAATCCTGTGCTTCATGATAGATCTAAGAATATATATATATATATATATATATATATATCAGAGATTGTGTGCAGCAGAAGATCATGTTGCTTCAGTACATTCCTAGGGAAGATCAAGATGCAGATATTCTGATGAAGGAGCTCACCAGGAGCAAATTCGAATACCATAGAGATAGGATCAGGGTGAAGGATAATCCATTTATTTTTGAGAGGGAGTGTTGAGATTCAACAAGATGGTGATCCTAGTGAAAATTAAGCACCTACACTAGGTGGGGCCCGCAGGCTATTTTTAGGTGTATGTCTATTTTTAGAATTTTGAGAAAAGTCTATTTAGAGCAGGAGTTTATTTATAGATGGTTGAGAAAATTATATTTATAGATGAGTTTCTAGTTTTAGATATATGGACGAAGTCTATTTATAGATTGCATGTCTAAAAATAGAATGCATGTCAGTTATTATTATCTCTTAATAATAATTGGACAATAAATAATAGTATATTCTCTTGAAGCACTTGATTTCAGTTAACTGATGTGGAAAACCAATTGAATAAATGAATTATGAGTTCTAAGGTTGGTTGGTGGGACATGCAAGTGGAATTCGTTGTAACTGAGTGATACAAAGTTGTAACAGAGTTGAATGTGTAGTTATGTGAGTTTTAAAGTAGTTTAACTCAGTTAAGTGAGTTAAAATCAATTGTGCTAGTTGTAACTAAAAATACACTAGTGAGAGACCAATGAATTAAATATTAAATTAATTCACATGGAGTGATCACACATGCAACTGAAGATTTACTATTGTTAACTACATGCATGTCAGATCCAACGGAGATCAAGTTCAGAGATAGGTGAAAGGGACAGTTTGACTATCAGTTGTGACATTAGTGGGTGCACTTATGCAACCACACACACATTCGAGATGCCAATGAGGATTGTGTAGTCAAGGCAAAGCAATATCTCATTCATTCAGGGATTGTGATAAAAAAGGATTGCACAGTGGAGGCGGGCAGTCAGGAGGGAGTAAATTGGCACATGTATTCGCCAATTTTTGTATGACAGTGTGAGACAATTGTATATTGTACTGAGAGCTCTTGGATTAGATTTTTGTATGAGATTGTTTCATGATCCATGATATATACATAATATATGATAGTGGGGTTTTTAGCTTTATGCTTTCCTGGTAAAAACATCTATGTTATGTGTGATTGATCTTTCTTCATATGTTTGCAATTGGCGATTAAATTTCCGAAAGAATTTAAGTAGAAGCGATTATGTATTTAACAATGGCATATAATTGTTAGATTAGGAGAATCCATGCAATACATAATTGTATTAAAATTTCTACAATTACAGGATTCATGTGGTGTATTCACTGGTGAAGGTTTTCTTCTGTAACTGTGTTATTTCACTATTTTTCCTTTCTCTCTAAATTTGAAAAGTATTAATTGTATAACAAAAACTGTGATGAATAAGATATGCTAATTCGAACACCTTATTCTGCTTGTTTGCAATTCATATGTTTTCCACTAAAGTCAGGCTGAAGAATACTTAATTTATTTTCAATCTCTACTGAATTTCACACTTCTTCCACTTTCATAATTCACTTAAAATCTAAAAATATCCAATTTATGCAACCTAGCTTACCTTGTGATAACTATTTCAAATATTGATGCAGAACCAATTGAATTTTGACTCCATATCCCAATGGGAATGTAGCCATTTAATTAACCAAACAATGAAAATAAAAAACCAATCAAGCACAATCATAACTAGCCTAAAATTCACTAAAAAAAAGGTTAAATGTTACAGAGAGATACCTCTCTGAAGCTGGTAGGGATAGATCCCAGATTCCAAAGTGGTTTTGATATTGTCCTCTGTGTTTATTCTCACAATATCATAAATTATAGAATGATAACAGATCCCACAGTATATCATCTCAGATCAGGACAACATGTTCCTCAACACATTTTTTTCCAGCCTCTGGTCAATGTTGGACACCAAGCTCACCAAGTCCACAACTTTCCATCCCCAAACTGATGGCAGACAAAGGTCATCAACAGAATGATTATACACATTCTGCGCATGTACAATTCAAATATTCACACACATGGGATGAGAGCCTTCCCTATGTACAACACAGTTATAATC
The DNA here is from genome assembly GCA_034641835.2 of Pinus albicaulis. Classification (NCBI taxonomy): domain Eukaryota; kingdom Viridiplantae; phylum Streptophyta; class Pinopsida; order Pinales; family Pinaceae; genus Pinus; species Pinus albicaulis. The sequence goes on from JAXQQM020089063.1 coordinate 10,883, forward strand.
GGTCTCTCCACCGCTCAACTGACCATAACCCCTTTCAGGTAGGCTTGGGATTCCAACCACTATGTACCATTGACTTAGCCATGACATTGGCGGCTACCCAAGCCGATTCAGCTCATGTCTAGTTTGAAGCTAAGAAAGAGAAAAATTAGGGGAATTTTGAGGTCTAAAATGGGCCTCTTGAGAAAAATGTACAACCAAAATAAAATTTATAAGAACCAATAGGATTCAATATGACGATGTCAACCATGGGGGACGATTCACCATTTTTTAAGTAAAAGGGTAAAAATATTAAAAAATATTAAAACAATAAAACTACTTTTTCAACTCATATTTTCAACTTATCTCCCACATTTTTTACTCATATTTTGAGCGGGGGTACTCATTAGATGAAAAAATTAATTCCTCATCCAAGGAGTACCCATGTTACATACTTTTGATGGACCCTGCTATACGAAAAGTGAGAAATACATGAAAAACATGATTGTAATCACGTTTTTCATGTATTTCTAATTGTTCATGTAGCAAGGTCCATCAAAAGTATGCAACATGGGTACTCCTTGGATGAGGAATTAAATTTTGCATCCAATGAGTACTCCCGCTTGAAATTGGATTAAAAAATTTGGGAGATAAGTTGAAAATACGAGTTGAGAAAGTAGTTTTTTCCCTTTTCCCTCTAAAATTTGATGATGTAATCAAACACTATTTTATTATTTCCACTATTATTTTATAATTTTCTTATGAGGCCCTTTTTAGACCTTAAAATTCCCCTCATGGCTTCATGGAGTGCATTTAGCACATCTGCCAACAAGTTCATGACATATTGGACAAAGCTAATGCTAAGTACAAGCAACTACATGATCAACATTGTGTGCCACACAACTTCCAGGAAGGCTACAAAGTGTGGCTACATTTGCAGAAGGTGCTCCTCATTGGACCCCACCAAAAGCTTTGCCTACTCCAATATGGGCTGTACGCCATCACCAAAGCTATAGGGACCAATTCCTTCGAGCTCAATATTCCACCATTCATTGGTATACACCTAGTATTCAATGTGGATTGTCTTTGGCCCTACTTCCCACCTCTACTGGACACCTCCGACATTGCAGAACAACTCACACCAACAAATTTAATCACAGACTGCATGGAACATGCCACCATGGATTGTATCATGGAAATGAAAATCAAGAACACTCACCAGCAGAAGATCCAAGTGTATCAGGTTCTTAAAGCTGGCCAAATCCTCCACCAAGGCAAGTGGTTCACCAGGGACCAAGTTCAGCAGAATTTTCCTCATCTCATGGAGGAAATCAACGCAATGGGGACCATTCCTTACTAATGGGGGAGTAATGATCTAGGTGGATATTGGTGGCAACCCGCCTATTCCAATTTAGGTCCCACCATTTTTTCTTTTAGTTTTTTTCAGTTTCCTTAATTGTAGCACAATTTACTATTTTTAGCAGTTTTTTCAGGTCCTGAACTTCCGGAGCCATTTTGAGGCCCTAAATGACATTTTTTTGGGAAAATTAAGAGCAACAAAAAATTTACTTTGATTTTTGTCACATCAAAAATTGTATTCCTCAGATAGATCTTTCTAACGAGGTATGATGCGCATCAAACAAAGATCGTATGCCAAAGTTACGTCCCTGGGAAGTTGATGTACAAATTTACCCAAACAGGGCCCGTAGTTTTGGCGCTTCATCTCCTAGGGTTAGGATTTTGGACGTTTGGGGTTTTCCATTGTTTCTCAGTAATAAATAGTCTGTCAAGCCTCAGTGTAAAACAATTAATAGGCCTGCAGCCACCACATCTCTTTTCAGAGATAAGCTACCAACACCCTAGCTAGTTTATTTCCATTCTGTCTGTAAAATTTTTTTAGTTCTTTGATATTAATGAAATGAAGTGTTGTTTCTGCTGCATTTTGTTATTTATGGTTTTATGTGTATTCTATTATGTTCCTGCATAAACCTTTATCAGTCATTCACCACCAGAAATATCCAACAATAACAATTCAGGCATTTATCACCATTCATAATCTATATAGAAACATAGATATTTAGTATTTACTTCACATTGAGAGAGACATTCATAGTTCCAAAAGCGCATAAAAATGTATTTCATTAACCTGTTTCAAATGTATACAACACTTGGCCTGATTTCCAACATTAAAAATGGTCTCCCCTATGCCTTGGAGGCTTACAATAATAAACAAAATGAATTCTGCAACCATTTCTGGTTCAGATCCACAATCTACTCAACCATATCCTAAATATCCTCTAGACCCACTTTTAAATAAATTAAATCCCTATTCTAGGATATCTTAATCCCTATAAATATGTTCATGAGATCTTCACAAGTCTAAAATCTCTCATATTCTCACATATTTGAGAATATTTGCATTTAAAAACCTCATACACATTTCTCACTCAAATCATTCAAAACATACAAAATTTCCCATTAAGAAATCAAATTCCTTTTTAAACATCAGGCCCCCTAAGTCAACCAAATATGCAATGTTTTCTTTTGGGAGGATTGTCCCAGATCAAGCTTCCAAATGTTAGATACATAATCCAATAACTCATATTTAACTTTTTATTTCCATACCCTGAAGTTTGCAACATTGATCAGAGTCATTCCTTGACAATCCATTCTGTTTTTTTTTTCTTTTCAAATTACCCAAATTTACCTCCCAATGGTTAAGCTTCACATGTAATCACCCACTCCTATATAAAATGTTGGAAGCTCTAATTGGAAGATTGAAAATACTGAGAGGGGGGAGGGGGTGAATCAATATTGTTTTGGATGAATAAACTTGTACCAAATTTTAACTTTTCTTACAATTTAATTGAACCATACATATCAATATCATATATAAATATCACACACACATATCATGAGTAGCATATAAAACATCAAGTCATATAAACATATGAGAGAAACACATAAACATCATCACACATGAGAACATAATATATAAGGTGGAAACCCTTTCGATAGAAAAACCACCATCTGATTTGTATTTTTCTCTTCTTCTTATTATTAAAATACTATTTCTTACATCATATCACTGGCCACCACCAGTGTGAAAGCCTCGACATGTGATGTACGTGAGAAACCACTCACTTCATGCCACTACTTGATGGAAGCCACCACTTATTGAACTTTTCAGGCCACCACCTGCTGGAATCCACCACTGCCTTAACTATGTAGGCCACTACCTATTGGAATCTACCACTCCCTATAGTTTTCCCAGGGGACCACCTGAGGGAAGCCACCATGAAATATCCCCAAATGGGATATTTTACTAAATTTGCATGAATTTACTTAAACCCAAAATTATGTCGTAAAATCAACATGCATTTAACAGAAGAATTCCACGTAAAATAAAACACATAAAATACTACAATCAAATACCACATAGAATAGGAATAATTTCAGATTTTATTATAAATAATAACGGGGTTTACAAATAGATCTGACCCAGAAAGAGCTGAGATGGAAAACTAGCCAACAATAGAATCTGCTGCAGTGATACATGGCGATGGCCTCCAAAACTGAACTGCTGCACTCTCCCTCCAGCAACAACTACTTTTGAATCCACTGAAGCACCTGTTGAAGATCTGAATGATCCTCACTCCAATATCCCTGAAGCTCTATGAAACTTATGAATGAGGTCTCCTCAAGGAAATTTTGGTTTTCATCCAACACTCACAAATCACCCGAGGGTTTCCGTCCTGGGGCTACGGTTGAAGTAGAGAACCACGTCTCAAACCTCTCATACAAGAAAATGATATGATCCAAAGATATCTCTCAATGGCCTCCTCCCTTTCTTTTATATCTGTTAGAGCCTTCTAGAGCATTATTTTATTATTATTTTATTCATGGAGCACTTTTCCCTCTTATTAAAATATTCCTTTTTAATGTAGAAAAGGGTAAATCGGCTACCATGCCTCCTCCGGTCATTGAAACCCATATCCAACCGTCCCCCCATGTAGGTATCCTCGTCCCGGCTCTAATGAGCTATTACACTAAGGTGTTATATCATATATTCCTCCCGAAATGCCACCTTGAGCGTAATCAGCTTAGTTAAGCCCATAAATAACTCAAATTTCTGAAAGTTGTAAGAATACACCGGAACAAAAGAAAAACTACTATGTTGATGGAATATATCAAGCGAATGCCACCCGACCACATATAAACTCCTCAAAACTCCTCCAAAAACCCCTGGCTCCACTGCTGACGCCAACCAATACCTGTGATTGTTCTACTTCTAACTCTGGAAGTCCATCCTAGCCCTGTCATAGTTGACACCAAAAAAAGGAATATTACAGACCTTTCGACCCAAGATTTCTTGCCCTTAATCAATCCAAATATGTGGGCCACCCTGTTGGCCCACTTCATCTGAGACCCAGTTCCCGGATCCCATACAAATCCATGGGTACTACTATGCACCTGTGTCAAGTCGCTCAGAATTGACCCCTCAATGTTGGGATCCCAAATTGATCTCTCACTGTACCAGTCAACAAACAATACTCCCAAACCCCAACGCCACCATGGCTAATCATTGCCCAAGTCCCAGGCCTCAAACTGCGCACTGCCTCTGGCTATAGATGGTGCCCCATGAAGTGAAGTCCGCCAACAAGCATCAATGCTCCCTGGCTCCTGTTGTGCTATACCCCTAACTGTATAAGCTGCCCCACCAACTACATACCAACTCATCACCTCTCTCCAATGCAAGTCCTTACTCAATCCCACGCTGATCCTGCTCTCCTGAAATCGTGATGGAGTGCTGAAGAAATGATGACCTGTGCTCCACTGCCAGCTGGAATCTGCAACATCTGCTATGTCTAAGGGCCCCTGCTTTGTTGTGCTCCTTACGAAGAAAATCGTACCATCAAGAGGGTACCAGCTCATGATCTCCTGCCAATCTATCTTGGAAGAAGAATCCAATGTAGTGTCAACTGCATACGGAATATGCCCAGAGAACTGTCGCCAGCTCATAGTCAACTCACGTTTCTCTATCCCATCTGCCAACAAAAGCTGCCTGTATAAGAAAGCCCCTCTCTCTATAATGGGCCAAAGTGGGAAATATATGCTGCAAACCCCATCGATGTACTCCTGGAGAGTGCTATTCACTGAAAGTACTACAGCTCTTCCAACTGCATGTACATCTATCTGCACCTCATAAATGTGTCAGCCCAAATATGGATGCCCCACCATCTCCAACAAGTTCTCCCTCTCCTGATTGGGAATGTAATGCTCTGGCTGTCCACTAGCCCATTGCAGAACTATCCCATCAACCGCCACCATATCCAGAGGATATGGATCTGAAACTGTGGCCACCGTACTCGATGTCTGTGCATATGACTGCTCCTCCTCAATGGCTGACCCTAAGGTTAGCCGCATACGCATCATAGACTCAGTGTGATCCCCATCTGGCTCTCCCCCAAGGGACTATCATGAAATATGTGCATAGTATCCTCCTCCACTGACTCGAGATCCACCATATGTTGCTTTGGTTGACTCATCACAAGTGACTCTTCACCCAGAGTATCTCCTGTAGAGTCCCCTAATAGCTCACCCTGCACACTGGAATACAGCTCCGACCTACTATCATCATCTCTGCATGACTGCTCTCGCTCCCCAGAAACATCCTCAGCTGATCCCATGGACTCATATAAAGGAGAGTCCTCATCCTGGAATACTAAAGGAACGTCTATCTGTTCTACCTCTGCCACCTCATCTGCATCTCTCAAACATCAGTGATTAGGCCCCCAAGGTTCTTTGCAAATGAAGCAAAGTCCCTTTCTCCTCAGCTAATTTATGCTACTTGATCCACCAAATTGGAGCAGCTCCTCCCTGGTCAATTGTCTCCTAAAAAGCTCAACGTTCTGCTCAACTAGCCCTTGGGCTAGCTCATAAGCAATGGGTGAGACCAACTTCTCTCTCTTCCAAATGATCAACAACCTAGTCTGCAGCTCCCGAAAAATGGCATCATGGTCTCCCATGCAAGACGACATAATGGACTATATGTGAGCTACGACTATGTCAGAATGATGTCTCCTAATGCTGAAGAAGCATTGGAGCATCTACAACATCAAGCCATCACACTCAAAATCGATCATGACCTCATAAGTCTGGGTCATGTCATGACTTCTAAGACCTTAAGCTTTCTCCCAAATGTAGAGCTTGCACAGTTGTATAAATTCCGAAAGGCTCCTACTATCAGTCTGAAAATTCTCTTCATAACATCATCATTGTAGGGAGGGAAGGGTGTTGTTATCCTCAAAATATCATTGAAACAAGAGGCAGCTATAAGCTTGACTCTCTCACTTGGATGTTCCAAGAATCTAGCTTGTACCAATGCAAGCATAGATGGCTCCAAAGTCCAATTTAAACACCAATCAAATTGCTCTACCTTGGAAAGGTAGGATTCCAGTTTCTCTAACATGGTAAAGTCATCTTCTGATCTTCCATTCTTTAAGTCCATCCCAAGTGCATAAAGCCAATTTCCCACTTCTTCCTCCTTTTGTAAATTCCTCGGATGCCTTTCTTGGAGCAAATTATGTACCTTCTTGGAGAAGGGTCTGATGTTTTGTTTTGTTTTTTGGTCTTCTGATGCATGGCGGTTCAAGGAACCAACTTTTAAATTGTTTAATCTTTTTGGTCTTTGGTTTAGATTTCAACCCATTGAGGCACTGCTATGTTGATTTAGGAGTTGTTTTAAAAAATTCATTGATTCAGTGACATATATGGAAGTAAAAATGGTTTAGTTAGACTTGCACAAGGAAAGCTACAAGCACTAGGTGATGAGTGCAAGCAAATCCAATCGCTCCAATAGCAAGCTCCTCTAGAAACTGCACTGCTGCTCTAAGACTACATTGTTACCCAAATTCGGCCTTTTATTTACCCAATGAAAACTGCTCAGAAAATTCTAGGAATTTGGGAAGGTGATCCTTGCCCAAAACCCAAAAAAACCCAGAAAGGTTTTCCTCTAATTCCAACCTTCAAAATCTGACCCTTTGTAGTTTGGCCCTCTTCCAATTTCATTTTCTGGCACTGCAGCTACTACTGTCAATCATTGCTCTCCAAAATCCCAAAAAACCTCCTCAAATGGCTCTCCTATCAATCTCCCAACACCCCATCTCTAAAATCCCACCAATGCAACTCCCATAAATGAGCCTCCTCCAATGACTGCGTAGGCCCTTCTAACCAAAATAGTTGCAACTGAAAAATAGAAACCCGCAGGCTGATCCAAGATTGAAGCTATGATACCACTATAATATCCCCAATTGGGATATTTTACTAAATTTTCATGAATTTACTTAAACCCGAAATTATGCCGTAAAATCAACATGCATTTAATAGAAGATTGCCATGTAAAATAAAACACATAAAACACTGCAATCCAATACCACATAGAACAGGAAGAATCCCAGCTTTTATTATAAATAATAATGGGTTTTACAAATAGATCTTACCCAGAAAGAGTTGAGATGGAAAACTGGCCAACAATACAATCTGCTGCACTGCTACATAGCAATGGCCTCCAAAACTGAATTGCTGCACTCTCCCTCCGGCAATAGCTACCACTGAATCCACTGAAGCACCTGTTGAAGCTTTGAATGATCCTCACTCCAATATCCCTGAAGCTCTGCGACACTTATGAATGAAGTCTCCTCAAGGAGAGTTGGGTTTTCGTCCAACACTTACAAATCACCCGAGGGTTTCCGTCCTGGGGCTACGGCTGAAGTAGAGAACCACGTCTCAAACCTCTCATACAAGAAAATGATATGATCCAAAGCTATCTCTCAATGGCCTCCTCCCTTTATTTTATATATCTCTTAGAGCCTTCTAGAGCATTATTTTGTTATTATTTTATTCATGGAGCACTTTTCTCTCTTATTAAAATATTCCTTTTTAATGCAGAAAAGGGTAAATCGGCTACCACTCCTCCTCCGGTCACTGAAACCCGTATCTAACTGTCCCACCATGTAGGTATCCTCGTTCCAGTTCCAATGAGCTATTACACTAAGGTGTTCCATCATGTATTCCTCCCGGAATGCCACCTTGAGCGTAATCAGCTGAGTTAAGCCCATAAATAACTCAAATTTCCGAAAGTTGTCGGAATGCACCAGAATGAAAGCCAAACTGCTCGGATGATGGGATATATCAAGAGAATGCCACCCGACCGCATAGAAACTCCTCAAAACTCCTCCAAAAAGCCCTTGGCCCCGCTGATGACACTAACCTGTACCTGTGACCAGTCTGCTTCTAACTCTGGAAGTCCATCCTAGCCCTGTCATAGGTGACACCAAAAAAAGGAATATTAAAAATTCAGAAGAAGTGGATGTTGGAGACCATGTTGAAGCTATCGAATAATAGCCTAATAGCCATGGATTCGACATTCAACATGAATAAGTATGGGGTGAGTGTATTAAGAATGACTGATCTAGTACAATAACTTGATTAATAATGATTGATGATCTGAAGTTGATGATCTATGTATTTTTAATGTTATAGTATCAATTGTACACACTCGTCGTGTTTTATCACCAACAAAGTGGGGTGCCAGTTTCATGGGTGGTGGCATCACGTAATACATCATAGGACATTTCGCTATGGTTGGAGCAAATCATGCATAGATGCCACCAAGTTGATCATAGTTGGAAAGTTAATGCTTTCATGGTTGATGATGCATTGGCTGAAATTGGTGCTTTAAGGTAACTTAAATATTCTTATTTTACAGTACAACTTGTATTTATTACAAAAATAACATGCTTGAAATGAATTGAATGTGGCAGGAGAATCACAAGGTGCAATGTTATCTTGGGTGTTTAGCACGTACGTCGAGCATGGATAAAAAATGTCAATCGATTGGCCAGTAATCCAAAGATAGAAAAATAAATGTTTAGTGATTTGAGTTTAATTATGAATTATTGTTCCAATGTTGAAGTGAGAAATGCAATTAATGCTTTCTTCAACAAATTTTCTAATGAAGAAAAGTTCCTAGATTATTTCCACAAGAATTGGGTTGTTGGTGACAAGATTTGTAAGTTGAAAAAATCTTAAGTTACATTTCTCTTTTTGGTTTGAAATATGGATGAAATATCTTCATTAACCCAAATTTTATGAAATTAGGGATGTGGGTCAAATGTTGTCGGGATTTTCCCCATGCAAATAAGGAGACAAACAATGTTGTGGAATCATATCACTGTTACCTAAAGACAAACTTTCTATTTGATAGAAGAAATAAATCTTCTCGTAGGATGGATTGGTTGATATATGTTCTTCTAAAAAATGTTGAACCCTGTTATCGGTTTAAGGAAATTCTAAAAAAGGAAGGGTTTTTAAATAATTACAAGAAAGAGAAATAGTTGGAATCATCAATGGAAAAAGCAAAAAGAATTCCAGATAGTGATTACAGCCCTCATTCAAAAATGTCTCATGCTTTTTGGGTGAGGAGTCAATCTAAAGTTAATAAGAAATATCTTGTCACTTTTCATTATACAAATTTCATAACTTGTTATTACCCATGGTCTATTCGTGGAAACATATGTAAGCATGCAATAAAGGTGGGTTGGTTGTGTTTCGGTTCAATGGCTTCAAACCAATTACAAAATCATCAAAGCACAACCGAGTCATACAATGACCCTCCTGAGATAAATATAGAGGCAATATCCGATCTTCCTAAAGATGCAAACACAACTGCCATGAATAGTCACAATGTTGATGTAAATGTTTAAAAAATTGAGATGGCCAAGGAGGAGTTATTTGGCTACTTAGACCTGGTTCGAAACAATCCTCCTGCTCCTTTGACCAAGTTGAATAGTTGATTGCTTTAGTTAAAAAATTGTTGGATGACGCCAACAATATTCATATTATGGATTATGAATTCACGTGTGGATTGGGTGCTTTTGAGTTGTATTTGAAGAGGAAGAAGAGTTTCCTAAGCCCCCAAAAGAGAAGAAAAACAAGGCAACAAAATGCAAGATTGGAAATTGACTTGAATATCCTAGCAGATGAATATGAACCATTTCAATTTGAACAACTCAACAAGCGAGGTCGCCCTCGTGCCAACAATGAATGCTTTTCTAAGTTTCTTATGCACCATTTTTTTTTCAATTTGATTTTAATATTTATTCATGTATTAGTTGTATTTGATGTATTAATGTTTTGTTGACTATGTCCATGCATGCTTGATAGGTGGTGAGGATATGGTTGGAGATTTCTATAATTTGATGAAATTGTCATTTAAGGTGATTAAATAACTCCATGCATTTACACTCAGTCTTTTAATACATTGATTGTTTTGTATGTCATGGAAGATAGCTTTCAAGTGGTTTTGCATACTTGCATAGTTGCATATATTGGTGTCGAAACAATAATTTGATATATAATTTTGAATAAAAACAATGGAAATGTAACAAAATTATTAGAGGAACTGCAATGAAATTGTAACTAAACATGTCAAACACAATTTTACCAATTTTTTATAACTAACAAAACAAATTGGAGAGTTATATACTACAACGTCAAATATAATGTGTTTGTTGTCTATGAGTTGCTGCAACAGCGAGCCAGTGTGTCAGCAACGGTGAGCCAGTGTTGCAACAATGGTGAGCCATTGTTGCAACAATTGTGAGCCAGTGTGTCAACAACTCTAAGCGAGTGTGTCAACAACTCTGATCCAGTGTGTGAGCAACTCCGAGACAAGGTGTCAGCAACGGTGGCCTAGTCTATCAATTTGAATCTGTGGATGAAGGGGGACATTCATGAAGATTGCTGATACAATAATCACTATGTCCTTGTTCATCAGGACGAAGATACGCTCCTGTCTACTTAATTACATTCCAACAATCAGATTCTTCTTTTTTGTGAGAGTATATTTCTTTTTATATACCCTTGTTGCAAGCCAGATCATTGGATACTGAAATCTAAGACCTATCCAATGATTCTCACACTATCCCATAGCAATAATATACTGAGCAACCCTTGTTAAAGATGTCTTTAAGTTGAGGTAGTTAAATGGATCTTTATTTCGGGGTTGTTTTCCCATGCTATCCCACCTTGCTTTACATCCTGCCTGTGCCTTAATTTCCAATAATTGAACCTGGCGTGCACAATATGCAATAGTCATCTCCCTGTTCTTGGAGATAACCTCTACTACTTTTGGAGAGTTGATGGATTTTAGATGTTCTTCTATCACCTCCACAAGTTTGGGATGTTCTCCTCTAACCCACAGAAGGCTCTCATAATTATGCAAATAAAACTTCACATCATCCAACCAATTGGCCTGATTTCTCAAATACGATACAAAGGCTCTCAATTGGACATCCCCTGTAACATGGTTGGGATTCCATTCTCTATTAAAAGGTACCAAAAAATTATGTTGGTACAGTTCACAAAGTAAGTCTCTGTCTTGATCACAAATTGTCATATATGCCTCGAAACCATCACTGCTTTCAAGCTTGAGAGGGATATTTTCGATGATAGCATTCTTTTTAAATATCAGGTATTTTTTAGTCAAGTATACATTGTAATTGGTGGAAGGAACTTTGCAACTGAGCACACCATCCATTATCTCTCCGAGTTCTTGCTTATCCTTCTCCAACTTGGTCACCCTCCTTTCCAGCTCATCTAATGCTTTTTAATGTCTTCGTAAAACTTTGTTTTTATATTATTCGCATATCTTGCAAAGGTTAGGAAGTGAGTGCAAAGGTTAGGTGTCCCAGATATGGGTATTTAGACAACTGTAATTTATCCTTTTGTTCCTCATCATCTTTTTTCACACCAATGTCTTTGGTTAGTTTGATCTCTGGTTCCTCATCCTCTATTAGTTTAATATCTGGTTGTTGTTCCTCTATATCTATACCCATTTCTTTTGTTAGTTTGATATGTAATTCCCGTTCCTCTGTATGGATAGCTATGATTTTTGTATGGTCCTCTGTTTGCACAACAATGTCATCAGTTTGTTTTTTTCCAAGGGGTATATCTTGTTGGACCCGTGGAGAAGGACTTCCTATGTCATTAATGGGTATGGACTCTGAAACTTCAATGTCATCAATCTAATTTTTTCCAAGGGGTATATCTTGTTGGATCCCTGGAGAAGGAATGCCTATGTCATCAATGGGTATGAACTTTGCAACTTCAATGTCATCAGTCTGTTTTTTTCCAAGGGGTATATCTTGTTGGACCCCTAGAGAAGGAATACTTATGTCATCAATGGGTATGGACTCTGCAACTTCAATGCCATCAGTTTGTTCTTTTCCAAGGGGTATATCTTGTTGGACCCCTGGAGAAGGAATAACTATGTCATCAATGGGCATGCACTCTGAAACTTGGGCCAAGCAATCTAATCTATCAAAAGTTTCTTTTTGTTTGAGCTCATCTGTTATGTTTTTAACTTTGATCTGTAGTTGTTTGTTTTTCATCTGGAGAATCCTATTCTTCCCTAACAATGAAGTTTACAAAGGAAGATGTTTACAGGTACTTACTTTTGAAATGTTTTTCTTTGTTAATTCCGGTGGTTCATTTGGTTGGTCCTCTTGATCATCCCAATACAATTCTGGTTGTGCAGTTGGTTGGTCCTCCTGATCATCACCATACAATTTTGATTGTGCAGTTGGTTGGTCCTCCTGATCATCCCTATACAATTCTTGTTGTGAATTTGATTGGTCCTCCTGATCATCCCCAAATAATTTGGGTTGTGCAGTTGGTTGGCCCAACAAATTTTCCCTACAAAATTGTTGGTACTCCTCTTCTTCCACATACAACATTTGAATTGAGACAAGGCCATCTGAGTTGTACCATTCGGCTAGTCCCACTATGTATTCATAGTCAGAATCACGAGAGGGAAGCTTATCAACTTGGTCTTCTGTGTCAGAAAGCTAGCCTAATCCTTCTTCCACACATCCTTGTTGCATGCATCCTTCGTCCATGACCCCTTCAATTAATACATACTGTGGATACTCTTGCTCTTGCTCTTGTTCTACTGCTATCTCTTCTGGGAGTTTTTCTATAACAACGGGGAGGGTTTCAAGACCTGAAGCATAACGACCTCTCTTTCCCCTGTTCTGCTTGGCTTTTGGCACTTCCACCGGGCGTTTCTTGTATCCTGTCAATCTTCTGGTCGCAGGTTTACTCCCCAATATTTGTACTTCATCATCATCATCATCATCATCTTGGCCATCTCCTTTATGTGCAGCTTTAGCAGCAGAAACCCTAGAAACCCTCCTAATTTGAACACATGGTAGCTCAGTTTCCATATGGAAAGGTTTTGTGGGAATTTCTGCAGGTGGGAGGTCAATGAACCTAGTTTTAGGTGCGAGGTCATGGGGCGGAGTTGCAGTTAGGTGGTCATGGGGCGGAGTTGAAGCTGGGGGGTCATGGGGCGGAGTTGCCGCTGAGAGGTCATGGGGCAGTGTTGCAGCTGGGGGGTCATGGGGTGGAGTTGCAGCTTGGAGGTTATGGGGTGGAGTTGCAGCTTCAACATGCAATGCCCTTCCAGTTAGTTCATCCCAATTTCTCCCTTCCCTTTGCAGCGTAACAACCACCAAAATTTTTACAAGGCATTGGTGGGAAAGGATTTCGAGCGGCCGCTTTGATTTCTTCACACCTTGGGCCATTTGGTCTAGGGTTTTTGCAAGAAAGAAAGGCATGTTAAGCAACCTTCCATGACACAGGTGGTCTAACAAGCGGAGGTGCTCATAATAAATAACCACATACCTTCCTTCACAAGTGAAAAATATCTAGATAAGGAATGCAGCATCCGACCAGGGTTGTGGTAATGACTTTCGCTCATATCTTGAGTCACTCCTGATTAGTTGTTCACCTGCCTCAAGGAAATTCCTCACAATATCAGGTTGGGGTTTTCAGGGTGCAAACCACTTTTCTCTTGTATGGGGTAACCCTGACACTTCAACAATCGCCTCTTCAGTCGCATGCACCACTGTCCCTGCTACCTCTGATCTACCCTCCCTGTAATTCATGGAAAATTATAGGGCTATGTCATTGTCATGCCCCTGAAACCTGCGAATATAATATATCCAGGTGACCTGTTCAAATAATTGTTTAATAGGTGGAAATGCGTCTAAAAATTCTTTGGCACTTTCATGGCGTACTCTTGCACCTCCCATCTCTAGCCAGAGTTCAGAGTGGCTATGGTTGTGTTAGTTGTTTGCAAGAGTTCGAATGTGGGACAATGGCGCAAAGGAAGAGATGGGGTAATGGGTACAGTAATAAATTAATAATGGGGACGGGTTATTTATGGTGGTGCCCGTATGCAGACATGTGTTGCCGCAACATCTACCTCCTATTTGACGCTGACAGTTCGTTGCTGTCATGGTCAGGGGAGATTTCCGTTACCGTTGTACACTATCAAAGATTGCTCAAGAGTTGCCCATAATAATTTAGGGTTTTATTATATCGACTCCTTAAATAACTTGCTTTAAATAGGGATTAGGGTCTATACCATCCCTTCCATGTACCACTCATCCTTGGTGTTATCACTCCGAAATTTCCAAAGATTGTTCAAGCTTTAAAAAGGAATATCAGAGGTAACTACAAACCTACTTTGGAGGTTAGGATCTAGCCTTCCTAAACTCAGAGAGGGCTCTCTCTATATGATTTAACTTTGTTTATTTTAATGAATATTAGGCTAGTCATGTATGCTTAATTGGATTGGTTTTGATTGGTTAGTGGAATTAATGATTTAGATGAATATGTGCTTTTCCATTTTCCATTGGGCTATGGAGTCAATATACTTTGAAAACATAACAAAATCAAATTATATATAATTTCAGCAAGATAGGTGAGAAATATCGGATCTCAAGGATGAATGGTGAAGTGATTTTTCAATAAAGATCAAGGATACAGGAAAGGAGATTTGACATTGATAATAAATAAGTATATCTAAGGCCAAATTCTCTTTTTGGAATGAAATTGGGTTGCCCAATCCCCTTGCAGACTTTACATTGATAATAATTAAGTAGATCTAAAGCCAACTGTTCTTTTTGGAATGAATTTGGGTTGCCCAATCCCCTTGCAGCCTTTACATTGATAATAATTAAGTAGATCTAAGGCCAATTGCTCTTTTTGGAATGAATTTGGGTTGCACAATCCCCTTGCAAATTTTTCATTGATAATAATTAAGTAGATCTAAGGCCAATTGCTCTTTTTGGAATGAATTTGGGTTTCCCAATCCCCTTGCAGACTTTGCTAAACTTGACATTGATAATAATTAAGTAGATCTAAGGCCAACTGCTTTTTTTGGAATGAAATTGGGTTTCCTGTAATCACATCATTATAAAATGTGGTTATTTATCTATTTTTTGGTTTATTTTTAAATTTAATTAAAAATTGAAAAAATGAAAATTTTAAATTATTAAATTTATATAATCTAAATAATTAAATTTTTATAAAATTAAATTAAACTTTATATTTATAAATATAATAAAATTACAAAACATCAAAATTTTCATTATTAAATTTTATGATTAAAATAATTTAATTAAACAAAACTATCCAACTCTACATTTATAATTTGGTTCAAAAAAACAAGCTTGAATTCTTAAATCTATAATGTACAATGCAATATTATATATAACCAGAGTGAATCAAACCTGTAACATTAAACAAAGCTCTTGATTACATATCCTCTAATCGTCATTATCAATATTTTTATCTTCTTTGATTAAAGAAGACATAAGCATTAGATCTATAGCCATTAATTATAAATGTAGCTCGAATCCAAAACATAAAGTGTATTTATGACAACTAAATTGTTTTGTTAAATAAATAAATATTAATCATTTTTTTATTTGATAAAAATAATATAAAAAATATTGTATATTAAACCAAAATAAAAATAATATGATATTCAATATGTAAAATGAATAAAATTATTACTTAATGTTTACCATCTCAGCAAACAAAGCTTCTAGCATTATGACTAAATATTGCAAAGAAATATTGAAGATTAATGGTTAAATTTTTTATTTCATAATCTTCCTTCAAAGTGGTTTTCTAGGGTAAACTCAGTATTTATTTAAATAGAAAAAATAAACATGACTGTATGGGGGGGAAAATACTTCACCTTTGTTGAAAAGATTCTTGACTAGCATAAGAACACAACCATCTAGCATTACTGATTTGCAGTGCACACCCACTTTAATCAATTTTACAATATATCATTTCTTCTTAGTGGGGTTTTATTATTTTTTAAAAATGGTGGTTTATTGCATGGTTTGGAAGTGGTTTGGTGGTTTGGTATGAGGGGGTGCAATAAAATATGGAGGTGTCGCATGGCAAGGGAGCGGGTGGAGAAAACCACTTATTTCGCACCCCCCCCCACCCCCTTGGTTTTAAAATTTGGAATGTCAGGAGTGCGAAAATGATCGTAAGCCGTCTGATTTTCTCGGTGGTGATCGAACGGCTGGCGGAGATGCGATTTTTTCAAAAGGAGGTGGGATTGGGAAATAGATATGTAGAGGGTTAAATGAAAGTGGGGTCGGGAAATATATTAAGCGGCAGGTTTAAATCAAAAGGAAAATAAAATGGAGGCCAGATTAATATGTTTGCGCGTTAAACTATTGAAAAAGTGGGTTTTGTGTTTTATGAAAACATAAAGTTTTATTTAAGGGGCAAGGGGGTTTTAGCAAGGGAAAGGGGATTTTCAAATGGGAAAAGGGTTTTTAGGAGGGGAAGGGATTTTCAATGGGGAAAGGGATTTTTAGCAAGGGGAAAGGGTTAGAAATATATTTTTGATAAGCATAATGATCCTTATATAACTTTTGAAAAGTACTCTACCTACCCTTTTATTCATCCTAACTTTTTTTCTTTCCTTTATTGGGTGTATTTTAGCTTGCTGACCCTTTTATTTTCTTTTGATAAGCAAACTAACTTATTTCTAACCTTATATCTTCCAGTGGCTCAGATTAAACTTATGCGCTCATTTTTATTCTCTGCCTACACTACTGATCTGCCAAGGTTAAATGGTTTGGTCAGATCTTTATTCACTAACTATCATAACATAAAATTTAAAGGCATGAATGATCAATATGAGATTGCATAATCATCATGAATTGTGGCATTTTGAACAAAATGCACACAATTTATTTGCAAAAGTAAAGTAAACTATGAGTAGTGGCATTTGATGTGCAACACTTTCAAAAAAAAAATTTGCTTCTTTTTATGGGGTTCACATTTTATATCTTTTTGATCTTTCTTTCTTTTGGTCCTTTGATTATTCTTTTAGGACATATCCTCTTTTAATTTTTTAATATGGAAAACATTTGCAGAAATGAAATGGTATGTACAATATTACAAGACTTAACATAGCCAATTCAAAATTATGATCCCTATTATTATAGGACCCTAACACTTGGGAAAGAATTTGTTAGCATTGAGGATAGTCTGACCTTAAAGTTTATGGTTGTCATGATAACTTCATTGATTTGCAAGTTGTTCATATTATTTTCTCTGTTTGCAGGCTAAGCTGTTGTTGTTTTCATGGATGTCAAAACGTGCTTCAGTTCAAAACACCTGGCCTTATGGCTGTAGATGTTGATGATGGAGAAATTCACAACAATTGGATTGTTTGTTTGGATATTTATACATTTTTTCCCCTTAAATGAGGTTGGATCTATGGATTGAAAAAGTGAAAGATGTCACATTTGCATTTTGCATTTAACCATGTATGTATAAAGGACAAATAATGATTGATATATAAGCTATCTTGGTTGGCTTGTAACCAAGGGTATCTCACATAATTTGTCAATGAAGATAATTCTTTAAGAATTAGAGCTCATTATACTCAAATTAGAGGCTTGTATAAATTATGGGAGCATGTGCTGCTCATGGATAATGAATGAATAAATGTTCATAGAGGTTGGAATTGTGAAGGTGTATTGAAGGAATTATAATGAATAAATAGTCTCGTTTTGTAGCACATTTTGGAATCCTCTATTTGCTGATAAAAATATTAAATGCATGATAACGCTTCTGTAGATGTGTCAGCGTAAATGAATGAGATTAGAATCTGACTTCCAGAATAAAAGGCATAATAAAAGCATCCATCACATAATCTAATGACATAACTAAATTTTAATAAAAATGTAATTCCATTAATATTATTACTGAAAAATACATTTTATACATACATGTGTTGAGATATAATACCAAAAAATAGAGTGAGGCCATCTATAAAAAACACCTCATACAAAAATGATGGACATCAGGTTGCTCCAATCTATCTAAAGAAATATGAACACAATAATATGAATCCCCCCATAATAACCCCAATCCCAATCAGAACAACAACCCATTCATTAATAGGCCATATATATCAATGACTATCAATAATAATTGGTGGAGCACATGCTGGCTCCACAAATTTTCCACATCCACGTCCATTGGATATTGCTTCAATGAGTATCGAATCACACACCCTTTGGACATCATATTTGTACATAATCTCAAAACGGTGGAACTGTGCAACAATGGTTCTTGCTTGCCGGTGAAGGGGTTTCAGGTTAGGTCTTCTGACTTGGTAGGTACTGTTCATCTGGTTGGTGATTAATTCGGAGTTTGTGGAAGTGACAATGTCACTTGCACCATAACTCTGTGCAGTTGTGAGGCCCTCGATCAAAGCATGGTAGTATGCTTCGTTGTTTGTTGGAATCCCAGATAATTCTCTACTATTTTGGTATACTTGGCTAAGGGCTTTATTATGAAGCACGAACCTTGTCCGTGCATGCCCTGGGTTTGGGTGGCACCATATCTAGTTTTCCAAGACCCATTTTACAAACATCTGCAAAACAAGAAAATAATTTAATTAAATATTGTTACAATGTTAAAATGCAGTAGCGGAGATTTTTTTGCAGTAGCGACAACTCGATGTTGCAGTAGCGGTAAAAACGAAGCGAGTTGTCACCACTGCTAAAAATTAAAATTTGCAGTGGCATCAACTCGTTGTTGCTGCTACTGCAATAGTGAGTTGCCACTCTCTCTATGAAATAAATAAAAAATGCAGTGCTTACAAATTGCAGTTGTGGCAACACTGTTACAGTGGTGGCAACTCGCTATTGCCGCTACTGCAATAGCGAGTTGACGCCACTGCTCAAAATTAAAATTTACAGTGGTGGAAACTCGTTGTTGCTGCTACTGAAACAAAAAGTTTACTCTCTCTCTACGAAATAAATAAAAAGGAAGTTTGCAATTTTGTTAATATAATTAAAAATTTAATTTAGAGTAGTTGCGGTAATACACTGTTACAGTGGCGGAAACTCATTGTTGCCACTACTGCAACAACGAGTTGTCGCACCTGCTCAAAAGTAAAATTTGCAGTGGCGGCAACTCGCTATTGCAGTGGTGGCAACAATGAGTTGCCGCCACTGGAATCTTTAAATTTGCATTATATAAAAAGGAGGAAAAACACAGTAAACGGGAAATTTACTTACCTTTCATATTGCTCTTGCTACTTCTCCTTTTCCACGAATGGTTAGCTTACTCCCTGGTTAAAATGGTCCCTAAAATTGGAAGCACAAAGAAGCAAAGGAAGCTCATTAAAAACTAGAAATAAAAAATGAAGTGGAAATAAAAACTAGTGTAGTACTCAACATCAAAACTATAAATAAAAGCTAAAAATCAAAGAAGTGGGAAGGGAGTACCTACATTGTACCCTGTGTACCCTGTCCGGATATCCTCATTCAACCCTCTACAGGTAGTGCTATGGCCAATATACAGAGAAGGTGTCCAAAATCATTCCAATAGCTATGGAACAAATACAAAATTTTCCAATAGCTGTAAGGACATTCTGGAAATGGCCAATAAGTTTTGTCGAATCAACAATATGGAAAAATATACCAAAGAATGTATGAACACAAATAGAAATGAAATCCACCTCAATTTCTTCTTGCTTCCACTCTCGACTCTACTGCTATGCTGGTCCTCACTGTCCTTGCGACTTGCTCGACTTACAAATACAACTAAGCCTTCAAGACAAAAAGCAGAATTACTCGACGGAATGCAGGAATGATGGGATGAAGTGCTCTCTATAGAATGACTCGAAATCCACTCGATGGAATGAGGAAGGTGCGGTCGACGGAATGAATAAGGGAGGAGCTGTGCGCAGAAAATATTCAAATGGCTGAGTGGACAGTTTTGGGCGGTAACTCCAGAGCTGTGGTAGGTAGGCAACCGTTACTCCCATTTACGGAGGATGGTTCAAATTTGAAATTTCGATCTGAATACTGTCACTTGGGCCCTCAATTCGCTGTGCGAGGTAGCTAGCTCGTGTGGGGCGGATCGTGTGGCTGCATACGCGGGGCTGCAAATGGGGATAGAGTGCCCAAACAAGGATAGAGCGCCCAAATGGGGAAAACTCACTACCTGTGTTAATGGACGTTAATGTCCCTTTGCCACGGCGGGGACGAGTTCACTAGGAGATTTTCACCGATAACCGGGGGCACAAAACCCAAGGCCATTCCGTCGAATGGTTAGCCCACTCCGTCTACCGAGGTCACAAATGGGAAATTTTTTGAGGAATCTTAGGTATATTATTAATATTAGTTATGTTATTTTGGTATTGAATTTGGGTGTGGAGGATTTCATTTTTTTTGCCCCAACTACTTCATATAATTCCAATAATCTCAATAAGGATATTTGAACTTATTATTATTTTGATAGAGGTGTCTATTTTGAAATAAGGGTTTTATAATCTTAATTTAATTATGATCAATTATTAAAAAAATTACAATTTACTTTTTAATTTTTATGATGGATGAGAGAATAAAATCTCGCATTTGTAAGTGTTTATTTTGAAATAGAGTTTTAATTTAATTATTAAAGTAGATGGTAGGGTTTTAACATTCACTAAATGTTTTAGAATATTTATAATAATATACATAAATCAAATGTTTAGATTTCTCTCCAAAGTAGCTATGTTGTTTTTTCTATTAAAACAATGTCATGTGAACAATGACATATGAAATGAGTTATGACTTTTTGGGCATGATGTGTTTATAAGCCATGTTATTGGTCCAAGATATTGTAAAAAAAGTTACTTATAGATTAAAAATCTCCTTAGTATCTTGGTTGGACAACCAAATGGTTGGCACAATGGGATGTTATCCCCTTCAGCTGGTTTCAAATCCCACCGTGGACATCATCTTTGGCCCATTGTGATAAGGCTGCTCAAGGAGTAAGCTCCCCTACCCTGTCTTGCTAAGTAATAAATCCCTGAATTACTTACCCCTAATAAATTAGCTTTCACCATTTCACTTTACTTAGAAATGAGTTGCATAATCCTTGGATAATAATTCCCTCGTAGCTTCATACCATATCAAATCTTTGTAGAAATTATACAAACATATTATTTCAATGGATTCAATCCGATCAAGCAATGTACTAACACTAGATACTGAATCCTTTTACAAATCAATTGCGGAAAATAAACACGATTGCAAATCACAACAAGTAAAGAAAGAAGAAAATCAAACCACAACACAGATATTTTCCCAAGGAAAGCTTGCTACTCAAAACCCCTCTATCTTCTATTGTATATTCACCATGGAATCATGAAACAATTACAATGCACTCTTCTCATAAGAGTCTCCTTCACTCTCACAACTGTCTCACACTGACCCAGACAAAATCGACCAACACTTAGCCAATTTCCTGCCTCTAATTAGCCTAACTTGCTTGTGCAATTCATGTGGAATGAAATCTCTATTCGTTAGGAATTATGGCCTTCCAAAACTACGCAAGGATCATGGGAAATCTAATGGATGTCTGGCTGCATGCAGGCAACCTACTAATGATACAACTGATAATTAACATCCCTTTAAACTTTGGCTCAACTTGGTCTCCACTGGAACTGAGATGCATGCATCTATTAATAGTAAATCATCAGTTGCATGGCAGATAACTGCATGTGAATTAAATTTGATTTAATTCACTTGATCTCTCACTAGTGCAACAAACAATTACAACTAGTTCAACTGACTTTAACTCAATAGCTTTAGTTAGCTGATTTCTCATGCATTAAACTAATGAACTAACTCAATAGTTTTAGTTAATTGATTTTTTATCTGGAGAAAATTCGAATTAAGATTGAAATAAGGGTTGCAGACCTTCACTATTAAAACCTTGACCTATGCGAACTTCTTTCATTCTTCATTCACTTCTTGTTCTGAAGATGGATCCCCGTTGGGATTCGAAACATCGACCATTGTTTTATGATACTGTGGATAATTCGGATTCTGCAATTAACAAAATCAATCTGCATGCCTCATCAACCACCCTCAACTCGAAATTTATGAGCTAACTGAGTTTATCACCCTCAGTTAACTATTACAAGAGATTATGAGATAAAATTACATTTTATTGTCCAATTTAATTAAGGTAAAATTAAATTAAACACACATTTCTTATTGACTTTTCAACAATCTCACTTCCTAGACAATGAAATCCACTAAATTGCATATACAAACCAACTTTATAAATCACGTTTCAACACATTCATATGTATATAGATTGTTTTGATATGTTTTTATGTCTATTGTTTTTATATTGTTTATGATTATAATTTTATTGTCTATTATTATAATGTGATTATATTTTATTGATAACCAAAACATATAGAGTTTTATAGATTTTTTTATAAAGATTAGATCAATTATGACGAGGTACTATTAAATATGTAACCACGTTCAAAATTCTACGCAATAATTTTCAAATTTCTTGTAATAATCATGGTTTATTATATTTTTTTTCGTGAATTTTTAGTTTTTTTTATTTTTTTATTATTCTTTAATTTTCTAAATACAAAGTTAAAAATAAATAAATTGTAAATTGAGTACTTAAATCTATTCTAATTTGTGCACTTTTATGTAATTTTTCAAATATAAAACCATAATCTTCACATTTATGTTTGTACTCTTCGTTGACTTTTTAGTAACCTTAGCATCGTTTATTCAACTAAGGTATTCTTAGCTAATATCCATCCCTAACAATGGGACAAAATTGTCATAAAAATGGAATTTGTAACATTTTTTTTTTCTGCTGCATATTATTGTCTAATACTTTAACTTATTTGATAAGAAGCTCACATAATTTACTCTTTAAGTTGGGGTTAAGAATTTTTAAGCAACATGAAGTTCATGTCCATCTATATATAAATTCTAAAGAGGCAAATAGATTTATATTGATACATTGCTAATATCTTATATTCAACATCTAATTCATTCAACAACAAAATTCATGACCTTGCTGATATAGTGTGGTGGTTATGTGAGAATATTGAATCTAGATTCCATGCACCAAAATTTTTCAATATTTAACAAAAGTGGGAACATATCAATTAAGTTGGTCCAATTCATATATGTATGAAGAAATAAATTATATGAATTAAACAAACGATCAAATTAGGTCCATGAGAACCAAAGGTACATCAATCCATCAAGCCACATTGACAATGTAGGAGTCATTAGGCATCTCCTACAAGGTTAAATTATAGAGCTAAATTTTGACACCCTAAATTTTTATGCAATCCATCTACACCATCCATCTCCTTTATGAGATTAAATATTGTAAAAGATAAAACTCTATCATATAACATAAATATTTACATTTATTTTAATCATAGTCTACTAAATAATATCTGTACAAGCAAAAGTCCACGCACTTGCATGAATTGGTGGGAGCTTGGTAGGTGCTTCACTAGTGTGCTGAAGTGACTGAATTTTTAGTCTTGAACGAGAGAATTGTTTAAGGAGTTCTTGAAGAGTCCTCGCTCTGAAGGATTCTAAGAAGAGAGTCAATTTTATTTTTTTCTCTAGGAGTACAATATGTGAGAAGATTATATAGAGAAGGCATTAATTATGGAAATCTCAACAACATATTTAAAATTTATCACTTCCACTCCTACATAATGATAGAAAAATAGAAACACAATTGTCCTTGCATTTAGATGAATATGAACATAATCATAAAAGGTTGACTATTAGAGAAATTGTAGAGGTTTCACTAATTGTAACTAATCCTCTTAGCTCTCTTACAAGACTAACTAGAACACCAACTGCATCTTATGTAAGACTTGGTGTGTCATATTTTAAAACATTAACTAGTAAAGGGAACCACACCTGATTCTATTACTCGTTAAACATTTCCATGACAAACCAAAAGATTAAATAATGATATAACTTCATCTCTATTTCCTCTTACAGTTCCATTCGAGAAAATATTTACCAAGGCTGGAATGGCTTGTGGCCTCTCTCCAATTAATTTTTACTATTAATCAACAAAGGAAAGGTTGAAGAGTGTTACAAAAAAATTCTATATAACTTCCATACTGCATCCATTTCTAAGAACATTGATGATTAGATGTAATGCACCATATTCAATATTTTATCTTTTTTCCTCTCATAATAGATAAATTTAGGAGTGTCACTTAGAGAATTTTCTTGACCTTTTGTATCCTATGAAGAAAGAAACGATACAAGCAAAGGTATGGTTGATGGAAAGGTAGAGGATGTAAAGTACAAATTGACATAAACTAAGCAATATTTCTATTCATAAGGGTTCCTCGCATACACAATTACCGAGTTGTGGATCTTGGATTTTCTAGCCTCGTACTTTGATACAAATCTCACAATAACCCAATCAAGGGTACATATAACCCTAACTTACTAATTATGGAATAATTTTGTTTCTAACTGACTTGACTCAAGTCCGACTAAATTGTTCATGCAAACTCACGCTAAATTAGGATTTTCCAAATATATATTGAATTCAAACTTCCAATATTGTACTCGACTTAATTTGACTTAACTCAAATCAACTCAACAAATCACTTCATGCATCACATGCATGCAACAATAACTATAATTTCCAACACCCCACCTTAATTACAATTGTATGACTTATCATAACTCAAACTTGACTCAACATGACTCAACCATGTCTGCTATGCTTACAATAGAAATTGACTCAATCATCACTCAAACATCCCTAATGGGCTAAGTCTTAGCTTGGCTTACAATGGCTTAAAAATTTTACACTTTTGAATTTTGTTTTTCGTTTCTTCCAAATTCTATACCCTCGAAACTTCTTAAATCTGAGTTGTTCTTTCTTGTTGTAAAATCCATATTTTTTCACTTCTTGTTTCTACAATTTTTCTTTAACTTCTCTTGTATTTGGTTTGAATATGTATTCTACAACTTCCTCTTCAACAATTATTTCACTCATGGAATACGACCACAACTCTTCATCTTCAAACTGTGTTCTTCCTGCTGCTTCTTGCACTTCATATTATTCATCTTCTTTCTTCCATATTTCTTGATAGAAAAATCTGGTTTCTTCTTGACTTCATTGTTGATAAATTGTTTCAATGCTTTATTCTTTGTCTCTAGAAACTTTCATGTTCTTTCCTACATCATTTTCTTCATCTTCTCTTTCAGCTGGAGTGTTTAATTACACAATCAAAATCAATGTTAGTAATATATTCATTATTCTCTACAATGAGAGGTTTCTCCTCTTCCTCTTCCTTCTCTACCTCTTCAACCGCATTGAGTCTATCTTCCATTGCTATGTAGCCAATGGATATTTTCATCAAAAACTGTTGAATCACTTCATTTTCATCATATTTGAAGTTGTTAGCTACTGCTAACATGTTGTCTTCCATTTGGATTCTAGACACAAGTGGGCTTCTTTCATCAAATAACAACATATCAATAAGAGCTTTCTGTTGCATCATGTGTAACCACTCATCAATAGTTAATTATTCCTCATCAAATTTAACTTCAACATAATTTCCCTCGACTCTATGGTGAGATATCCAAGCATGTATGTGATAATTAACAAATTCAACTTCACCAAATTCATTAGTTTTTGTTGGATTCACGAGAGGTGCACTCTCAGCTCCACAAACCATTACTTCATATGACAAGCTCTCTTTTTCATTCTCAAACTTAAATGTCTCAAAATTTGATGCAAAGAGGTCATCATCAGCTTCAATCTTACCTATAAAACCCTCCTCCTACATCTACCCAAATAATCAACCAACTAGGGTAAACATGCATACTACCAAGCACATAATTTCCATTAGATTCAAAATAAATTGAAATAACTTCAAATCATGCCTCATAGGTAGACTGTTAATAAGTTACACTTTCACTTCTATTTACTTTGGTCACACAAGTCAAACTAGATATTTGTTCAAATAATCATGTATAAACATATCACATCTGGTTAGCTCAAAACACAACCATCATAGGTCAAAATAATGAATCACATGCAATCATCATAAACCATAATCATAAATCACATGTAACCATCATAAGTCAGAATCGTAGATCACATGCATAATGGAACTGAAATAAAATATTGATAATTATCCTTTGTCGGTCCTTAATTTTGCCTTTGTTATTTCTATACACACATCAGATCGGTTTCCACACCCGACAAGCACCCAGTGCCTTCTCTTTAACTACATACACATACACATAATGTACAACATGTATATCCACATAGGCATACAATGCCACACAATACATACACCCACACTTGATGTATAACACAACAAAATACATACACCTACATCTAATGTACAAAACAACACATACACCTACACAAGGTGTACAACACAACATATACACCTACACTCGGTGTACAACACAATACATATAGGTACACATAGTACAACACAATGAATACACGTCACGATGCCATGGCAGCACAATGCACATACATGGTACCACCATGTCAACATGTACGACATGCACACAATAGCATATGTACACTAGTAACATATGTACAACATGTACACAGTACCACCTATACATAGCACCTCCTGCAAAATGTGTGCATAGCATCACATGTACATGGAAACACCTGCATAATGTGTACACAACGCCACTTGTATGCTGCACTACCTATACAATGTGTACACAATACCACATGTACACAACACCACATGCACGACATGTATACAACACCAAATGTACACATCTCCACATGCATAACATGTACACGACACCACCTGCACATAGCAACACATGTAAAATATTTACACAACAACACATGTACAATCATGCACAAAACACCATATGTACATAGCACCATATGTACAACATGCACACAACACCATATGTACATAATACTGCATATACAAATGTACATAGCACCATACATACACAACACCACATATCCAACATGCGCACAATACCATATGTACACAACAACACATATCCAACATGTGCACAGTACGATATGTACACAACACTGCATATCTAACATGTACATAAAACCATCTATATTTAGCACTGCATATGCAATATACACACAAAAACATATATACACAACACCATATGCCCATAACATCACAAGTGCAACATGTACAACAAATATACAACATTATTAATCCACATATATAGACCACACATTGACCCACAAATCAACCTTGCTTCTAGTGTCTCTCCACTATGCATGCATGCTTCTACATGTCGCAGATCACACTGCTTTCATTCCACTGATGTACCCCTCAACATTACCTACCATAACATAGACATATACATAGTATAATCACATAATATAAAATCATACCCATATGATATTGACCTTGTAGATATTTCATGGTTATTCTTCCCACTTGATTTCTCATAAGCCAAGAACCTCTTCATGCCATTCACTTGCATAAGCAATCATTCCTCCACGAGAATGATTCTTGATGACCCTGTAGGAAAATGAAATGCATACATACATCTATACATGGGAATAATAACACACAAAAATCCTAACAACCCTATCAATCAATGACATACATACATACATACATATATGCATACATAAACATCAACATAAAGAAATCATGATCCCTTTAGACAATGACATACATACATACATACATATATGCATACATAAACATCAACATAAAGAGATCATGATCCCTTCAGACAATGACATACATACATGCATATATACATATATAAACATGATCATAATCATTAACACAACATAATTACCAAATATCATAAGGTCAAGGTTAAGAGAACTCCCTTTATGCGTGCATAGTATGCACAACAATGAGAACAACAATTCCCAACATTTAATTTACCTTTTTTGTTTCATTTCTCATGTTTGTACTACCACAATCCATTTGCTATAATGGACCCAACCAATCCAACCGACTGTCATATTCTTACCTTTCGTTGCCCCTTACTCATGCACTAAGCTTCATATGGGTCTTACATTACCTCTTGGGTACCACACAACTCTCCCCGAGCTCCATTAACTTTAAAATAAATTCCAAAGACTCTCAAAACATAAAAGGCAAGAAAAATAACAAACAAGAAGAAGAACATGAGAAACCAAAAGAAATATGGCACCACAACAAAGTGGCATGGAAATGCACTAGGCGTAAACAAGACTTCAAAACAAACTCAACAAATCACAAGAGACCAAAAGCACAACACTAAAAACAAACACCATGACTCAATCCGCATGGTTCCCAGTGCTTCCCAGGTGTTGATCACATTAGCCCCCCCCTTTCTAAAATTTTGTCAGGAAGCCCCATAAAACCATCCGAAATCCTCTCCTTTAGCCTTAAAAGTCCATGTTTGGGCCTGAAAAACTCAGTATCCACCTATCGTTGCCTTCTCTCGGCCCTGAAATTACATAAAAAAGGTCGCAAATTCAGATCCAAAAATATAAAAAGGCCCAGCCCCTTTCGGTCTTGAGCCCCTCAGGTTTTTTCTCCATATAACCCAGGCGCTCGACCGAGTGCTAAGCTCTATAGGCGCTTATCAAACGAATATCGGGCGTTCCCCGAGCCGTCGATCTGTGCAGATCGGACGACGATCATTCATCTTTGTCATACCGATAACCCACCTGCCAGCCATCCGATCAAATCATAAAGCCGACGGTTCGCAGCCCATCTGTCCCGGTGGTCCCTGCGCTAAAAAATGCTTTATAAAACCGGTAGTATTTATCGCACCGCTTATCCAGGGCAGGCGGTATTCCTCAAATCGCAGCGATGCCATACGTTGCGCGACACGTGGCTCCATCACTATTCCAAAACCACCACCCCATCGCGCATTATCTTTCGGACGAAGACACGCAGCGATATTCATCACCACCGTCAGATCTGGGAGCCTCCATCCGACAGCCATCGCGCTCCGAAGCAGCATGAACATTAACCCAAGCCAAAAGCGCCCCTGGTCCACTGTGTATTGTCTCCGGTGCTCTTCCAACCGTCGATCTCCTCCTGAGATCGGACAGTCGGGATTTGACTATTTCCGTCTTTGACTAGCTCCCATAGTCAGCATTCCACGTCATCCGTTCCCGCTGTCTCGGTGTCGTACCACCTGTCCCTCAGTATTTCCCACGTGTTATTCGCCACCTAGACCTATATTGGTTCATTTCTTCATTTCTTATGTATTTCCATGATCGTGATCGCTTTCCGCGAACCTTCTCCATTGTCACCTTCCTCCGTCACGCTGCACTTCCCACCATTGCTCTGCATTTCTCGACCGCCCTACCATGCCGTGTTGTCTCATCATGATCCTCACTGTGTTCACCCTTCTGCGCATGGTTTTTCTTTAACAAATTCATGGGTTTTGCAGGTTCGTAGTGGCGGAGATTTATCATAAATTACAGCCTCCATTTCAGAGGCCACAAGCACGTCAAAGGACAATAATCCAGAGGCAGAATTTATGAAGAAAAGATCTGGGAGGATGTTACGACACCGTTTGCATTAATAAAATCGGGTAGAAAAACTGCTAAACCCTCTAGAGTTATTCAAAGCGCAGACTTTTGCAGATGAAGCCATTAATGTTGCGGCAAAGAGTATCAGTGGAAGATCCACGAATTCAGTGTCCAATATCGAAGATCTTCAATCTTAATTCAAGATTTGGAAGGAAGAGGGTACAACGTACAAGAAACAATATCCTCCAGGTTTTATCTCAGCTGAGTTTTCTTTCAGGAAAGGACAAAATGTTAGTATGGATATCCCTGTATTGTGCTCCTGAAGGAACTTTCACCCATAGCATTTATTCCGGTTAACAGGCCACAGAGTACGAACAACACAGCGTAGTCATTCAGCAGTATGGGCGCAAATGTTTCTGCCATTTTGTTTTCATTATGCAAATTAAATGTTCATCACCTACCTCTTTTGTTAGGTTTTAGTTTCTCTTATAAAAACCATGAAGAAACGCAATGTAAGGGTTCCAAATTTTTATCAAAAAATTATGCAGTGAAAGGATTTTTGCACATATTTTGTAAAATTCTAGTATGAAGGCTCAGAGCCCATAGGGTCTCAGTGAGGAGGAGTTCTGTCTGTCAAAGAGGATTCTGATCTTTGGTATTTCACAGTCTGTAACTCTCTTTTATATGTTATTTAATATATCATTTCATCTCATCCATCTTTCCTGTATCATGTTTTGGAATGCGAGTGGCTCACTGATTGTTGGTAAGGATTCATCCTAGTTGATGCCCATACTTAGATCAGTCAAGCGCTTTAAATATGGCTCATGCATGATATTCTGTTTCATTACTCATCTGAACCGTGATTCTGTTATATTAGTTGCTTTGGGAGGGTGCTTTTAAAATGCTATTATCATGTATGGATTCTTAGATTGGTAAGCCCATGCATGGTGGTATTGTATATCTGGGTATCAGCTCAATGTTAACTAATATCCTCTTATTATTTCTTTCACTACATACACCTTATGATAATTTATGTCTGTGAGGTATTTCTGAATCGGCCCGCTTTGCAGTAAACTGTCTCTGAATTGTCTGTTGCTTTTGTATTAAGGGTTCTACATTTTTCCTCTGCAGTATCCCTTTTCCTATGTCAATTTCTGAGAGTTTGGTCCCATTTTATTTCATTTCCCTGTTTACAGGAGATAGCATGTGAGCTGAAGCTGACAACTTCACACATCATATTATATGCTCCTTGCTATGCTAAGATGTCCTAGGCACTGGTCTATCACAACTCTAGGTTGTCTCTAGGAGCTACAACATCTTTTTGGCACCGTTGCCGGGGACGAATTTAAGAAAATCAGAATCCCTGGGCCTCGACAAAATCATATTCACTCTCTAAGTAGGTGAGCACATAGAGTTGAGAGTTGTATATCCCTCACCTTGGCGACTCCACATTTGTTATTTGATATATCTATCTGCAGTCTTGGCTCCACGTAAGCCACACCTGAGGTCAGATTCGTCTAAACCAAAGTCACCTTCAGTATCTGACCCTGAACAGATTATACATAGAAGGAATTGGAGGGAAAGGAAATCAGCTCGTTCCCAAATTCCGGAAGTGCCTATAGAAGATTTTCCTTCCTCCTCCTCTCAAGATTCTCAGTTGCAAATTCCAGACTCCACTGTAGGAGATACTCATTATTATTACTCAGACAGTCCACCCAGAGAGGGTATCAGAAATAAAAACAGTCTTCATCCTACTCCTGAGGTTGAAGAGGTCAAGGAAGTAACTGAAGTATCTGCTGTTAATAGACCTTTTCTTCCCTCAACCCCTCAAGCTGCAGTTGAGTATATTCCTATTATTGTTCATACTCCACTTCCTACTCTTCCTCTTCTGAATCATCAAACTATCGTACCACCTCCACCTCCTCCAATGGATAATGTCCCAGCCTTCTTGATGAATAAATATGCACCCCTGGCATTACCCCAAGTGCTAAATGATATGCCCCAGGATTATCTGAAGATCTTGCCTAGATTCAATGGAGAAAATGAAATCGATGCTCAAAAACACCTCGAGACTTTCTGCTCCTTTGCAGAGAATTTTAATGTTGAACATTTAGATGTGGTCTTAAGACTATTTGTGCAGTTTCTTGATGGTGAAGCTCGAAAATGGTTCAAGACGTTGGCCGGCCGTTCTATTACCACTTGGGATAACATGGAAGACACCTTTCTCAGGAAATGGGGAGAAAAGAAAGATCATGGAAATTGTCTTATTGAGTTTAATACACTAAAGAAAAGACACAATGAGGGAGTGTCATAATTTATCAAGAGATTCAATAAATTGTACCTGAGTCTCCCTACTGATATGAAACCCCATCAAATTGTTGCTAAAGTTGTTTTTGTAGCAGCCTTTGATTCAGAATATGGTTTCTCCCTCAGAGAAAGAAAGCCTGCTACTTTGGATGATGCTCAGGCAGATGCACTAGAGTTGGAAGAAAACTTTGCCTCCACTGGAAAGTCAAAAGGAAGATCAGAACAAGATAGCAGAAGAAGGGGCAAGGAAGAGGTGTATACTTCTAGTCAGGACAGAGACTCAGACAAAATGGAAGAAATGAGCAAATTAATTAAGAAAATGGTCAAGTTGGAACTGGAAGCCAAGAATTCAACCTTCAGAAATTTTCAAAATGCTCCAAACAGAGGATACAATCCTCAGTATAGGAAACCACCCTTGCAGATATTGCCAAGGGAAGCAAAGGAGCAACAGGATCAAGTGTCACACCCATTGTACCTGGAAGGTCTAGTAGATGACTCTACTGAAGATGCCGCCTATAGGCTGGAGGATGCAAATCTTGCCTTTTCAAATAGTGATAGGGAAGACTGCCCTTTGCAAGGGAATGACGAAGCTAGGTGCTCATTGCAAGAAGAAGAAAAGATCAGAGACAAAGATCAAGTATATTTTGATCATTATTGTAAACAATTCGATGATTTCATGCAAGCCCATTTCAATAGAAGATATGATCTCAGATCTTCCAGAAAGAGGACTCGTACCCAAGAGCAAGAAGAAGAGCTGCCCTAGGAGGAAGTACCTGCTCAGAAGGAGGCTGCAATGAAGAAAGCTACAGACAGAGGTAAGCAACCTCTAAACAAACCTTCGCAGTCTAAAGATCAAAATCCTTCCTCTTCAAAGGTAGTTATTCCTCCTAATACCGAGTCTGTGTCAAAAGAAGCCCACCCCCCAGTTGATAATAAAGAGTCTAAAGAGGTTGTGATAGAAAAGTCCCCTCCTACTTTCAGTCTGCAAAAAGAACTTGAAAAAGTCAAAATCCCAGTTCCCTTGATTGAACTGTTGAAACAACCAGCATATCAATCTCAAGTCACATCTTTCATGCTCCCTCCAGAAGTGCCAACCATCCCAGATAGTCTCAACCTCCAAGAAGAGAGACCCATGGTAGTTTTTGGCCCACATTTTGAGGAGATAGATCCCTCTACTCCTCCCTTCTATGTGTCTCTAGTAATCCATGACCTGCTATTACATAACTGTATGTTGGATTCTGGAGCTTCCCATAATCTTATGCCCTTGTCAGTCATGGAACAACTAGGTTTACAAATCACACGTCCATATAAATACCTCTATTCATTTGATTCCAAAAGAGTTAAATGCTTGGGGATGATCAAAGATTTGGTAGTCAATTTAGCCCAAATCCCAGCAAAAAGTGTAGTAATGGACATCGTGGTGGCTGACATTCCAGCTCGTTTTGGTATGTTGCTATCAAGGTCTTGGGGAACAAAAATTGGTGGATCAATTAAGATGGATTTAACATATGCCACTATCCCAGTTTTTTGTAGCCAAGATAGGAGACTATACAGGGAGACTAAATTCGTCAAGATGGTGACTAAGACTGAAAATTCTGTGAATTCACCAGTCTACAGTAAGGAAGGAGAATTTTTATGCTTGATGCTGGAATAAGATCAAGATTATGCCCATGAACCATCCTTTTTCCAGATTAAGACTGAGCAGCCTTCAGAAGGACATGAAGCAGGAATATGGACACTCCATTTTGATGGAGCAAATTCAAGAGAAGGGAATGGAGCTGGAGTGCTATTAATCTCTCCTGCAGGAAAATGGATTCCACTGTCTTTTAAACTAGAATATGAAGCCACCAATAATGTGGCTGAATATGAGGCACTTCTGTTAGGATTGCAGACAGCCAGGAATATGAATATACAAAGTTTAAAAGTTCTGGGAGATTCAGAACTAGTAGTAAGACAGGTTAGGAATCAGTGTCAGACCAAGCATCCTAGGCTAAGGGCCTACAGGAACGAAGTTTGGGACATGGTAGAGAATTTCTTCTTGGCATTAAATATCCAGTTCATGCCCCAAGAACAGAATAGGATGGCTGATTCCCTTGCTGTGGCTGCTAGTACATTCCGACCACCTCAGAACCCTCTTTTAAGATACGAAGTTGCGGTGCGTTATCGGCCTTCAATTCTAAACAACATCAAACACTGGCAGGTGTTTTAAGATGAAGAACAGATGAAGAGATTCCTGGAAACAGTGGGAGAATTCTCTAATATGGAGATTGATGATGAAAAAGAGGTAGAATCTGAGGATACTTCAAAGAGAAATTGGGAGAACAAAGTGGCTGGTAACAAAGTGTTGCAGTTGAAGGGAAACGTAATACCTAGAGGGTTGGTGCCTCTAGAGAGATTATTTGACAAGAATGATGTCTCATTGCAGCCAAACAAAGTGGTAGAAGAAAATCAGGTTGAAGACCTGAATTTGGGTACTAAAGCTGAACCCAAAATTGTTAAATTGTCCAAGAAAATCCCTGAAGAATATAAAAAGCTATATCAGAAATTATTCTAGTCTTACAGAGATGTGTTTGCATGGTCCTATCAGGACTTGAAAACTTTTGATATCAGTATCATGCAGCACAAAATTCCATTGAAGGCAAATGCAAAGCCCCATAAGCAGAAGCTCAGACAAATCAATCCCCTGCTGATGCCTTCTATCGAGAAAGAAATCAAGAAGCTGCTAAAGGCCAAAATAATTGTGCCATTAAGGTACTCTGAATGGGTGGCAAACCTTGTCTATGTACGAAAGAAGAATGGAGAAATAAGGCCGTGTGTGGATTTCAGAAACCTAAACAGAGCATCCTTAAAGGATAATTATCCACTTCCCAAAATGGATTACATCCTGCAGAAGGTGGTTGGATCTACCAGAATGTCAATGATGGATGGATTCTCTGGTTATAACCAGGTGGCTGTGCTTCCAGAGGATCAAAAGAAGACTTCTTTCACCACACCATGGGGTACATTCATGTATGCCAGGATGCCTTTTGGATTGATTAATGCAGGGGCTACTTTTCAGAGAGCAATGGATATTTCTTTTGTTGGAGAGCAAGATAAATTATTGGTGGTCTACCTCGATGATATCACTGTATTTTCAAAGAATGATGCTGAGCACGTTGAACATCTGTGGAGAACTTTTGAGAAATGTAGAAGGTACGGTCTTTCCCTTAATCCTCAAAAGTATTTATTTGCATTAGAAGAGGGAAAACTTCTGGGCCATCTTGTGACTAAGGATGGGGTGAAGATAGACCCTAAGAGGGTAGAAGTTATAAAGAGTATTACTTTTCCCAGAAATAAGAAGGAGGTCCAATTATTCCTTGGGCGCATAAATTTCTTGAGAAGGTTTATCCCTAACTATGCAGAGATAGTTAGGCATATAACAGATATGCTAAAAAAGGAAAATGAGGTAAAGTGGTCACAAGAATCACGGGAGGCATTTACCAGGATAAAGAATGCTTTTGCAGAAGCCCCTGTACTGGCTAGACCAGATTATGATAAACCTTTTATGATTTTCTCTTTTGCATCACCCCATACAATAGCAGGAGTATTATTGCAGAAAAATGAGGAAGGATATGAGCAGCCTATTTCATTTTTTAGTCAGGTGCTTCGTGATGCAGAATTAAAATACAACATATTGGAAAAGAAAGCATACGCTCTAGTGAAATCCCTCAAAGCATTCCGTGTATATATCTTATAGTCCTACATCACTGCATTCGTGCCTGCAGCAGCTGTAAAAGACATCCTTATTCAGGGGGGTAGTGAAGGAAAAAGGGGTAGGTGGATTGCCAAAATACAGGAGTATGACTTAGACATACGCCCTAATAAGCTCATCAAAGGACAGGGGCTTGCCAGAATGTTATTTGAATCAAACTATCAAGCCCTGGGCATAAATTTGTCCATTATAGCAGGTAAGGAATCTGAGGAAAAAGAAGAAAGACATGGAATTGGGGTAGCTACTCCAGAGATACATGTAAAATACCTCACCAGTCCGTGGTACAAAGAGATAGTAGAATATCTCCTTACACTTAGCTGCCCTCCAAGTTGTGATAAAGAAAAATACAGAGCATTATGATTGAAATCATAGAAATACATAGTCGCCAATGGCCGGCTATACTGGCGAGATCCCTCAGGTATCTTACTCCTATGCCTCACAGAGAATGAAGTAGAGAGCATTATTGCAGAATTCCATGAAGGGATCTGTGGAGGTCATTACAGCTGGAGGGCCACAACTCATAAAATTCTGAAAGCTGGATTCTATTGGCCAAAGCTTTTTGGGGATGTTTTTACCAGGGTGAGAGCATGTGATAAATGTCAGAAATTTGCTGAGAGATAGAAATCTGCATCATTTCCCCTGATTCCAGTGCTTGTGGATGAACCATTCAAACAATGGGGTATTGATTTTATAGGTGAGATACATCCCCCATCAAGTGGACAGCATAAATGGATATTAACAGCCACTGATTATTTCACCAAATGGGTGGAAGCCATACCTACAAGGAATGCCACAGATACTGTGATCATAAAGTTCATGGAGGAGAATATCATATCTAGGTTTGGCTGTCCTGCTAGAATAGTGACTGATAATGCACAGTCCTTCAAGTCTACAAAATTTATGAATTTCTGCCAGCAATACAATATCACACTCAGTCACTCTACAACTTACTATCCACAAGGAAATGGCTTGGTAGAGTCTTCAAATAAAACTCTGGTGAGGGCCTTGAAGAAGACTATTAGTGAAAACCAGAAGAATTGGGATTCCCAATTGAAATTTTCTCTTTGGGCTAATAGAATCACCAGTAAAAGAGCAACTGGGAAATCTCCTTATGAATTGGTATATGGACGAGCAGCAATTTTTCCTGCACAGTTAGCCTTACCAGTGGCCTGCTTCATGCAAGAAAGCCAGGAGGAACCTGATGGCATGATCAGGAGAATCAATCAATTGGTGGAATTAGAAGAAACACGGGGCCAGGTGAATCAAAGATTGATAGAATATCAAGAGAAAATGAAACACATTTTTGATCAGCACGCAAAAGACAGGAAGCTGCAAATTGGTGATTTGGTGCTCAGGTGGGATATCCAGAGAGCTAAGAAAGGTAAACATGGAAAATTCGACCCCCTATGGTTTGGTCCTTTCAAAATTGTGGAACAAGGGGGCAATAATACTTTCAGGTTGGAGAATTTACAGGGTGACTTGCTGGATGCCCCTGTAAATGGTCAATTTCTCAAGCCCTACTTTCAGTTCTGATTTAGGCCAGACAACCTGATGTAATATATTGTATGATAGTTTCCTTTTTGTTTTAGTTTGAATAATGTGGGTGTTGTGATGAATTATAAAGTGAAAAATGAAGGTGCTGAAGAGTAGAGTCTGCATACATGATGATCAGAAGGTCTGCGAGTTCTCGACACGTCCAGGAATGAACGTGCCGTCCCCAACTGGAGCCGATGTTGATCATATTAGCCCCCCCCCTTTCTAAAATTTTGTCAGGAAGCCCCATAAAACCATCCGAAATCCTCTCCTTTAGCCTTAAAAGTCCATGTTTGGGCCTGAAAAACTCAATATCCACCTATCGCTGCCTTCTCTCGGCCCCGAAATTACATAAAAAAGGTCGCAAATTCAGATCCGAAAATATAAAAAGGCCCAGCCCCTTTCGGTCTTGAGCCCCTCAGGTTTTCGCTCCATATAACCTAGGCACTCGACCGAGTGCTAAGCTTTATAGGCGCTTATCAAACCGTCGATCTGTGCAGATCGGATGACGATCATTCATCTCTGTCATACTGATAACCCACCTGCCAGCCATCCGATCAAATCATAAAGCCGACGGTCCGCAGCCCATCTGTCCCGGTGGTCCCCGCGCTAAAAAACGCTTTATAAAACCGGTAGTATTTATCGCACCACTTATCCAGGGCAGGCGGTATTCCTCAAATCACAGCGATGCGATACGTTGCGTGACATGTGGCTCCGTCACTATTCCAAAATCACCACCCCATCGCGCAATATCTTTCGGACGAAGACACACAGCGATATTCATCACCGCCGTCAGATCTGGGAGCCTCCATCCGACGGCCATCGCGCTCTGAAGCCGCACAAACATTAACCCAAGACAAAAGCGCCCCTAGTCCACTGTCTATTGTCTCCGGCGCTCTTCCAACCGTCAATCTCCTCCTGAGATCGGATGGTCGGGATTTGACTATTTCCGTCTTTGACCGGCTCCCACAGTCAGCATTCCACGTCATCCGTTCCCGATGTCTTGGTGTCGTACCACCTGTCCCTCAGTCTTTCCCACGTGTTATTTGCCACCTAGACCTATATTGGTTCATTTCTTCATTTCTTATGTATTTCCATGATCGTGATCGCTTTCCGCCAACCTTCTCCATTGTCACCTTCCTCCGTCATGCTGCACTTCCCACCATTGCTCTGCATTTCTCGACCACCCTACCATGCCGCGTTGTCTCATCATGATCCTCACTGTGTTCACCCTTCCGCACGTGGTTTTTCTTTAACAAATTCATGGGTTTTGCAGGTTCGCAGCGGCGGAGATTTATCATAAATTACAGCCTCCATTTCAGAGGCCACAAGCACGTCAAAGGAAAATAATCCAGAGGTAGAATTTATGAAGAAAAGATTTGGGAGGCTGTTACGACACTGTTTGCATTAATAAAATAGGGTAGAAAAACTGCTAAACCCTCTGGAGTTATTCAAAGCGCAGACTTTTG
The DNA here is from genome assembly GCA_034641835.2 of Pinus albicaulis. NCBI lineage: Eukaryota > Viridiplantae > Streptophyta > Pinopsida > Pinales > Pinaceae > Pinus > Pinus albicaulis. The sequence continues at coordinate 49,643 of JAXQQM020089063.1, forward strand.
CAGATGAAGAAATTAATGTTGCGGCAAAGAGTATCAGTGGAAGATCCACGAATTCAGTGTCCAATATCGAAGATCTTCAATCTTAATTCAAGATTTAGAAGGCAGAGGGTACAACATACAAGAAACAATATCCTCCAGGTTTTATCTCAGCTGAGTTTTCTTTCAGGAAAGTACAAAATGTTAGTATGGATATCCCTGTATCGTGCTCCTGAAGGAACTTTCACCCACAACATTTATTCTGGTTAACAGGCCACAGAGTACGAACAACACAGCGTAGTCATTCAGCAGTATGGGCGCAAATGTTTCCGCCATTTTGTTTTCATTATGCAAATTAAATGTTCATCACTTACCTCTTTTTTTAGGTTTTAGTTTCTCTTATAAAAACCATGAAGAAACGCATTGTAAGGGTTCCAGATTTTTATCAGAAAATTATGCAGTGAAAGGCTTTTTGCACATATTTTGTAAAATTCTAGTATGAAGGCTCAGAACCCATAGGGTCTCAGTGAGGAGGAATTCTGTCTGTCAAAGAGGATTCTGATCTTTGGTATTTCACAGTCTGTAACTCTCTTTTATATGTTATTTAATATATCATTTCATCTCATCCATCTTTCCTGTATCATGTTTTGGAATGCAAGTGGCTCACTGATTGTTGGTAAGGATTCATCCTAGTTGATGCCCATACTTATATCAGTCAAGCACTTTAAATATGGCTCATGCATGATATTCTGTTCAATTACTCATCTGAACCGTGATTCTGCTATATCAGTTGCTTTGGGAGGGTGCTTTTAAAATGCTATTATCATGTATGGATTTTTAGATTGGTAAGCCCATGCATGGTGGTATTGTATATCTGGGTATCAGCTCAATGTTAACTAATATCCTCTTATTATTTATTTCACTACATACACCTTCTGATAATTTATGTTTGTGAGGTATTTCTGAATCGGCCCGCTTTGCAGTAAACTGTCTCTGAATTGTCTGTTGCTTTTGTCTTAAGGGTTATACATTTTGCCTTTGCAGTATCCCTTTTCTTGTGTCAATTTCTGAGAGTTTGGTCCCATTTTATTTCATTTCCCTGTTTACAGGAGATAGCATGTGAGCTGAAGCTGACAACTTCACACATCATATTATATGCTCCTTGCTATGCTAAGATGTCCTAGGCACTGGTCTATCACAACTCTAGGCTGTCTCTAGGAGCTACAACACCAGGGAAACCTCAACCTAAGCCTTATTCACGATTTTGTGACAATCTCTTTTGTCATGCAATCCCCTGCACCATACTTCCATAAACACATAACTATCAGTGAATAAATAAACATAACAAAATGTTAGTTACCTTACCTTGTTATGCCAGGAACACTGCCTTGTATCTAAACACATACATATATCATCTCTCAAGGGACTCCAATCCCTTGACGAAACTAGCCATAACTAGAAACCAATTGTTATACCTGTCAAGTACATGTTCATAAATATAGCACATATCCACATAATTAAAACAAAATCAAGCTTAAGAAGAGTTTGTGTATGCAAAGAACTCATTTGTTTGGAATTAGGGTTTCCAAACATAACCAACGAAATTCCTTTCTTTTACCTTTTTCCTTGCTACAATTGAGTCTTTATTATGTTTTATCGTATCAACCAGTAGTTAGTTATATAAGAAAATGAAATATTACCTTGTCATGTTAATACCAAGCATATCATCGTACATTGTTCACACATGTAAGTCACATGTTCCAAAGATCAAGACAACATATATATCAATTTGAAATCAACCTTTACCAAGTCTAACAACCATGTCATAATAAAAAATCAACTCACATTTATCAGTCGTAATCCATACTACTACAACTATCAGCTACTTACACTCAAGTACATAATAGTTATTCTCAACACATAAATTTTAGTAATATCATCTTAAAAAAAGATCATTCCTTCAACCAGTATTATATACATATACTCATGTCATGAAATTAATAAATAAATCAAACACCAAGTAGATGACATAAGCAAACTCATACCTTGATGTATCTTAGGGGAGAATATATTGTCTACAAAATCAATCTAGATTAACACGATACAACTTCAAAACACATCAACTTAAACATAAATAAGGTCATGATATCCATAACAACAACTAGCTAACATGTTCAGATCATAAAGTCATAAACAATTGTCATTCATGCATAACAATCACATATGCACAGTCAGTTTAGATTAGTACAACACAATATCACAAATATGTGAGCTCATACCTGAACATCGTAACCATAATCATTTGCATAGGCTAATATAGATTAGCACGATGCATATAACATCAAGATATCAATACAATAAACCTAATCCTCAAGCTAACTAACATAACATCAACAAGTTAACATATAACATACTCATCAACAACATATAACATAATCCTCAAGTTAACTATCCTATAACAATAAAAAAGTTAACATATAACATACTTATCAACAACATATAGCATATTCATCAAGTTAAATAACATAAAACAACAACAACAATGCATATAACAATATTTTATTATCATTCAGGACTATTCGACACATGTGCATATGATCACACTGATTCACTAATATCTATCATACATGTAAGCACAAAAAAAATAGACTAACAAACATGTATATAACCTTAATTCACATAACAATCCATTAACTAACATACCTGCATGTCAAGCATACAATACCTGTATGACAATATTCTCTTACTGCAAATTCTAGTGATGCAACTTCACTTTGGTGATCTGCATCTCCTACTCTATCTCAGCCAACACATTAGCATCATAACATACCAATAGCATCATAAAGATCTAATTGCATACAATGACCTCACAATGCATATCTAACCTATTATGCATGCATAAAAATAACCATAAAAATGCATGCACAAGAACCTATGGACATTGACATGTATAACAAAAGCATATAAAACACACATGCATTCATGAAAAACACATCCCAACAACAAAATCATAAACTCCTACATCGAAACACAATTGTAACAATAGCCACTACCACTCATACATACAAAGAAAATATACCATAAGCATAAGGACATATATGCAATCGACAAGTATGCATGATAAACACATTCCGACCATCCAATCCAAGGGGTGAAACATGCTCTGATACCACTATGTGCTATAAGATATGACCCAAAGAGAGCACAGCCTTCTCATATACCACTCTGTAATATCCTCCTCCCACATCTACCCAAGTAACCGACCAACCATGGTAAACATGTGATGAGAGGCTACTATGATCTGATTCAACCTCCTAGGTGACCTTAAGGAAGTGGAATCGATGGAAACACATCACACAGACATTCCACATCAGTAACAACACTCCCGGGAGCCATCCCAACCACTCAAGTAGCCAGCCCCTGGGCCCCACTAGGTTTTTAGACCAATAAAACCCCATAATCTCCCTTGATATGGAAAATGGTGCATCTGGGAGGCTCTGTATTCTCCCACAACATGGATATGCATGCGTCTAGGGAATTGTTTACTCAGACTTGTGCCCGATTCCCTATGATTTGAGCCACTTTTTCAGGCCCAGAGCCCAGGTCACTTCCCAGAACACCATGACACTTTCAATAATGAAATATAATAGCAAAATAATGATGCAAAAACAGACACTAAAACAAGGAATTGACTGGACCCCTACTAGCCATGATAGGTATTTCATCAGAATTGTCACAATTATGTAATCTACATGTTTAAATGATAGATCTGAGCATAGGGGTCTCATACTTATCTGGGAATCGCTAAGAAGCATTGTTGCCTCATCACATTAACTACATTACCATCCAATTGGGCATATATACATTTTTCATTCATTTACAAATAAAAACATGTTGAGAGCCATACATCATCACTATCATAAAACACTTTCATAACCAACATATAAACAACAGAAATGACGAGCACATAAAAACCATATAAGCTACATAATAACAAGCATATTTACCCATCAATACAAGAGGAAAGAGTTATTATTTACATAAGAAAAATGCAACCTAGTATGGGACTTCCATGTTCTACCCAACCATAGACATGGTTGAGAAAAAATTCTCTTCATTCAGTCACCCCCATGCCATATTCCAAGCATGAATGTGGGATCTCATAAAACTCACCAATAAAAAACAAACCAGGGCTTCTAGAAGCTAAACCACCTCAACCCTCAACTAGTGATTCCACCTCATGGTCGAACATCACAACCATCACCAAATTGGTCTCTAACCAAGCTGTCCAGGGCTCCAGAGAATTTTTTCCAACTAGGGATTCCAAGACAAGTAACTCAACCCATAGATGTCATTGGGCTTCCAAAGCATTTATCAAACCAAGGCTTCGAGGACTAGTAAATCGACCCACCAAGGGCTCTAGAGAGTTTTTACAACCAAGGCTTCCAGGACTAGTAACTCAACCCAAGCTATTACAGGGCTTCCAAAGTGTTTTTCCAAACAAGGATTCGAGGAACTAATAACTCAACCCACATCCAAAGGCACATGATAGAAAACCAGAAAAAAGGTAACACTCACGACACCATGGCTATCCAGGAAATGGAAAGGATAGGAAAAACCACTGTCAATCAAGGCAATCCTCCATGCCAATGATCGATCATGACCAAGAAACCACATGAACATTCCATGCATGCCAAAACCAGTGAGGAAAACATACATGCACCTCGATACTTGCAAACATAGTATGTTGTAGGTGCTGATCCTGATGTCCTCATGTGCTTTCCTGCTCTTCCTTTTCCTTATTTCTCCAAATCTCCATGTATTCCAAACTCTCCGAGATTGCTCCAAGAAACTCTAAGTATCTAAGAGTATAAGCGAGAGAGAGACTAATGATAGCTCCAAAACTGCATTGACCAAAAGCCTGAGCCAAAATCTTGCCAACTGATCCTCATAAGCCTTTTTACGAATGAGGCCTCTATTTTCTTCAGTTTCCATTATTTTCCTTCAATTTCCTCCTCACATGAAAACTGTGACCTTTCACCATCCTTTTCTCCTAATTTCCTTTATTTTCATAAATAAAATGCTAATTAATGCAGCATGCCTTTCCAAAGCCTTTTCCATTGCATTTTCCAATTTCCTTTAGCCATAATAAACCAAATGAACACCCACTAGGATGTTTTTACCACCATTCAACTTGGAATAATGTGTCCCATGACTGTGGTATTATATTTTTTTACATGGATTTTTAACCAGGGATGTTACATTACCATCAACTCTTCTTTCCATATCACCCTCGAAAAAAAAATATGGTTTTCAATATGTGCCCCCATAAGGCACAATATTCATTGGATTCACTTACACATAGGGATTATTATGAACCCAAAAACACTATCATGCTTGACAGAATAGAAAACAATTATAGGCGAATGAACCTTTGTAAATCCCTAAACTCACTTTCCAATAAAAATCCTTTCTTTTTATTTTAATTCTCTTTGAAAAAAACCCTTTATAAAAATCTCCCAAAAAATATATATTTGAAGGCACAATTTGAATATACTAAAAATAACTTTAACACACCAAAACCTCATAACCTTTAAAAAAACTCTTTTTCAAATAATTTTGTACAACCCTTTAAACTCTATACAACCTTCAAAGTTCAAGCCTTTTTTTTGTTGATCTAACCCACCCGCGGGGAATTGAGCATTGAATTTATTTCCTTACACTAACTTTGGAACAAGGAAATTACCAATTGAGCTACACCCCGTGGGAAAATTTCAAGCCTTTTAAATAAACCTTTCCCCTTAAAAGAAAAAAAAAACTTTGGAATGATTTTTTTAAACCATTCAAACTTTAAATATTTTAAACATGCACTCATATTTTTAACAACTTCTTAACCTTACACATGGATGGGCATTTCTTTGACTTCTCATTCAACGATGGCTAGTGAATGTATTGAATTGTACATGATGGAATGTGGGCTACTTGTAATGTTCACGACAAAGGATTATGGTAGCTTTACTCTCTGTACCCTTTCTTCTTCGAGGATGCGATGATGGCCGTTTATGGCAGCTGTGACTGCTCACGGATCCTCCAACCAATGATAACAAATTTTATCTTTGGGTGTTTTTTCATAATGCGGTTTCCCCTCACTAGGATAATTTGGATTTAACCTCACTATAATACCAATTTTATGGAAAGGTAGAGGAGGTAATTTATGCACAAATTGACACACTCAAAACAATATTTATATTCATAAAAGTTCCTCCTATACAAAATTACCAAGTTGCAGCTCTTGGCTCCTCTAGACCCATAGTTTGACACACATCTCACAATGGCCCAATCAAGGGTATATATAACCCTAACTTACCAATTATGGAATCATGATATTTCCAACTGACTTGAATCAACTCCCACTAATTTGTTCATGCAAACTCGCACTAAATTAGGTTTTTCTAAATATAGAATGAACTTGAACTTCTAATATTGAAATAGACTTAATTGTACATAACTCAACTCAATTCAACCATTCATTTCATTCATCACATGCACACGAGAGTAATTATAATTTCCAACAATGGCTCCTTCCTATGCAATGCAAACCCTATTTTCTGTGCTACATTTAGAAAGTAGTCTAATTGCAAAAGTGATATGCTTTTTCACTTCAAAAGGTCATATATAAATATTTTATACAAGAAACATTGTAGTCATCTTTGTAGCTTCTAAAGCTTCTTTCATAACAATGATGCTTTCCAATGTAGTATATTTCTTGTTCTTTCCTACTTTTTTCAATGAGAATATTATGTGCATCACAATATTATATGATAAGGCTTTGAAGAGTGTCATTTCGAATATGATTTTTATGCAAAATATACTTCCCATTATTCAGAAAAGTAGTTTTCTTCCTTAAACCACTTGGTAATGGATGATAGATATATGTTTTCCCAGTAGAAACAATGATTGGTTCACTCAATTTGGCATTTGAAGTCCTCTGGAATAATAGGGACATCCTATGAATCTTTTGGATACTCAATCTTCACTTGTTGGTTACAACTGTGCATAAAATTCCATTTGTCTCATCCCAAATAGGACACACTTCTAATAGTGCATGAAGGAAACCAAACACTAATTATTGAAACATTTTGATATGCGCCTAGCTTGTTTTTATTTTTCGTCTCTTCCTCTAAAAATTGTATCTCTTCGAAAGTTCTTGATTTTTTAAAATGAAAATCGTAAAAAAAAATTGAGTTTAGATTCATTAGGGGTCATCTCCTTATAGAATTCATCGAGAATAGATATCACATATCTACAAAGCTATTATTAACATGTATCAATGAAAAACTTATCTCTTTTGGCCTAATCGTGAACCGAATCAATTTTCTTCTTAATCTCATCTGTGACATCCAACAATCTTAAGGTAAATATATCCAATATAGTAGCCATGTCCATAGTTAGAAGATAAAATTTATTTGATATTTATTAGGTTTGCATGATCCTTCAGACACAACTTGCATAATTGTTTTAATCGTCCAACAAATATATTTTCTTCTATAAAATATAGTTATCTGAAGTATAACATTGCAGATGAAAGCGATGGAAACCCCACATCTCTAACTTCTTCAAAAAGGATAAACAAACCCGTAAATTTATGCATAATGTAGATTGAATTTATCCTTTGGCATCCTATACAACATATTACTTGTTCAATAACAAGAAGTAGAGGTTTGATAGAGATACAATAGAAATGTGCACTATTGTTGGGGCTAAGGAGGAAAAATGAGAAAATTTTGAAATTTTGGCTAAGTATGAGAAAATCGTGTGGTATGGAGGAAATAAGCAATACTGCGTGTAACGGGGGATAATGGACACCATGCACAACATAGAAGCAAGAAATATTACTGCACATATATCTAGAAGATAACACAAATGTGCAACAAACGCCATGAAGACCATGACATAATAGAAATATTCTTCGGTCGATATCACATTCTTGGGTGAGTTAGTTAGTTGTGGGAATCATTTGGTTGTGGTTCAACATGATATGGTCAAGAAATCAATAGTGACTTGGCATGTACGAGGATAGCTCATTGGGGCGAGCTAGCTAGGTGAGCTACCCTAATATAGATTGAATATTATAGAAAGAGCTACTACCAATTGTAGATGGTTTTGTTTTACTAATATTATATTCAATGGTTGTTTTGTTGCTAGTGTTTTTCTATTATTCTATTATGAGTCTTCTATTATTTTGATGATTCTCCTTTTTTCATTGTGTTTGGCTTAATGTTGACTCTATTTAATTTTATTTCTCTTTGAAGACCTTTTTGAATACCTACTCTAATAATTGTAATGCCTTTGGTTGGATAATATAATATGGCCCAAATGATGGTATTATTTCTTTCATTTAGGTGTGAGATACCCTGTTGTAATGTGTTTTCCTATTATTTTTAGTTAATATAGAGTATCGGGAGGTTATGTGCCAAGTTCTCATGGTTATGTTGTATACACATGTTGTACAAATGGTTTTGGTGAATATTTTGGGTTGATAGTCTATACTTGAAACATAATGTTAATGATAGTGTAGATGTATGAATGAAGTTTACTACGGAGTTTTGTGTTATTTTTACACTCATATAATGAATTCTTGTTAAATAGTTACTTTGCTAGTTAGACATTGTATCTTCATTCGATCAGTTTATGTTTTATTTTGTTGGGAATGTTTCAACTCATGTTGTAGAAGTGTTATAATGTAATTCCATTTAATGAATATATCTACATCATATGTTGAGTGCAATAGTTTGGGGTGGGTTGTTCAGAACCATAGTTGTCTCTATTTCCCCTTTTCCCTTGCATAACCAACAAAGGTTCTTGAAAACATATCGGTATACCTCAGGTGAAACCTCACCTACTCGCAAATGTTGAAAATTCTAGTGTCTAAGGGGTTTTTTTTTGTCTTAATTCCAAACCCTAGGTCACCTCTATGCATTGAAAAATCGTTCCTTTGCTGGGACTAGAAGTTTTGTGTTGAGGAGGGGATGTGGGGGTTGACCAAAGAAGAAATAAAATGGTGGTTGGACAATAGGAAAACAATATTTGACAATGGAATAGTCCAAGAATATTCATCTTAGCAAAAAAAATGACTATAGAGGTACATATTTTCTAATTTTCATGAGATTTTCTTTGCTAACTACTCTGTCATCCATTGGGAGTAGCTGAGGAGATAGGAAGAGTGAAAATGACTTGAGAGACCTTCATAGCCATACAATTAGAGACCAAATTTTCTATGAAGGGAGAACATGGTGAGTAACACAATATCTTGAGCTATTTATTTTTGGTTAACTAGTGTTTTAGAAGGCCGCTTAGTTGAATTCATAGTAAAATCTACTCAATATTTCAGCATAGTTAACAGGGATTTATTTTGGGGAATATTATAGTGAAAATGTGAAGTTGGGTTACACTTTTTGCCCTTTTTTGAGAAAAAAAATTCATTTTTTTCTGTTCTTCAACTTTCTGCAAGCCAAAACAATTTTTCTGTTTAGAATTTCATTTTGCGATAAAAATAATAGTTGTCAGAAATTTTATTAGCTTTCTATTACTTATTTTTTGGAATTTTTTTATACACATTTGATATGTCAACTTAGTGCTTCTTTGAGTGTGTGTTTTTTAACAATAAAAGGATTCATAAGAAGTCATGTTAATACGCACTGTTGTATTCTTTGAAACTTTGTGTTTTTGAGAAACAAAATGTGTTACAACAATCTAGATAGACTCTACTTCGGTTTTGTTATATTTACAAAGCTAACTGATGCATATCATAATTACTAGAATTTTTTGAACTAGTCCAATATGAAAAAACTACATATTTTGAATATGTTTCATGACGCACGAAATTTCTTAACAAATAAGTTATAAACTAAAAATCTAAAAACTATCCATTACAGACGACGGACCAATGTAATGCACCATAATTTTTTAATTTTTTTTACGGTGTATTTTGGAAGATATAGAATTATGATTTCATTGGATCATAATGACCTTCAGAAATTATTTGCACATGTTTTATTAGAAAATTAATTAAAATTTATAAATATTAGTGAAATTCCATAAAAGTTATATTTCTTGAAAGTAGATTGAATTCTGAAAATGCTTGTCTTGGTTCCGACAGTTAATTCAGAATGTTTCATGGAGTTTAATCAGTCCAAAGTTGAAGATATGTATTCAGAGCTTGGCTCTGCGTAATTGCAGATGTGTTAGTTCAGGCGAACTCTTAAAAAAACTTCGACTGATTTTTTTTTTTTTTTTTTTGGCGCCGACGAACCGTCATGTCTAATGACATAAAAATTCGGCCGAATTTTTTATAAAATTTTGGCTGAACTTTTACATGACTTTCCATCGGCCGGAAAATACTACGAAGCCCCTCCAAGAAAACATTTCGCGGCAATATAAATTGCCGCGAAAACATTCATTATTTTCGCACATTTGGTTTGATTTTGCAAAGGTTTTGGTCTGATTTTGCAAAGAATTTTTTTGGGTTTAAGGAATTTCCTTGGAGGTACATTCAAAGGACATTTTTGCAAAGGATTATTTTGGGTTTAAGGAATTTTTTTGGAGGTACATTCAAAGGACATTTTTGCAAAGGATTGTTTTGGGTTTAAGGGCTTTTCTTAGACGTACATTCGAAGGACATTTCTTGGAGGTATGTGATACATTTTTTGGATATTTTTTGGGCTTCATTTTTTTCAAGGTATGGATTTGGGCTTAATTTTCATTGTTTTTAGAGGTTTTGGGCTTAATTTTCAAAGGAATATTTTTAGGCTTAATTTCGAAAGGACTCTTTTTAGGCATAATATTCAAAGGAAATTTTTTGGAGGTATTTTTTAAAGTGATATTTTTTTAGAGGCTTTTTTAAAGTATTTTTTAAAGTGGCATTTTTTAAGAAGTTGGAATTAATTTTCAATGGACATTTTTTGCAGGTATTTTTTGAAGTGACATTTTTTTAAAGTACATGTTTTTAGGTTGAAGTAAATATTTTATAATAATTTTTTTAAATGAGTTTTTTTCTAACTTTTTAAATGAATTTTTTTTGCAGGACTTGGAAGGAAATATTTTGAGCTTCGTTTCATTTTTATAAGACATTCTTTTCTTGTATTTTTTAAAGTGTTTTGTATTGATGTATTTTTTGCAAAATTTTTAAAATGAGTTTTTCTTTAAACTAAATCTTTTGTGATGTTTTTTTTTTTTTTAATTGAATTTTTGTATAAATTTTTGAAGGAAATTTTTTGAACTTCATACTCTATTATCATGGGAAACCGAAGGAATTGCACGAGAAAATATGATCGAAAAAGAGACCCTAAGGAACATAGAGAAGAGACGAGAGAATCTCGCAAAAGAAAGAGAGAAGCACTCTCAAATATTCAAAGGGAAAATCAACCTCAACTAGAAGTTGAAGCAGGTATTTAAATGTAAATATTATGAATTTGATATTTAAAATTTTCCTAGTTTAAGATGTGAAGCTTAATTTTTATTTGATGAACTAATTTGGAAAATATTTTGCAATGTAAACAGAGAGATATATTCATCAAAACATTGATGATTTGATACAAAATTTTGAAGGAGAAAGTGAAAGAGATATTGAACCAATGATTGAAGATGGTGAAAATGTTGAAAGAAATCCAAGTGAAGAAATTGAATCACAGGGTATGTATATATATATATGTTGAACACGTGCATGTATTATTGAAATTATACATATTTATTAATTTATTTATTTATTGAATATGTAAACTTATTATGTACTATTCATTCCAATATGTACAGATGAAATCAATGTCGATGATGAGATGTTAGAAAATGTTGACACTCACACATATGGAGATAAAAGAGCTGACCATGTTATAAGATATCGTGTTAAACACATTTTTGATACGTACTTCATAAAGGAAAATGTGACAGTTCAAGCCCAAATGTTGAAAGGTCTCCTATCATTAAGGAAATTAAAAGAAGCTACGACTTTATTGGGTATTCAAAAATCAACAAAAGATAAAAAAATGAAGGAAAATGTGATACAAAATATAAATAGTGATATAAATTCAATTAGAAGATCTAGATAGATTTTTTTTTCAGTTGTACGTAGAGCAATACATATGGCAGTGGTTTCATCAAGTACTAAAGAGAATCGCTTGGTAAAATCTATGGCACGAGCATTAGGAACCTCACGAAAAACTTTGCACAAACATCAAAAATTTCGGTTGCAAATAGATGTAGATGATGAACTCGCTTGTTGGAGAGCTATTTGTAGGCAACCATACAAAGATAGACTTGGAGAAAATGTAAAAAAAACAATATATGAATATTGGAAGAAAAATTCACGTGTTTCGCCAAATGTAAGGGATGTGATGTGAAGAAGAATAGCACGAAATCAGTACGAAGAACATGAAAAACATTTCTTGGAAACCACTCAGATAGAGTTGTTCAACAAGTTCAAAGAAGAGAATCGTGAAATTCATGTCTCAATCAATGCTTTTGTTCAACAAAAACCATGGTATGTAAAACCTATCACTGTATGCGACACTTGTTGTTGTCGTTATCATGTGGAATTTTAGTTATATTATGACACATTCCTTAATTTTGGTAGAACATTTTGGAAAGATTCACCTCCTCCTTCCACTATCCGTGATTTCATATCTCAAATTTTATGTGAAAGAGAAAGTGATGAATTATTTTACGAAAAGAAATGTGTTGGTGGTAAAAAATGCGATGATTGTGGAAATTTGACTAAATTTCAAAACAAATATCGTACTGATATAAATGATCAATCATTTTCCAACATGAAAGTGAAATGGAAGAGATATGAATATATCCATACATCGATTCAAGGTTCAAATAGTGCTAAAAGAATTGAATTACAAGAAGAAGAAATTTGTGTGATAGATTTTTTGAGAAATTTTGAGGCAGAAATTTATAAATACACCAAGCATTCCCATAGAGCTCGATGGCAAGACTTGCAATTCAAAAAATCTCGTGAATTTTTTCCACCAGGGACCATTTTGTCAGTGATTGATTTTGTAGAAAACTACACATTTGTTCCACAAAAAGAAATTTAGAGTGAATACTATCATTCTGACCAAGTCTCCATGCTCGTCCATATTCTATATAGACATGCTGAACAAAATGTCAATCATATAGAAAGCACGAGTGAAAATCGACATATCATTAAAGAATATCACTTTTATATCAGTGACGATCGTACACATGATACATGTTTTGTACAACATTGTTTTGGAAGAATTTATGATTCATTGAAAAATCGTGGAATAACATTCAATGAACATAGGATATGGTCAGACGGATGCGCAGGTCAATTCAAATCTGCACGATCATTTTTTTGGTTGTGTTGTCTTCATAAGAAAACCTGCATTAAACATTGTTGGAATTTCTTTGAGACTGGCCATGGAAAAGGAGAACATGACGGTGCAGGGGCATGCATAAAACGAGCACTTCAAAGATATCAAATGAACCCCTCTGCAAGCCGACTTGTGGACGCGAAAGAAGTTGTTCAATGGTGCATCGCTGCTCTAAGCCATGAGACTAACCGATCAAGGGAAGTGCAAAGGTACATTCAATTTAATTTTTATTGGATATCTAATTTTAAACAATGTACATTTATCACAATGATTATCTTTGATTGTATTTTGATATCATATTTACATTCTTCTTTAAATTTTCCATATAAAGGTTTTTTTGGCATATTGGGATCGAAGACGTAGATAGATCAATTGGAAATGACGTTGAAACAATAAAAGGGACTCGAAAATTGCATTCAATTAAAACAAAGTCATCCAGAAATGTGTTTGCATTGGATAAAAGAAAATATTCTTGTTTTTGTCATGTTTGCATAGACAACACAAAATCCAATGACGTTTGTGAAAACAAAATGTATGTAAAAGATTGGAAACATACAGAGCTAAATACAAAGGGGAAAATGTTCGTTGCAATGTTTGAGGAAATGAAATTAGAGGAGACTACAATATCATCTTATGGTGATCGTGTTTCTGATCTTGTTAGAGAAGGTAACATTTGAATTGCTTTCAAATGATAGAGATCTAGAAATAAATTTAAATACATAAGTTTGTTAAGTTTGTTTTGTTGTACAAGAGATGTTTTTGCTGTAATTAAACCTACTGACAAATATGAAAATGTGAAGTATTATTTGATGCGTTGCACTGAATGAAAAATGAAATTATTAGAAAACTATAATGATCACGGTTTCCATATGAAAGAGGATCTATTATACTGAAAGGTTATTTTTTCAGACAAAGTAATCAAAGCGGGGATTTTATTTACTTTGAAGACTATGAACTTGATGTCATAAGTTGTCAAGATAGTCACTTGGTGTGTGTAGCATGCATAAAGTTGATAGTCACTTGGTCATGAACGGATCATTAAAAATGACATTCCATTGGAATTTTTTTGATTGAACTTTCCAACAATTTCTTCTCTTTGGATTGATGTTTTAGAACTTCCAAAACTCAACTAAAAATTGAGCTACCTTGTTATGTTATTTGTGCAAGTGTTTTCACATGTACATTGTTTTGGTACATGCACAATAGTATCAACTGAAAGTAGCTTTTCTATACATGCATTGATGAAAAATGTTGCATATATATATATATATATATATATATATATATATATATATATATATATATATATTCTAGAAAGCAATTCACTGAAAGTATCTTTTCTATGTGAATTGATGAAAAATGTGCAAGTACTGTGTACATATATATATATATATATATATATATATATATATATATGTTATAGAATGCAATTAAAACTGAAAGTAGCTTTTCTATGTGCATTAATGAAAAATGTTACAAGTACTGGATATATATGTTCTAGAATGAAATTAACTGAAAGTAGTTTTCCTATGTGAATTGATGAAAAATGTTGCACGTAGTGGATATATACGTTTTCTAGGCAATTAACTGAAAGTAGCTTTTCTATGTGCTTTGATGAAAAATGTTGCACGTATTGGATATATATATATGTTCTAGAATGCAATTAACTTTTCAAGTAGTTTTACTATGTGCATTGATGAAAAATGTTTCAGGTACTTAATATATATGTTCTAGAATGCAATTAACTCAAAGTAGCTAAATTCTATTGGCATCGATGAAAAATGTTGAAGTACTAAATATATATGTTCTAGAAATCAATTAACTATTCAAGTAGATTTTCTATGTGCATTGATGAAAAATGTTGAAGTACTGGATGTATATGTTCTAGAAATCAATTAACTATTCAAGTAGCTTTTCTGTGTGCATTGATGAAAATTTTTGCACGTACTGGATATATATGTTCTAGAATGGAATTAATTGAAAGTAGCTTTTCTATACATGCATTGATGAAATTTTTTACATGTACTGGATACATATACATTATAGAATGCATTTTTAAAATTTTATGATTGTTTGACACATCGAACAAGACCTAGAATATTATAGATAAATCAATATGTATTGTACTTCAATCGTTTTAAAATATATATTCAAACATGTGTAAAATCATTTTTCATGTACATATATTCATGTGATTTTTTTTTTTTGTTTGGAAAAAGACAACTTGAATTTTAAAAACAAAGCATAATATCATAATCACATGCCAAATGTAGTTCAACCATCCAAAACTTGAGTTTTTAAAGCTTTTTGATTATATCACAACATTACTTCACATGTCATGCTAATTGTAGTTCAACTATCCAATAAAAACATTTAACATTATATCACATGCCAAATGTGGATCAACCATCCAAAACTTAAGTTTTAATTTAACAAAACATTATAGATCACAACATTACTTCACATAATAAATGTAGTTCAACCATCCAAAACATAAGTTTTAAAAATAAAACATTATAACACAACATTACTTCACATGCGAAATGTAGTTCAAAATAAAAAATTAATATAGATCACAACATTACTTCACATGCCAAATGTAGTTCAACCATCCAAAACTTGAGTTTTTCAAAAGCAAAACATTAATATAGATCACAACATTACTTCACATGCCAAATGTAGTTCTTGACCATGCAAAACTTAAGTTTTAAAAACAAAAAAAATTATAACACAACATTACTTCACATGCCAAATGTAGTTCAACCATCCAAAACTTGATTTATAAAAACAAAACATTATAGATCACAAGATCAAAACTTAAAAAAAAAAAAAAAAAAAAAAAAAAAACATTATAGATCACAAGTATAAAAACTTATGTTTTAAAAACCAAACAAATTATAACACAACATAACTTCACATGCCAAATGTAGTTCAACCATCCAAAACTTAATTTAGTTTTAAAAACATTATATATCACATTCACACATGTAACAAATGTAGTTCACATATTTATATGTCAAAAATTTGTAGATCTCACAAGTATCAAGTATCAAGTTATATATGAATGCATCTAGATAATATATAAAAAAGTAAATTTAAGACTAGAAATCTAAATCAAATCTAGAAATCATCCGTCAAATAGAGATGGATGTAGTGTCTTTCCGAGCAAAGTCTCAATCTGCGAGCTATCCTGCGAAGCATGGGGAGCCTGTACACAATGCACATACAAACATTAAAATTTGATGTTTTAAAATTGAGTGAGAATTTATAGAACTTCATGTAAAAAAAAATCAGTGCAATACCTCATGAGGTTCCCTCTCCATTTGTTGCTCGTCCACTCAACTTCTTCCACAAGAACATCTCCAACAAGAACCGTACAATATACATGTGTGTGTGTATATATATATATATATATATATATATATATATATATTAAAAATTTTCAAATGAAAATGCATATATATATAACCTTATTTTCAATAATATTAAAAAAAAAAATTAGACAACTTGTTCAAATGGTTGAAATGGTGTGGATGTTCCTATCTCCATCACTAGAGTCTGTGGTGAAAATAAATCCTCTATAGAAACCTAAGATTCAAAAAATTTAAAAGTATAAAATAACTCAAGATCAAGATCTCAATTTATAATAAAACTTTTAAACTTCAATTTATAAATTATAACTTAAAAACATATATTTAAGTGAAAAATTGAATACTTCTACTGGTGGATTTGGCATATCTCCTAAGAGAGGCTCCAAAAGAAAATCTCCAAAAAACTAAAATTCAAAAAAATTAAAATAACTCAAAATCTCTAGATCTCAATTTATAATAAAACTTTTAAACTTCAATTTATAACTTATAACACACACACACACACACACACACACACATATATATATTAGTGAAAAATTGAATACTTGTGCTAGCGGATTTGGCAAATCTTCTAAGAGTGGTTCAAAAAGAAAATCTCCAAAAACCTAAAATTCAAAAATTTTAAAATAACTCAAGATATATATATATATATATATATATATATATATATATATATATCTCATTTTTTAATGGAACTTTTGAGGTGGAATATATAACTTAAAAACATAAATTTTAAAAGTGAAAAATTGTCCATGCTTGTGATTGTGGATTTGGAACATCTCCTAAGGAAGTAGAAGGTACATATCCCAAAGAAGAAGAAGGTACCACCATCCCAAAAACATCGGACAAAATCAGAATCTGTTAAAATTTTTTATTATATATCTGTACATGTACATGTGTGCACAATTATTTATTTTAAAAATATCTCATCATGTTTCGATATATATAATAATAGATAAAAAATAATTGGACATGATCATGTTCACTTAAAAAACACTAACATTTTCCCACATATCTTGATAGTGAAAACCATCTTGATTGTATGATTGATGGTGAGACCCATCTTGATTGTTTGAACCAGAGGCTCCGACCGTGATACTAACATTTTCTTCATTCATCAAGCGTGACAACTGCAAATGGTGTTAACATATAATGATACATTTTTGTTAGATTAATGTATACAAACAAATGTATGTATATACGTTTTTATTACAGATTGTACATGTGTTAAAATAATTGAACCCTAACCATTAACACATACTGTTCCCATGCCCTCTTCCTCATGAACAATTAGTTCCCGCCAACCATTGCGACAATTCTTTGCATATGTTTTGAGATCTTCAACACTCATGTTGTCAATATCTTCATCTGTATAATACAAAAAATTAGTGCGTGCATTCTCACGTGCTCTTTGTCGATCCAGACAAACATTGACTCCACCCAATCCACTGTGAATATTGTCAATGATGGCATCCCTTGCTTCTCGACTAATTTGAGAAGTGGCTTCCATCTCTGACCGCAAATTTTCGACACGAAAAGGTCGACTAACCAATGGTGGCTCAGGGCGATGCAACTCAACATCATGCCTAGCACCCTTATGGTCACACAACCGACCTTTCCCAGGACCAAAAAATTCAAAGGGAAGGTCATTGTAATTGGGTTTCATTTGCAAAAATAATTCTGCATAAAATATTTTTTGCAAAATAAAGCAAAACCTCGTCGTTCCATGGGATTCTTCCATAGGCCACGAGGTGTTTATCATACAAATAGTGAGCTATATTAGGGTGCTTGAAATATTGCACCTTCAACATCTTTCTTTTTTGCCATTCTTTGAAATTAAACATAGACTGGGCCATATCTATTGTAACTCTTTGTTTAACAACCTCCCATTTATCAGAACCTTATCACTGTTTCCTTTCTTTTTCTCATGACTTCTACAAAAGTATCAGTGGTTGGCCGAAGCTTTCAATACACATCTACTAGTTCACCTAAAGAGTGTGTAACAATTTCCAAGGTTTGTTGACTCTCAGCAGGTAGAGTCAAAGCCACAAGATCTCTCTATAATTTTGCATGAAGATATTGACACCTTTCTAAGGTGCATTGCTGCATGTTTGTTTCACAAGGTATATCAGAAATGTCAGCCGGATAGGTCATGGTTGGTGGACATCCTTCTTCTTGAATGAAGTGTTCTACCCTATGTATTTTTTAAGCAACATTTTCAGCCTCTGCATCAATATATAAAATTTTGTATATTAAAAAAACACATATAAACAGATTTGACAAATTGAATGAAAACAATATTCAAATTGATGGCCACCTCGATGTGGTTGGCTAGCATCTTGTGCACCCTAAGACTGGTAAGAACCAAAATGACCTTGCTGAGAACCAACACGACCACTAATTGGTTGAGAACCAACATGACCATCTGTTGATTGGCCTCTAGGGGAATACATATCACCACCTTCATGAAACCCACCATCACTTATTGATGTCTCTCTAAGGGAATCTGAACTACCACCAACCTCACGAGACGAGAGAGAAGCTTCATAAACAAATATGAATTTATAATGAATTCAAAAATACATTTATATATATGAATACATGTACATATTTATTGATTAAATTGCGTGAACCATACCACGATTTCGTGAACCATGGGCATGCTCCATTGATGGAGTAGGCACCCTTCTTCTCTTGGCTTCTAAAAAATAAAAAATGAAACTTATTAACAACTAATTTAACTCACAAAATTGAGAAAAAATCAATTCCATATGTACACACATGTATGTATATGTATGGAGATTTATGATTATATTTAAATACCATAAACACCCCTCGATCCCTGATCCCCCTCTATTGTAGAGATATGAGATTTTGTTGATCTTCGTTGTTCATCCTCCATGATATATATATGTACAGTGGACATTTACAATTATTTTTTAAATTACTATCTAAAATAAATTCAAAATAAATTTTAGAAAATTAATGTAATTTAGTGTACACAAATTATGTAAAACACAACTTTCAAAGCACTAATTGATGTGTGAAACTCAATTTAAGCAAAAAAAACTATAAAAATGTTAAGTTCACCAAATTGCGCTTTACATGGTGGAAGCACACTTGGTATAAAATTGAAAAAACACATGGTCATTAAAAAAGAAGCATGAAACACCATTTAAACACAATTTTTGAATTCCCCGCATTTTAATTTTATAAAAATGTTAAGTTCACCACTTGTTGCAAATGTGAAGTTCACCAAGTTGCACTTTACATGGAGTGGTGGGATCACACTTGGTGTATAATTGAAAAAAAAAATGGTCATTAAAAAAGACTCATTTATAATTACAAAACACACGCATATCCAAGATATGTTACAATGTCCATCAATAAATTTTGAAGGAGAGCGTCTCAACACTAATTCATCTTTGAGAGATGAATCTTGAATTTTTGAAGAAGAGTGTCTCAAAACTAATTCATCTTTGAGAGATGAATCTTGAATTTTTGAAGAAGAGCGTCTCAAAACTAATTCATATTTGAGAGATGAATCTTTCATTGGCATTGCCACGTATAATTCTAATTCATCTATTAATTCATCTTTGATAGATGAATCCTGAATTGTTATTTCCCCATGCAATAGATCAGCAGACATCTTATTCACATTTGTAGAATGTCTTATACTAAAAAATTGAAATTGGCTAACAATATTGTTTGCTATTCTACGTAGTTCTTTTAGCCTCTCCTTCTTAACTTGGTACACGCCATTCATCTGGTTGCACATAAGTTTAGAATTGGTGAAAACTACAATTCTATTTGATCCATACTCCATAGCTGTTCCCAAGCCTTCTGTCAATGCAATATAATATGCCTCGCTGTTTGTTGTTCTTCCCGATATATTCATTTTCCTTTGGACGAATTTTCTAGTCGCAATATTTGAAAGCACATATGTAATCACTCCTTCCGCTTGATTGGAATAGCAAGAAACATCTATGCATAATTTCCATTTTTCAACCATATTTCGTGGATTTTTTTATCCCTGAAAAAAATTCAATACAAATATCTTAAATTGACATTTGTTGCAAATTCATGGGAGAAATGACACATGTGCATGAGATAAATGACATGCATTGGATATTAAAATGAAGAACTTCTATTTAGATCTGTTCCAGAGATTGACTGTAGGGGAATTTACTGGATATGTCACCATTGAGAAAATATGAGATCCAGAGGCTACCTGGCCCTTTATAGACTCTGCCTTTAGAACTTGTAGAAGTTAACACTCAACAGACATACTAAAATCCTATGGAAGTTCAAAATCCTATGAGAGTTCAACACTTTCGATTCAATTTTTAGGCCTTAAAGTTTGCCTTAAATTAATGAGAGAAAGCATTTAGTTTGTGGGAGAAATGACATTTACATGGTTTGAAAAATTATTTTATACACTTACAAAAAACATGCTTTAAAGTTAATGGGAGAAAACCAACATGACATGTATGCTTTAAAAAATTTTCCTAAGAATTTATGGGAGAAATGACACATGTACACAGTTTGCCTTAAAGTGGTTGTGGTTTATGGATATTAAAATGAAGAACTACTATTTAGATCTATTCCAGAGATTCACTGTAGGGGCATTTACTGGATATGTCACCTTTCATAAAAGATGAGATCCAGAGGCTACCTAGCCCTTTACATACTCTGCCTATAGAACTTGTAGAAGTTAACACTACCTGTCCCAATTATACCCTATGAACTGTGTAGAGGACCTGTGGAATCACTTACACTACTTTACGTAGACATAAGGGTGTATAAGAGTGTACTAAGTTCAAAAATATGGTCATATTATTGGATATCTTTCCTAAGATCCCAAATGTACTCCTTAAGTATATGTGGGTTCTATATAACCATCTACAAAAACAAGCGATTATTTCCAAGCTAAGGATAATGTATGAGCCATGTGTATACACACATTATCTAGAAACCATAGGCCAAAATAAAGGGTACTTAAGTGGTTTGAAGAAAAAATAGCACCAAGAAGCTTTGAAGGAGGGGAATAAGAACTGGAAATAGGAGGATAAGAATAAAATAGCCACTACACATCCATGCAAGGGTAGTAGAAATAATCCTAACCATTTCAACATTGATGGTCACATTAAGGAGAATTATTGGATGTTTGGTATGTGTTATATTCTTTATGTGAATACCCCATGCACTATATATTTTTCTAAGCATAGTGGTGGGAATAAAATAGGAGGAATGGACCCCCACTTTAGGCTTTCATATAGATGAAAAATTCCCCACACATAGGTGTTTAGGGGTAGTGCCCCAAAAAAATGATTTTGGGAAAAAAAAAATCTCCCTTTATGATGGTTTTCATCACATGGTTTTTTCTTTTAGCATATTTTTAGTGCATGGTAGTTTACCCCATGGTTCTACAGTTTCAGTTAAAGAACTAAAGTTTTATCTGATCCAAGGTAATGGATTGGTAGTTTATAATTGTCGTGGGATATATAAATATATACATACATACATATGTGTGTGTGTGTGTGTGTGTCTGATGGTCTAAAAATTAATATACTAATACAAAAATGATCTTCTCGTTTTGGGTTTCTCGAGTAAATTATATGTTAATGCATGTGTTTTACATTGAAAATTTTTCATTTTATTAAGAATCTATTTGAAACAATTAACTGTATAAGGTTAAAACCTATGTTTTGTATCAAATTACTTTTGGTTTCAATGGGAAACTTTTATGGCTAATGTGTTTTTCTCGAAATGTGATAGACCCCACTGAAATGGGAGATATATCAAATTGATTCATATGGTGAAATAAAATAGTTTAGTAGTTTAAAGATATCGATGCATAAATTTAATGAGCATAGTTTTGACATATATAAGTCCAAAATGGAATAGTTGTTGGTGAACAAATATCAGTGGATCACTATAGATATATCTGCTTCATTAAAAGGGATTTTTCTAGAAGGATATCCACTAAGTTGGAAAGAAGAGAAAATATCAGAATTATGTGGTAATGTGCATGTGTTTTACATTGAATATTTTTCATTTTGTTAAGAATCTATTTGGAACAATTAACTATTTAAGGTTAAAACCTATGTTTTGTACCAAATCACTTTTGGTTTCAATGAGAAACTTTTATGGCTAATGTGTTTTTCTCGAAATGTGATAGACCCCATTAAAATGGGAGATATATCGAAATGATTCCTATGGTGTGATAAACTAGTTGAGTATATTAAAGATATAGATGCATAAATTCAATGAGGATAGTTTTGAGATATATAAGTCCAGAATGGAATAGTTGTTGGTGAACAAATATCAGTGGATTGCTTGGATATATATCTGTTAAATTAAAAGGGATTTTTCTAGAAGGATGGACTAAGTTGGAAAGTAGCGAAAATATCACAATTATATGTTAATGTGCATGTGTTTTACATTGAATATTTTTCATTTTATTAAGAATATATTTGAAACAATTAACTCTATAAGGTTAAAACCTATGTTTTGTATCAAATTAATTTTGGTTTCAATGGGAAACTTTTATGGCTAATGTGTTTTTCTCGAAATGTGATGAACCCCATTAAAATGGGAGATATATCGAAATGATTCCTATGGTGTAATAAAATAGTTGAGTAGTTTAAAGATATAGATGCATAAATTCAATGAGCATAGTTTTGAGATATATATAAGTCCAAAATGGAATGGTTGTTGGTGAACAAATATTAGTGGATCACTATGGATATATCTGCTTCATTAAAAGAGATTTTTCTAGAAGGATGTCCACTAAGTTGGAAAGAAGAGAAAATATCACAATTATATGTTAATGCATGTGTTTTACAATGAATACTTTTGATTTTATTAAGAATCTATTTGAAACATTTAACTATATAAGGTTAAAAATCTATTTGAAACATTTAACTATTTAAGGTTAAAACCTATGTTTTGTATCAAATCAGTTTTGGTTTCAATAGGAAAATTTTATGGATAATGTGTTTTTCTCAAAATGTGATAGACCCCATTAAAATGGGAGACATATCGAAATGATTCCTATGGTGTAATAAAATAGTTGAGTAGTTTAAAGAGATTTCAGAGGTGACACTTGGTTGTTTCGATTGGTTTTCTGAGCATCTTTCGGTTGGTCAACTGTCGTTTGGATTTTGGAGGACATTTTGAAAATCAAAGCCTTGAATTTGACTTCATTATCATTGTAAAATATTGGATTATCTCTCTATAAACATTTATATATATTAAGAAGAAGAAGATCTGTTGGGTTTTCTCTTATTTTTTTTGTCTTCTGCATTCTATTTCTATTTTCTATATACAATTACTGTTAAGATTGATCTAATGGTTAATGTGATTGCTATTTAAAGTAGAATTGTCATTGGGATAATAAAAGGACATTGAATTAATTTTTGCAAGAATAGAACATACCATTGTTAAAAATTAGCATGGTATCATATCCCATTTTAACCATTTAATGTTTAACAAGATTTCAATGACAAAGGATTTTCATACCTGAAAAATTGCAAAAATTCGCAGACGAAGCTGCAACAAGGACGAAGCTGGGAGATCAATTCGCAGAAATTCATAGACGAATCCGTAACCAAATTACCTGTGAAAAAAGCAATTAAATTAAAATCAAACAAAAAAAAACCAAGAAAAGAACAGAGCAACTACAACATCCCACCTCAATAGAGCAACACCGCAACAGACCTCAACAGAGAAACACCGCAACAGACCTCAACATCGCAACATACCTCAACATCGCAACATACCTCAAGAGAGCAACACCGCAACAGAGCGAGATAGAGACAGACGCGAGACACATGTGCATAAGAAACCCGTAAAGGTTTGTGGGCCGATATATTTATAAGAACAAGTTCGGCCGAACTTTTGTTGCCGGTTTTCCCATCTCCGGCCAAAAATCTGTTTGCCCACGTCGTCAGTATGCCATCAATGTAAACAATAGAATGAGTTCGGCCGAACTAATTTCGAAAGTTCGGCCGAAATTTTATAAAATTTTGGCTGAATTATTGAGAAATTTTTTTTCTGCTGCCGATTCTCACGAAAGTGTAACCCAACTTTGTGGGTTTACCTAGGATTTTACTTGGATGTACCACCGACATGGATTAATATGTTTCTCTGTGACAAAGGAGTGTCTTTCCTAGAAAAGTCACAATCCTGGAGCTATCCTGCGAAGCATGGGGAACCTGTACACAATGTGTACAAACATTAAAATTTGATGTTTTAAAATTGAGTGAGAATATATAGAACTTCATGTAAAAAAAAAAAAAAAATCATGCAATACCTCATGAGGTTCCCTCTCCATTTGTTGCTCGTCCGCTACAACTTCCCCCATGGGAACATCTCCAACAGTAAACTGTACAATATGCATATACAATTATATATATATTAAAAAAATTCAAATGAAAATGCATATATATAAACTTATTTTCAATAATATTAAAAAAAAAAAAGTTAGACAACTTGTTCAAATGGTTGAAATGGTGTGGACGTTCCTATCTCCATCGCTAGAGTCTGTGGAGAAAAGAAATCTCTTATAGAAACCTAAAATTCAAAAAATTTAAAACTATAAAATAACTCAAGATCAAGATTTCAATTTATAATAGAATTTTTAAACTTCAATTTATAACTTATAACTTTAAAACATATATATTTAAGTGAAAAAATGAATACTTCTATAGGTGGATTTGGCACATCTCCTAAAAGAGGATCCAAAAGAAAATCTCCAAAAACCTAAAATTCAAAAAATTTAAAATAACTCAAAATCTCTAGATCTCAATTTATAATAAAACTTTTAAGCTTCAATTTATAACTTATAACTTAAAAACATATATATATATATATATATATATATATATATATATTTAACTGAAAAATTGAATACGTGTGCTGTCAGATTTGGCACATCTCCTAAGAGTGGTTCAAAAAGAAAATCTCCAAAAACCTAAAATTCAAAAAATTTAAAATAACTCAAGATATAGATATATCTCATTTTTTAATGGAACTTTTTGAGGTGGAATATATAATTTAAAAACATAAATTTTAAAAGTGAAAAATTGTCCATACTTGTGATTGTGGATTTGGCACATCTCCTAAGGAAGTAGAAGGTAGATCTCCCAAAGAAGAAGAAGGTACCGCCATCCCAAAAACATCAGATGGAATCGGAATCTGTTAAAACATTTTATTATATATATGTACATGTACATGTGTGCCAATTATTTATTTTAAAAATATCTCATCATATTTCGATATATATAATAATAGATAAAAAATAATTGTACATAATCATGTTCACTTAAAAAACACTAACATTTTCCAACATATCTTGATGGTGAGAACCATCTTGATTGTATGATTGATGGTGAGACCCATCTTGATTGTTTGAACCAGAGGCTCAGACCATGATACTAACATTTTCTTCATTCATCAAGCATGACAACTGCAAATGGTATTAACATATAATGATAAATTTTTGTTAGATTAATGTATACAAACAAATGCATGTCTATATGTATTTATTACAAATTATACATGTGTTAAAATAATTGAACCCTAACCATTAACACATATCGTTCCCATGCCCTCTTCCTCATGAACAATTAGATCCTTCCAAACATTGTGACAATTCTTTGCATATGTTTTGAGAACTTCAACACTCATGTTGTCAATCTCTTCATCTGTATAATACACAAAATTAGTGCATGCATTCTCACGTGCTCTTTGTCGATTCAGACAAACATCGACTCCATCCAATCCACTATGAACATTGTCAATGATGGCATCCCTTTCTTCTCGACTAATTTGATAAGTGGCTTCCATTTCTAACCACAATTTTTTGACACAAAAAGGCCGACTAACCAATGGTGGCTCAAGGTGAGGCAACTCAAAATCATGCCTAGCATCCCTACGATCACACAATCGACCTTTCTTAGGACCAAAAAATTCAGAGGGAAGGTCATTACGATTGGGTTTCATTTGCAAAAATAATTTTGCATAAAATATTTTTGCAAAATAAATCGGAACCTTGTCGTTCCATGGGAATATTCCATAGGCCGCAAGGTAACTATTGCACCTTCAACATCTTTCTTTTCGGCCCTTCTTTTAAATTAAACATAGACTTGGCCATGTCTATTGTAACTCTTTTTTTAACAGCCTCCCATTTATCGGGACCCATCACTATTTCCTTTATTTTTCTCATGACTTATACAAAAGTGTCAGTGGTTGGCCCAAGCTTTCGATACACATCTACTAGTTTGCCTAAAGAGTGTGTAACAATTTCTAAGCTTTGTCGACTCTCAGTAGGTAGAGTCAAAGCCACGAGATCTGTCTACAATTTTGCCTGAAGATGTTGACACCTTTCTAAGGTACATTGCTACATATTTGTTTCCCAAGGTATATCGGAAATTTTGGCCGGACAAGTCGTGGTTGGCAGACAACCTTCTTCTTGAATGACACATTCTACCCTACGTCTTTTTTTGGAAACATTTGGAGCAGCATTTTCAACTCTGCATCAATATATAAAATTTTGTATATTAAAAAAACACATGTAAACAAATTTGTATAAATTGAATGAAAAAAATATTCAAATTGATGGCCACCTCGATGTGGTTGGGTAGCATCTTGCCCACCCTGAGGCTGTCGAGAACCAGAACGACCCTACTGAGAGCCAACACGACCACTGATTGGTTGAGAACTAACACGACCATCTATTGATTGACCTCTAGGGGAATACATATCACCACCTTCATGCAACCTGCCAGAACTTATTGATGGCCCTCTAAGGGAATCTGAACCACCACCAACCTCACGAGAAGAGAGAGAAACTTCTTAAACAAGTATGAATTTATAATCAATTCAAAAATACATTCATACATATAAATACATGTGCATATTCATTGATTAAATTGTGTGAACCATGCCACAATTGCATAAACCATGGGCATGCTCCATTAATGGAGTAGACACCCTTCTCCTCTTGGCTCCTAAAAAATAAAAAATGAAACTTATTAATAACTAATTTAACTCACAAAATTGATTAAAAATCAATTCCATATGTACACACATGTACGTATATGTATGGAGATTTAAGATTTTATTTAAATACCATGAACACCCATTGATCCCTGATCCCCATCTCTCGTAGAGATATGGGATTCTGTAGATCTTCGTTGTTCATCCTCCATGGTATATATATCTATAGTGGACATTTACAATAATTTTTTAAAATTACTATTTAAAATAAATTCAAAATAAATTTCAGAAAATCAATGTAATTTAGTGTACACAAATTATGTAAAACAGAACTTTCAAAGCACTAATTGATGTGTGAAACTCAATTTAAGAAAAAAAATTTATAAAAATGTTAAGTTCACCAAATTGCGCTTTACATGGTGGGAGCATACTTGGTATAAAATTGAAAAAAACACATGGTCATTAAAAAAGAAGTGTGAAACTCCATTTAATCAAAAATTTGTTGAAGTCCCCACATTTTAATTTTATAAAAATGTGAAGTTCACCACTTGTTGCAAATGTGAAGTTCACCAAGTTGTGCTTTACATGGTGTGGTGGGAGCACACTTGGTATATAATTGAAAAAAGCACATGGTCATTAAAAAAGACGCATTTATAAGTACAAAACACACACATATCCAAGATATGTTACAATGTCCATCAATAAATTTTGAAGGAGAGCGTCTCAACACTAATTCATCTTTGAGAGATGAATCTTGAATTTTTGAAGAAGAGCGTCTCAAAACTAATTCATCTTTGAGAGATGAATCTTGCATTGGCATTGCCCCATATAATTCTAATTCATCTATTAATTTGTCATTGATAGATGAATCCTGAATTGGCATTGCCCCACGCAATAGATCAACAGACATCTTATTCACATTTGTACAATGTCTTATACTAAAAAATTGAAATTGGCTGACAATATTGTTTGCTATTCCATACAGTTCTCTTAGCCTCTCCTTCTTAACTTGGTACACGCCATTCATCTAGTTGCACACAAGTTCAGAATTGGTGAAAACTACAATTCCATCTGATCCATACTCCATAGTTGTTCTCAAGCCTTCTATCAATGCTATATAATATGCCTCATTGTTTGTTGTTGTTCCCGATATATTCATTTTCCTTTGGATGACTTTGCTAGTCACAATATTGGAAAGCACATATGTAATCATTGCCTTCTCTAGATTGGGATAGCAATAAACATCTGTGCATAATTTCCATTTTTCAGCCATATTTAGTGGATTTTTTTTATCCTTGAAAAAAAGAAAATTCAATAAAAATATATTAAATTGACATTTATTGCAAATGCATGGGAGAAATGACACATGTGCATGAGATAAATGACATGTGCATGGTTTATCTTAAAGTTTGACTTAAATTTTATGGTAGTATTCACATCTAGAAATGAGATGCGTTAAATATTGCATTGCGTAGAGTTTAAGGGAGATTTATGACACATATACTCGTTCATGAATGGTTTTCATGAAATTTTTCCTTAAAATGTATGGCATAAATCACATCTAGAAATAACATGCCTTAAGAAAGGATGAGATCTAGAGGCAACCTAGCCCTTTACAAACTGCTTTAGAACTTGTAAAAGTTAAGACTCAACCAAAAAACTAAAATCCTATGGAATTTCAGCCACTTTAGGTTCAATTTTTAGGCCTTAAAGTTTTCCTTGAATTAATGTGGGGAAGCCTTGAGTTTGGGGATACTATCCTATGAGAGTTCAGCCACTTTAGGTTCAGTTTTTAGGCCTCAAAGTTTTCCTTGAATTAATGGAAGAAAGCCTTGAGAAATGACACATGCTTTAAATTTAATGGGAGAAAGCCAATGACACATGCTTTAAAGTTTTCCTTAAGAGTTTATGGGAGAAATGACACATGTACGGGAGAAATGACACATGTACACGATTTGCCTTAAAGTGGTTGTGGTTTATGGATATTAAAATGAAGAACATCTATTTAGATCTATTCTAGAGATTGACTGTAGGGTCATTTATTGGATATTTCACCTTTCATAAAAGATGAGATCCAAAGGCTACCTGGCCCTTTACAGATTCTACCTATAGAACTTGTAGAAGTTAACACTACCTATCCCAATTATACCCTATGAAGTGTGTAGAGGACCTGTGGAATCATTCACACTACTTTATGTAGACATAAGGGTGTACAAGAGTGTACTAAGAGCCCAAATGTACTCCTTAAGTGTATGTGGGGTCTATATAACCATCTACCAAAACAAGTGATTCTTTCCAAGCTAAGGATAATGTACGATCCATGTGTATACACACATTACCTAGAAACCATAGGCCAAAATAAAGGGTACTTAAGTGGTTTGAAGAAAAAATAGCACCAAGAAGCTTTGAAGGAGGGGAATAAGAACTGGAAATAGGAGGATAAGAATAAAATAGCCACTGTTAGGGTAGTGCCCCAGTATCCATGCAAGGGTAGTAGAAATAATTCTAGCCATTCTGACATTGATGGTCACATTAAGGATAATTATTGGATGTTTGGTATGTGTTATATTCTTTATGTGAATACCCCCATGAACTATATATTTTTCTAAGCATAGTGGTGGGAATAAAATGGGAGGAAAGGACCCCCACTTTAGGGTTTCATATAGATGAAAAATTCCCCACACATAGGTGTTTAGGGGTAGTGCCCCAAAAAAACGTTTTTGGGGAAAAAAATTCTCCCTTTATGATGGTTTTCATCACATGGTTTTTTCTTTTAGCATTTTTCTAGTGCATGGTAGTTTACCCCATGGTTCTACAGTTTCAGTTAAAGAACTAAAGTTTTATCTGATCCAAGGTAATGGATTGGTAGTTTATAATTGTCCCGGGATATATACATATATACATACATACATATGTGTGTGTGTGTGTGTTTGTGTGTGTCTGATGGTCTAAAAATTAATATACCAATAAAAAAATGATCTTCTCATTTTGGGTTTCTCAAGTAAATTATATGTTAATGCTTGTGTTTTACATTGAAAAATTTTCATTTTATTAAGAATCTATTTGAAACAATTAATTATATAAGGTTAAAGCCTATGTTTTGTATCAAATTACTTTTGGTTTCAATGGGAAACTTTTATGGCTAATGTTTTTTTCAATTTGATAGACCCCATTAAAATGAGAGATATATCAAAATGATTCCTATGGTTTAATAAAATAGTTGAGTAGTTTAAAGATATAGATGCATAAATTCAATGAGCATAGTTTTGAGATATATAAGTCCAAAATAGAATAGTTGTTGGTGAACAAATATCAGTGGATCACTATGGATATATCTGCTTCATTAAAAGGGATTTTTCTAGAAGGATGGACTAAGTTGGAAAGAAGGGAAAATATCACAATTATATGTTAATGTGCATGTGTTTTACATTGAATATTTTTCATTTTATTAAGAATCTATTTGAAACAATTAACTATATAAGGTTAAAACCTAGATGTTTTGTATCAAATTACTTTTTGTTTCAATGGGAAACTTTTATGGCTAATGTGTTTTTCTCGAAATGTGATAGACCCCATTAAAATGGGAGATATATCGAATTGATTCATATGGTGAAATAAAATAGTTGAGTAGTTTAAAGATATAGATGCATAAATTCAATGAGCATAGTTTTGAGATATATAAGTCCAAAATGGAATAGTTGTTGGTGAACAAATATCAGTGGATCACTATGGATATATTTTCTTCATTAAAAGGGATTTTTCTAGAAGGATGGACTAAGTTGGAAAGAAGGAAAAATATCACAATTATATGTTAATGTGCATGTGTTTTACATTGAATATTTTTCATTTTATTAAGAATCTATTTGAAAAAATTAACTATATAAGGTTAAAACCTATGTTTTGTATCAAATTACTTTTGGTTTCAATGGGAAACTTTTATGGCTAATGTGTTTCTCTCAAAATGTGATAGACCCCATTAAAATGGGAGATATATCGAAATGATTCCTATGGTGTAATAAAATAGTTGAGTAGTTTAAAGATATAGATGCATAAATTCAATGAGCATAGTTTTCAGATATATAAGTCCAAAATGGAATAGTTACTGGTGAACAAATATCATTGGATCACTATGGATATATATGCTTCATTAAAAGGGATTTTTCTAGAAGGATGGACTAAGTTGGAAAGAAGGGAAACTATAACAATTATATGTTAATGTGCATGTGTTTTACATTGAATATTTTTCATTTTATTAAGAATATATTTGAAACAATTAACTATATAATGTTAAAACCTATGTTTTGTATCAACTTACTTTTGGTTTCATTGGGAAACTTTTATGGCTAATCTGTTTTTCTCAAAATTTGATAGACCCCATTAAAATGGGAGATATATCGAAATGATTCCTATGGTGTAATAAAATAGTTGAGTAGTTTAAAGATATAGATGCATAAATTCAGTGAGCATAGTTTTGAGATATATAAGTCCAAAATGGAATAGTTTTTGGTGAACAAATATGAGTGGATCACTATTTATATATTTTCTTCATTAAGAGGGACTTTTCTAGAAGGATGGACTAAGTTGGAAAGAAGGGAAAATATCACAATTATATGTTAATGCATGTGTTTTAGATTGAATATTTTTTTCATTTTATTAATAATCTATTTTAAACAATTAACTATATAAGGTTAAAACCTATGTTTTGTATCAAATTACTTTTGGTTTCAATGGGAAACTTTTATGGCTAATGTGTTTTTCTTGAAATGTGATAGACCCCATTAAAATGGGAGATATATCGAATTGATTCCTATGGTGAAATAAAATAGATGAGTAGTTTAAAGATATAGATGCATAAATTCAATGAGCATAGTTTTGAGATATATAAGTCCAAAATGGAATAGTTGTTGATAAAAAAATATCAGTGGATCACTATGGATATATTTGCTTCATTAAAATGGATTTTTCTAGAAGGATAGACTAAGTTGGAAAGAAGGGAAAATATCACAATACAATTGTGTCTCTTAGATGTTGAAGAATGTAGCTAGGTTCAGCTTCATTATTAATATATTTGTCAAAAAGAATTTATAATTATTGTTTCCTAACAAAAATCTATAACTATTATCATTTTTTTTTTTTGTTAGGAAACAATAAAAGGCTAGACAAGTGACAAATGGTTATACTAATGATGAAAGAGTGATACCTTCAATTTAGGAAGGTTGTATAGTATGTCTCTTTTGATGCACTGCAACTTTTAAGTGGACTAATATTAAATTCTAAAAAAATAATAATAATAAAAAAAATTCTAAAAAAAAAATAATAATAAAAAAAGGCCAATGAACATGTTGTTGGTATTTTGTAATTGAAATAAGTTAACTCAAGAAAAATCTACTCAGATGGAGGCAGACAGATGGTATGTGGAGGAGAGAACATGTATAGATTATAAGGCAAAGTATTCAACAGGTAATGAAAATGAACCATATGGAGGTGCAACTGGCCATGGAAAATTTCAGTGGATGAAATGAAAATAGATATCTAAATAGTCATTTATCAATTTGTATTTGACAGTAAGATATTTTTTCTCTGCTTGCAAAAGTCTATTTTTTAGTGGAAGAAAGGACAACACTAGTTAGCCATTTCTGAGGGAAATGAATGTAGCTCACCTAATTCTAATGTATGAAAAAAAATTGTAATGAAAAAACAAATTCAAATTCATAGATTCAATTCTAGCATGTCACAGACTCTCAGACATACATGACATAGTTCAAACTACACAGTGCATGATATCCTTGTTAATATCTATTTGAGTCGCTAGGTTCTGTGGATATTATAAGGATCATAGTAGGCCATAGATCCTCTAATAACCTAGGGAAGGTTCCAAACCAAATTGGAATATTAACATAGTGACAGTGACATAGTGAAAGTGACAACCTAGTATCAGTCATTTGGAGAGAATTAACATAGTGATAGTGACAACCTAATATCAGGTGTTTGGATAAAATGAACATAGTGACATTGACAACCTAATATCAGGAATTTGGAGAGTGGATTTGGCATAACAACATTCTCATTTGGCAAGTTTGGAGTGAAGCAATTTTAGAAATCTTCCTTTTAAACCAGAAAATACTACTCTCTACGACTATGAATATAGCTCACAAATTTACGATGTAAAATTTTAGTCATCATTCTGAGATATTTGAAATGAAAAATTGAAATTAGAGTTTACTATGTACTATAAATCTTATTTCTTGTTAAATGTTTAACCATTTAATGTTTAACCTTCATAAAACTGTAAATTCAATGATAGAGGATATCATACCTGGAAATTCACAGAAGAAGCCGCAACAAGGACGAAGCCGAGAGATCGCTGAAGACATCATGGAGGATGTAGACCAAATTCCCTAAGAAAAAAAAAAATTAAATTAAAATAAAGCAAAAAAAAAATCAAGCAAAAAAAATTACAAAAAAAATAGAGCTACACCTCACCTTGTCGTTGTGGTGCAACTGCAACACCCAACCTCGTCACAGAGAAACAGAACAACACTGCAACAGAGAAACACCTCATAGACACGAGAGAGACAGACGCGAGATGGACAGAAGCGAGACAAAAAAATAGAGCAACAC
Organism: Pinus albicaulis; assembly: GCA_034641835.2. NCBI lineage: Eukaryota > Viridiplantae > Streptophyta > Pinopsida > Pinales > Pinaceae > Pinus > Pinus albicaulis. The sequence continues at coordinate 84,012 of JAXQQM020089063.1, forward strand.
CTCACCTCGTCGTCGCGGCGTAATAGAGCAACACCTCACCTCGTCCTCGCGGCGTAATAGAGCAACACCTCACCTCGTCACAGAGAAACACCTCACAACAGAGCAACACCACAACAGAGCGACACCTCACAGATGTGAGACAGATAGACGCGAGACAAACAGACAATGGTAATATGCCCGAAACCTATTAAGGTTTGCGGGCCGATATATTTAGAAGAACAAGTTCAGATAAACTATTTTAAAAGTTTGGCCAAACATATAGTTTGGTCGGAATATTAGTTCGGTCGAACTTTTGTTGTTGTTTTTCCCTTATCCGGCCAAAAATCTATTTTCCCACGTCATTAGTACGTCGTCAATGTAAACAGAAGAATAATTTTGGTCGAACTAATTTCTAAAGTTCGACCAAACTCTCGAATAGTTTGACCGAATTGTTGAGGAAAAAAAATTTCCGCCCTCGATTCTCACAAAAGTGTAACCCAACTTCACATTTTTACCCGTATAAGAAGAAGCTTGACAACATGGAATAAAAAAAGGTTCCCTAAAATTGCTTCTAACTGTAGTAAAAACCCTCACCTTTGTCTCAAGCACGGGTGGCATAAGGATGCCCAATCATGGCTCAACCATTGGGGAATTAAGGAGAAGCTCAATATGAGAAGCAAAAATAATATAAAAAATACTATTACCTCCAAGTTTAAGGATAGTTTGTGGGAGGATTAGGAGCTGGAGGGTAAAAGGAAGCTAAGATACTATAAGGAAGTGATCAACCCCACCCTTGATAACTAGAATTATCTCTCAGTGTTGTCCAGCAATAAGAAAAAAATGAAGATTGCTAAGATAAGAACTAATTCCCATGAGCTTCAGAGTGAGACCGGGCGGTGGTTTATTCCCAATACCCCTTGGAATGATATTATCTGTCATATTTGTGATTCTAAGCAGGTGGAAGATTAAAACACACTTCCTTTTAGACTTCCTGACTCTTACTCACATTCGCTCTCAATTCCCTAACATCTACCACACTTCCAATCTTCTTAATCTATTAATCCAACCCACCTATCACGATCTTGGAGCACTTATTTCCATTCTCTTTGACCATAGAAACAATATTTTGAAGAATCAAACTTATATTCTTTCTCCTCGCTTAATGTCTGATAGACCACATTGGTCTTAACAAACGTTAACCATCATCATCATCAATATATTATAATATTAATATTATTAAATTTAATAAATTTGGATTAATACAATATTAAATTTGTTTCATTATAATATATATTAATATATCATCATATATATATTAACTCTAGATATATATGGGAGTGAAGAACAAAGACATAGAGTGATTGAGGTGGAAAAATAGGGAGAGATGGAGATAATTTGAAGGAGAGTGGAGAGGAGGAATGAAGAGAGAAAGAGAGAGGAGTGAGAGAGGTAGAGAATGGTAAGAGAGGGAGAGGGAGACATAAAGATGGAGGTGGGAGAGGGAGAAGGAGAGAGGGAGGGAGATAGTGGGATGATTGGAGGGTATAGAGAGAGAGAGTGAAGGGGGAAGAGAAAGGGAGGTAGGAGAGAAAGGGAAAGATAGGAAGGAGGAGAGAGAGGAAGAAAGAGGGGGGATAGAGAGATGGAGTTGGAGGGGGAGAGATGCAGGGAAGAAGAAAGACATAGAGGGTGAGAAGTGGAGAGAGAGGGAGAGAGAACGTGTATGTTTAGGGGTGAGATAAAGAGACATAGAAGGAGAGATGGAGACAAGGAGGGAGAGAAGGAGAGAGAAGGAGAAATGGAGGGATATATTAACATAGTTGGAGAGAGAGAGAGAGAGAGAGAGAGAGAGAGAGAGTGAGTGATGGGGATGAGAGAGGATTGGAGGGAAAAGAGAGAGAGAGGCTGGGGGGTGGAGATAGAGGGAGGTAGGAGAGCAAGGGAGAGAGAGGGAGGACGAGAGGGAGGACTTGAGAGAGATGAAGAGAGTGTTTGGGAAAGAGAGAGGGAGGGAGGAGAGGATGGACGAGAGAGAGGGCTTGATAGAGAGGAGAATAGAGGGAGGTAATAATAAATACATAGAGAGTGAGAAGTGGAGACAGAGAGAGGGATCAGAAAATGAGAGATAAAGAGAGAGAGTGTGTATGTTTGGGGTGAGATAAAGAGAGAAAGAAGGAGATATGGAGAGAAGGGAGGAGAGAAGGAGAGACAGAGACATATATTAATATATAAATGGAAGGTGAAGTGAGATAGAGAGAGTGGAGAGAGGTAGTGAAAGAGATATGGAAATGGCGAGGGAGAGAGAGGGAGTGATAAGGAAGATGGAGATGGAAGGAGAGAGGATAGCATGGGGGAGAAGGAATAGAAGTGGGGGAGAGGAAGAGAAGGGGAAGAGAGAGAGAGTGAGGGAGAGGAGGAGAGAGTGATGGATAGATAGATTGGAGAAAGAGACTATATGTTTTGGGGGTGATATAGAGAGACAAAGGGAGATATAGAAATAGATGGAAGGTGAAGAGAAAGAAGAGAGAGACGAAGACAAGGAGGGAAGGATAGAGATATTGATAGATATGGAGTGAGAGAGTTCGTGTGTTTGGGGGGTGAGATAAAGAGACAAAGAAGGAGAGATGGAGGGAGATATAGATATATATGGAGGGGGGAGAGAGAAGAATATTTCTTGCACTAGATGCATTGATTTCAATGTAGATGGTGATTTCTAATCGTATTTGATTGCTTGCACTAGATGCATTGATTTTAGTGTAGATGTTGATTTCTAATGATATTTGATTACTTGCACTAGATGCATTGCTTTCAATGTAGATGGTTTAAAATCCTATTTGATTGCTTCCACTAGATGCATTGATTTTTGTGTATATGTTAATTTCTAATGATATTTGATTACTTGCACTAAATGCATTGTTTTCAATGTACATGGTTTATAATCCTATTTGATTGCTTGCACCAAATGCATTGATTCCAGTGTAGATGATGATTTCTAATCCTATTTGATTTCTTACACTAGATGCATTAATGTCATTGTAGATGTTGATTTCTAATTATATTTTATTTCTTGCACTAGATGCATTGATTTGAAATATAGACGATTTCTAATCCTATTTGATTGTTTTCACTAAATGCATTGTCTTTAGATGAGATTTCTAATCCTATTTGATTACTTGCACTAGATGCATTGATTTAATTGTAGATGTTGGTTATAATCCTATTTTCTTACTTGTACTAGATGCATTGATTTGAGTGTAGATGTTGATTTCTAATCCTTTTTTATTACTTGCATTAGATGCATTTATTTTAGTGTAGATGTCGTTTTCTAATCTTATTTGATTTCTTGCATTAGATGCATTGATTTCAGTGTATATGTTGATTTCTGTTTTGATGTAATTGGATGTATGATGGTACATTAATTTTAAAGTGATTGGATTAAGAGTGTTTGCTGATTTCAGTGTAAGTACAAAATATTATTGACAATGTACATTGATTTTTGTGTTATAGTAATTCAACCTATTAATATTGGAGAGCCAGAGAAACAAGGTATGATGTTTACTATAACATCTAGAGCTAAATATTTAAATGGTTTATGATTTCAATTGTCATTTTCATATATCTATATGAAAAGATGACAAAACTAACAAGGGTGACAATAAGAATAGTAGAAGAAAATAGTTTGAGATTTATCACAATGAAGGCTATTTTTACTAAATTCTTATTATTTTCATTTTCTTATCATTCGACACTATTATGTTAAATTGTCACTTTGCATTCAAAAAATTTATTTAATCATTTTTCATCATTAAAGTCATTTTAAAATATTTACAATATTTTAGAATACTGAGGTAAAATTAACATGACTAGATAATTACATATTTAGAATATTTAAAATGGTTATATTAATATTAGATGTATTTACATATTATTGATAAAATTAATCATATGATTGATAGATCCATCTTAACTTCGGATCTATCAAGCCCCCACAGGGATGGAATCTCTTGAGGTGCAAACTTTTCCTCAAGTTTTGAGATTAAAAAAGAAGTTTGCACTTTGAGAAATTTGATCCTCTCGACGTTTGATAGATTCAGAGTTAAAATAGATACATTTACTAGTGATTTGTGAAAAAATTATGTTGTTTTGTGAGCCACACAATCAAGATTTAGAATTTTCGGCTTACAGATGTCTTTTTTTTTTAAGGAAGATGAGAATACCAAGAGAAATGGCCGAGAACTTGGAGAAGGCCAATGAATCGGCCTTTAAGTCAACAAAGAAACCTATGCAAAAACGAAGGGTTAGCACTGCAGCAATGATTGCAATAACAAGGCACCGAACAGAGCCTGCGGTTGATGGGGTGAAGAAACAAAGCTGGAAGAATTGCGATAACAAGGCACCGAACAGAGCATGCGGCAGATGGGGAGTGAAGAAACAAAGCTGGAAGAGGAAAGGTATTTGAGGTACATTGGCAAAGAGTCGTGGAAGATGGAAGTCGAAGTTATAAAGTTAAGAATATATATATATATACATAGCACTAAACCAAATATTAAAACACATAACATAGGAAAACCCATATAAAAATTATGAATATAGCACTCATTAACTTATTACTTAAGTCATGTCACTAAATCACATATGAAAACTTAATCCTAATGTCCATAAACAAAATATGAAATATGTTTGTATGCACATGGTAAATCGATAACTATGTGATTTTATTTACTATGCAGACTACCCAGGACACTAATGCAGTGCCTCCAGCTGTAGCGACAGGCAACGGCAACAGTGCAGTGCCTCCAGCTGTAGCGGCAGAAAATGGCAACAACGCAACTGTCGCTGATGGCGAAGGAAACGAAGGCAGTTATGGAGAAGCTTTAGACACCGTTCTCGATACAATTGGAGGAGCAATAGAAGCTGCGGGACAAAGTGGGGACGATAATAACTGTTAGCTTACCCAAAGTTAGAGGTTCCATGTGTCTTCCGTGCTGTGTGACCGGCATTAGAAAAGGGTGGAGTCTCAAGAATGAGAAGTTCATGGAATCGAAGATGTTGGTAACGTAAATTTCAAATTTGATTTTCATTCAAAAATTTGATTACGAGCGCAAACAGTTAGCCAATTTAAATTCAGTAATTTGAAACTTTGATTTGAATTTAGAAGTTTGAAATCGCTAATTCATTCTGAATTTGTTAATCTTAAGTCTCTTACTTTTTGCTTGTATCTTTTTGTGCAATGGTTTCATTGTATTAAATTTACTTGTTGGGTTTCTTACTGAACTAAGAAAATATTCAAATATTACTACATTCGTTCATGAACATGTCATATTATATTTTGTGGCTCTGAATTTATTTGGAATTGTCATTTAAAATATGCAATTTTTTCATGTTGAATTCATGTTAAGTTTCTGGGTCACATTTGTAACATTAATTGTATATAATAAAATTCACATTAACTTCATTTAAAGCTATTCATTTCATCACCATTATTTATTAATCATTGAGATTGATTAAACATTTTGTTTTCAAATATTGGAAAATCTTTATATCTGGAATATTCATATTCTAGACAATATAAATATTAATAATGTAATAAACTAGACTGCGAACCCAAAAATAAAAGTGGATTCATTTAAAAATAATAATAATAATAATATATAATGTCTAACCAATCTAAATGTTGAAGACAATCTAAATGCTGAACCATCAATGTGAGGTTAACATTTGAGTCATCAAAAGAATAAAAATTAAACATGTAATTATATGAAAAATAAAAAGACTAAATAAAAAATTGACATGCAATTACACAAATCGTTGGAAAACCAATGCTAATATTGTTTGGATTAAAAGAAAATATGAAATTACAATATGTTGTATAAGAAAATCAATTGAAATTATAATATTTATTAGACATTATGCTTATTAATGAATTTTTTTATACCTTCGATGCACTTCAACGTTGTTTAACAACCTAACTTATATAAAATCAAGTGCAATATTGGTATTTTTAATTTTGAATACCAAAATGCAAAATACATTTAAAACAAATTTTATTTTAAAATAAAATTTAATGTGGAATTCATCTATTGCAATCAGATTGAATAAACACATGGATGAACTTTCTTCACTTGTGTCATAAATGCAATGCCTTTAGTAGTTGTACCTAACGACAAAGGGAACAAACGACAAAGGGAACAATGCATATAGAGAGGATGTTGTACTTGATGGAAAAGAAAAAAAAATTGAATGAGATCCATGAAGATGTACAAGAAATAGAAGATAGAGGTAGAAAGTGAGGGTGATAATCACTGGTAGCAATAATAACTTTCAAGTGGAGAGTCTTGTTTGTTTTCATGTGGTGGACTTTGTAGTTAGTTTATTACTTTGGTTCAAAATGTTTTTGAAATCTTGTCAATGAATAGTTTTGCATAGGTTTTCTTCATTTTTTTAAAAAAGTTAATGATTTATTTACTTTTTATAGTTTATAAAAGTAGTATTGGAAATAATGCTTTCAGGTGTGTCATGTAATTTACATGTTCTGATTGTGAATCCTGAGGCATTATTATAGAATAGTTATTTTCATATGTGAGTTGTATATGAGTCATTGTGATTCATAGATCCACCTTATTTGGATTTTATCATCTAGAAGTTCATGATATACAACTACATATGTAATTTGTTATATGTTCAATAATAATACAATTTAAGATTTGTGTTCTGTATAATCGCTCTCTACTCACTTTCAAATTTCTAATCCGGTATCAGAGTCTGTGCTGGCTTGATTCCCTTACGGGAAATACAGGAAGATGTGAGAGTTGTGAGAATACTTGATTAGATTAGTGGTAGCTAACATGTGTGTTCAATGTCTTTTGTATTGTTCACGTGAATATTTCGTGTGCTTTTTCTTACGTGTAAATCTAATTATTGTATGTAGATGTGAGTAATATGTGAGAATATTGGATGGAGCGCTTGCAAATGCTGGTCAATTATTAAGAATAAACATTGTTGGGTGGCGTCTTATGGAAAAGGAAATTGGTAGGGTAGATGAGTGTTGGAATGAACAACGTGACTTGAAAAATTAAGGTGTTTTCAAAAATGCAAACACAGGTTGAGAAGATCATTAAGGAGACTACTTCTCTGAATTTCTAAGACCTCGACTGCGTTTCCTATCTTAGGATCTGTGATATTCTCAACAATGATAAACTCAGTGACTAGGATCACTGTGAAACACCCTATGGTTCAATACTCGGCTCTCATTCTCTTCGGAATTGCACCTTAAACTGTGATAAGGTATTCTCTGAGGTGACCTTCGAGAAAGTTTCGGAGGAGATGGTAAATTAATTAATGATCCTCACACACACATTTTGTGTTCCGATTTTTACAGTGCTTCTAAAAATCCATTAGTAAAGGAAGTTGGTTCAGTTATAATTTTTTTTGTCAGGGTCAAAATGTGACACTGAAGTTTTTGGAAAGTTGATGGGCATTTTACTTGGGTGGTTCTACCCGACCAAGTGTGCGACTATTTTAATGTTAAACTCTCGAGTCATGACAATTAGTCAATGAAATGCATGTAGCTTCCTATCGTGATTTTTAATATTATTTTAATATTGCAGCTTTGGTTTTATTTAATCCGTTTGTATGTCATTTATTGTGTTTTTTTCGTGTCAGTTTATAAAAAAAATGATGCCTAACCACAAATAACAGGCTAATTATTGAACAAACTAATGTGACTCATCATGCTCTAGGAGCATTATTTATAGGTTTTTCTTAATACAGTTAAGTTGGTGTGATTTATGAGCATCAATACATGCTATTTTATGCAAGGGCAAGTTGTACAATAATGGTAATGGTTCCATAGAATGGTTAAGTATCAAGATTGTCTTTCAGGAGGTCTCGAAGTGTCAATTCTATAAATTATGTCAACGATGGTTGGAAGTAGTTATGTCTTAAATGGATCATTTGGGAAGCTCAAAAGTATGGTGAAGAAAATAGTATAAGTCGTGAGATTTTAGAGTGGATGTGAGTGCTAGTGATGGCCATATCAGGAAAATGTGACAGAGATTCATATTATTTTTGCAATGTGTGTCTTCAATATTTTTTACATGTAAGCATTAAGGAAGGGTATTGAAAGTAATTCTTCCATGTGTGTAATGTAATTTATAGGTTGTGATTGTGATTCTCGAGGAATTATTGTAGAAGAATTTATTTTCCTATGTGTGTGAATTTCCTTTGAGTAATTGAGAGTCATAGATCCACCTTATTTGGATCTTATGATATAGAAGTTAGTGATCTACAACTGTATATGTAATTTGTTATGTGCTTAATAATAATACAGAGTCTGTAATATGTGTTGTGTGTAATCCCTCTCTGCACACTTTGAAATTTCTAATAAATACTGTAATTTTAAGTAATAAATAGTTTAGTATTTACTAGTTAAATATTATTAGTCTATGCCATAAGAGGGATATAGAAATAATTTTTAAGTTAAAGTGATTTGATTTTTATTGTTGGTAAAAAAAATTCTCATGTTTCAAATGTTTTGTAATATTCATTTATTAAAGTTATTTAGTTGAAATTTAAAAATAATTTTTAAGATATTTGAAAATTAGTAAACATTTTTTTAATTTGTTAAAAAGTTTTATTGGACTAATTGCATGTGGTTAGATGTCACATTTCTTTAAAAAAAATTAAAAAAAATGAATTAAATTATTAAATTATTTTTTGATTGGTTAGAAAGTTAAAAAAATGAATTAAATTATTAAATTATTTTCTGATTGGTTAGAAAGTTTGATTTAACTAATTAGACATTTAAAATAAAATATAAAATAAAATGAAATAAAACTTTAATGCATTAGAGAATGCCTAAATTTTGCTCGTGCACACATCAAATCACTAGTAGAAATTAGAGTTTCAGAGAGAGCTTTGTTTGAAAGAAGGTATGGCATGTTAGAGAGATTTTGGTCAATTCCATGTATTATTTTGGCTCTTTAAGAGTTTCTTGCGTCACATATTTATTGTGTTATATTTACTTTTGGTTGTTTTATGTTTAGCAAGTGTGTGACATCTTGAGAATTTAAAGTTTTGTCTTGTTTGAGATTTTAAAAATGAATTTTGGTTGTTGCTTCCAACGACTTTAAGATGGTTTACTATTACTAGTAAGACTTTCATTTTTGATTTTTTTCTGGCATGTTTTTATTAAATTTGATTTTAATTAGGGTTTCTCATATTTTCAATTTTGTGTCTATAGCATAAATTTTGTTATTTTAGAGTTCTTAGGGTTTCTTGAATAGGGTTTGAGTCTTGGATAATTATTCCAAAATTAGTTATTTTCCTATGTGTATGAGTTGTCTTGAGTCATTGTGAACCATATACCTACCTTATTTGAATCCTATTATCTAAAAGTTGGTGTAATTTTTTATGTAGTCAATAATAATACAATGTGTGATGAGTGCTATCGTTTTGATCACTTTCAAATTTCTAATATGGTATCATAGTATGTGTTGGCTTGATTCCCTTACGGGATAGCCAGGAACATGTGATATTGTGAGAATAATTTATTGGAATAGCGGTAGCTTGATGTGTTCTTGTTTTTCATATTTTACGTGTGAATATTTCGTGTGGTTGTTCCTACGTGTAAATCTAATTATTGAATGTAGATCTGAGTACTATGTAAATATTTGAAGGAGCCCTTGTGAGTGTTGGCCAATCATCAAGAATATTTCTAGAGAAGGAAATTGATTTGGTATATGAGCGTTGGAAGGTATACGTTATCGTGAGGTATTCATTAAATGAAAATATAACGTTAAAGATATGATTTTGGTAGTATTAACTAGTCATAATTATAGGGGTATAAGATATAATAACAAGAAAATATTCCTTATTAACATCTCCTCAAAACTATAAGAAAAACTCAGAAACTCAAGAAAGTTCACCAAACTGATTTTCGTGTAAATAAATCAAATTAAAATATTTAATGAAGAAATCTATCATTAACTAAAAAAAATTAAGGTTAAGTAGAGGTTGTTACAAGTGGTATTAGAGCTGGGATTACAACATTGGGCCTTCATAAGTCCTAATTCAAAGAAATAAATTTTCGTTTTAGATAATCAAGCAACTCAGTAAAAATACCATGATATAGCAAAGGAAGATAATGGAAAAACATTTATTACATCATCCAGGGAAGGTGAAGAGAAGAATATTGAAATGGGAATTATAAAACCAAAATCTGAACATGTGAATGAACCTGAACTAGAAATCCTACAAGTGGTTCGTAGTATGAAAGAAGATTAAGATATTTTTAAATTTAATCAAGAAAATTGACCCAAGAAAAAGAAGAGAAGGAAAATGTAAATCATTACATACTAAATAAACTGGAGAAATGAGTCTTCTAATCAAACAAATTATGGGACTTCCATTGATAGTTTAAATTTAGTATGTAATGATAGTTTAAATTTAATACGGAGGTTTGTTAGTTGTCTTCCATTTGCATACAGAGAAAATTAAATTTGACAACCCAATGACCATGTATGAGACCACTAGAAAAGGAAAGTGATGTTTTAATCAAAGTAAACAAAAAAGAGAAAACTACAAGGGTTGGATAATAAAAGAAAGGACAGGTTCAATATTAAGAAAAATGGGTTCCACAATACTATTCCTTCTTGGAGTATGCAAGCAGGAAACTATAACATAAATGCTAATAAATAAATGGGTTCCACAAAACTATTCCTTCTTGGAGTATGCAAGAAGGAAACTATAACATAAATGCTAATAAATAAAAGAATCTGGGATAGAGAGGGTTGATAATTGGAATTAGAAATTTCAATGAATTAGTGAAACCACCAATAAAATGTTGGGATTTAAATTAAAATCACTTAGGAGAGATTGCCCACAAAATCAATTATATAAGAGGACAACATTGAATAATGTTAATGAAGCATCTATTGTAAATGATGTTGTCTGTAACATACCCTGAATTAGTGCAACATTGGATGGGAGACAAGCATACCATTAGTCTACTATGGTGGAAGTTCAAGGTAATATTCTAGACAAAGAGGTATCTATACTTATAGATCTAGGATCTACATTAAGTTACAATAGCCCTGCTCTGGTTGAAAAGTGTAATCTTACAAAAGAAACATAATATAAACCTTGGCTAGTGTTATTGACCACAGGGACTAAGAGAAAAGTGACTAAAATAAACAAAAATTGCATAGTAAACTAGAATGGAATGTATACTACCCTCAATATGAATATTTTTGCCTTGGGATCTTATGATATCCTCGTAGGAATGGAATGGTTAGAAACACATAAGTTATACTAAATTTTCAGGAAAATTCCTTTACCTATGTTGATTATAAAGGAGATGCTTGCATGGTTTAAGAGATTCCAAGAAAAAATTGTTTTAGTGAAGTTTCTGAAATACAAATGAAAAAATGTTCTAGAAAAGTATGTCAACTATCCACTATCCAAGTACAATATTTGTCTAAAAACAAATAGCAACCATATCTATAAGAATATCATATATTAGAGCATTATATGAATGTATTTCCAGAATAAATACTAATACTTCCTCCAAATAGGGACATGGATTTTACTATTGATCTTATACCTAGTGTTGTTCCAATGTCCAAGGCCCTATATAGAATGAGTATTCCTAAATTAATGGAGTTGAAAATTCTATTCTAGGAAATCTTAGACAAAAATTATATATGGCCATGTGTGTCTCCTTGGGGAGCACCATGAGCGCTTCACTCAATGAACCTCTAACATATCACGTACACTCATGGAATACTAAAAAATACCCCTAATTCTTATACATATTCAAAAATACGTCTAAAAATCACATTACTTTACCCCTTACTAGTATGAACCCATTACAAATTCTCGATTTAAAAAACCCCTACTTTAACTAGATATTGGTATCCATTTTTTCATTAACTTTTTTTATACCCCTTTATGTTTTTTCATTGACTTTGAACTCCAATTTTTATACCTACCAATATAAAAACCATTTACCCCCTATATATCCCCCAATATATTATGTCATTTTTTCCTCAATATATATCCCCCAATATGAATGCAAGTGGTATGGTATTGCTCGCTCCCTAGTGAGGGCCTCGTGGGGAGAACCAACGCTATTTGTAAAAAAAAAGGATAGTACATTGAGATTGTGCGTAGACTATAGACAGTTGAATAAATTGACCATAAAAGAAAATATCCTCTTCCTAGAATATATGACTTATTTGATCAAGTTAGAGGGGCTTCTATTTTCTCTAAAATTGATCTAAGATCAAGATATCATAATATCAAAATTAAGGATGAGGAAATACATAAGACAACATTTCACACACGTTATGGGCACTATGAATTTGTGGTAATCCCATTTGGGATTACCAATGCACCTGCGATATTCATGTGTCACATTAACAATGTCCTTAGAGAATTTCTAGATAAATTTTTTATTGTCTTTATAGATGATATTGTGGTATATACGAAGAGTAAATAAGAAAATCACCATCATTTTCAGACAGTCCTTCAAACTCTAAGAGATAATTAACTATATTCCAAATTTGGTAAGTGCGCATTCTACCATAAATAAATTGATTATCTAGGACATGTAATATCATAAGAAGGAATTGTCATTGATCATGAAAATATAAAAGCAATAATGGAATGACCAACAAATAAAAGTGTACAAGAAGTCATATATTTTATAGGAATCATAGGGTGCTATAGGAGTTTTATAAAAGGATTTTCTAAACTTGCATACCCAATCACTAATCTACAAAAGTAAGGGATCAAATATGAGTGGATTCAAAAGCTTCGAGGTAGTTTTAAGAAACTAAAACAACTTTTGACCACAACTCGAATTTTAAAATTGGTTGATCCCAACAAGGGTTTTATGGTATCTATATATGCAATTAATGAAGGTTCATGGGGATTTTGTTGCAGGATGGTTATGTTATTTGTTATGAGTCTAGAAAACTGAAATAACATGAAAAATTATGTTACTCATGATCTATAATTAGCAACAATCATTCATGCATTCAAAGTGTGGAGACATTATCTAATAGGGAGAATGTTTCAACTAAGGACAAACAATATTAGTCTCAAGAATTTATCGACCTAATATAAATGTTGCATAAGCAAGATGGATAGCATTTATTAGTGGATATGATTTTGAGATTACACATATCAAGGGAAAGGAAAACATAGTAGATGATGCCTTAAGTAGGAAAACTTAATCATATTTTTGTCACAAAAACAATCAATTGGTCAATAAAATTAGCAGAACAAGTAAAAAACTTGCAACTTCTAATTCAAATTATTAAAAAATCAAAGAAAAAGTGTTGAAAATTGAAAAATTAATGGAGGAGAAGAATCAATTTTCAAATGAAAGCCAAGATTTATTATTGTTTAAAGGCATAATTTACATACCTGATGATGTAAATCTGAAAATTTGTCTTAGATGAGCTACATAAAATACCAACGGCTGGTCATCATGGCTATAAAAAGTTGATCATTGTATTAAGAAGGGATTTTTATTGGAAAAACATGAAAAATGACAGATTTGAATATGTATTTAGATGTCTTTTGTGCCAGAAAGTCAAGGCATCTCAACAACATCCTGCTAGATTGTTGCAATATTTACACATTCTAGAGTGGACGTGGGAAATAATATCGATCAATTTCATCCTTCGACTACCCGAAACTATAAAAAAATATTATTCCAATATGGTTTTAGTTGAAAAACTAAGTAAAAAAAACACACTTTATTTTGGTCAAATCCACCTTTAAGGCCATAAATATTGCAAAGACATTCATGAGGGAAATATTTAGACTTCATGGGATACCAAAGGTTGTAATTTCAAATAAGGATGCAAAATTCACTTCCAAATTTTGGAAGGAGTTGTTTGAGAACATGGGAACAAAGTTGAAATTTGGTACATCTTACCACCCTAAAATTGATGGTTAAATAGAGAGGACAAATCAAATATTAGAAGATATGGATAGTATAATATTAGATACAGTTGCAGGTCCGTTTTCATGGACAATATTCTTCAAAACTAAATAATTTTTTCCTTGACTTCGATCTCGCATAATCATATTCAACAAGAAATATCGAACCAGAGGATGGCTTCCAAATATTTAATCATAATATCTGAGTATATGCAAACCATATTCATGCATATCAACATTAAAAATATGTGGATGCAACCAATCACCATCTCTTGTAGCGAATAAGTTGGTAATGTCATGTCCAACAATCCTTTAGTATTATATTCATTAATGGGATATGTACCAATATCAGGCTAATCTATTGGTTCAACAGATGTGCAATTTTCATTCTCAATAAATCTTCTTATTTAATAAACTTCCCTATATTCATTAGGAAAGCAAGAAAGAAAGGATGAAGGGTGATAATGCAAAGAATTAGCACCCTCCCTGTCAATATTTGAATCCTCCCTAGATATTTCGTCAAGATCACTATCAACAAATTGCAACCTATTAAAGACATGAGTAGGCCTTTCTAGGAGAGAAAAAATAAAATCCATGTTAATTTGAACATCCCTGTTGTCGCTCCTAGAGACAGCCTAGAGTTGTGATAGACTAGTGCCTAGAACATCTTATATAGCAAGGAGCATATGGTATGACAGAGGGAGTCATCAATAAAAAGCTCTCATGCTATCTCTTGTAAAACAAGGAATACTAATCTGAATGGGACCAAGACCTTCAGAAACTGACATAGAGAAGGGAATACTGCAGAGGAAACATGCAAAACTCCAATATAAAAGCAACAAACAATTCAGAGACAACTTACTGTAAAGAGGGCCGATTTAGAAATACTTCACAGAAATAAGTTATCAGAAGGTGTATGTAGTGAATGAAATACTAAGAAGATATTAGCTATCATTGAGTTGATATCCAGATACACAATACCACCATGCATGGGCTTACCAATCTAAGAATCCATACGCAACAGTAGCCTTTTAAAAACACCCTCCTAAAGAAACTAATATAACAGAAATACGGTTTAGATGAAAAATGGAACATAATATCATGCATGAGCCATATTTAAAGCACTTGACTGATCCGAGCATGGGTATCAAATAGGATAAATCCATACCAAAAATCAGTGAGCCACTCGCATTCCAAAACATGATATAGGAAAGATGGATGAAATGAAGTGATTTATTTAAATAACACATAAGAGAAAGTTACAGACAGTGAAATATCAAAGACCAAAAACCTCTTTAACAGATGGAACTCCTCCTCACTGAGACCCTATGGGCGTTGTGCCTTCATACAATAGTTCTACAAAATGTATACAAAAATCCTTTCACTGCATAATTTTCTGATAAAATCTGGAACCATCAATCCTCTATTCTTTGGGAGCTTTATAGGAGAAAAAGAAAGCCCCAAAAGAGAGTAGTAGATGAACATTTAATTTGCCTAGTTAAGACAGGATGGCGAAAAGTGCCCGCCCATACTGCGTGATGGCTCTATAGTGCTGTATGTACTTTGTGGCCTACTTTCTGGAGTAAATGCACTAGATGAAAGTCTCTTCAGAAACACAGTATAGAAGTAAGTTCACATAAACATTCTGTGTTTTCCTGGAAGAAAACTCTACTGAAATGAAATCTGGAGGGTATTGTTTTCTGTGCATTGTACCTCCTGCCTTCTAAACCCTAACTTATGGTTTAATATCTTCAATTTTGAATGCTGAATTCCTCGGTCACCTGCTAATATTTCTCTGCTGTTCCATTAATATCTTCATCTGCGAAATTGGCGCCTTGAATGTCCCTGCAGGGTTTGACAGATTTTAACCCTGCTTCTTTAATGGAAGTCTTGTCGATTTTCCTTCCAAGGCCTTTCTTCATAATTCAGCTCTGAAAAATGGTCCTTTGACGTGCTCTCTATCACAGTAATAGGGACTGTGAATAATGATAGTTTTCCGTCGCTGTAAACCTGCAAAACCCGCAAACTAGTCAAGAAAACAAGTGCATGGGGACAACGATGCAGTGGGGATGACTATGTAGTAATGCGACATGATGAAATGGCGGAAGTATGTGGGGTGGCGATGAAAAATGTAGTGGAATAATGGTGGACGGATTGGGCAGAGGTTTTTAACGTAAAACAATGAAAATTTAACTTATGACTGGAATATATAACAGGAGGAGGAAACATGTGACACACACATGGAACGGGTGACATGGAGGTACAGAGTCAACTGGCAGAGAGGCAAGTGATCTGGATCGTCTGATCTCAGGAGGAGATTGATGGCTGTGAATGCATCGAAGGCGATGGGCAGTGGGCCAGGGGCACTGTACACTTGGATTAACACCCGTGCAGCTTCGGAGGGTGACGACCGTTGGATGAAGACCTTCAGATTGGACGGCTGTCATGAATATCGCGCCGTGACTTCGGACGAACGATAACGTGTGATGGAGGGCGGTTTTAGAGCCATACGTGGAGACACGTGGCAAGCGATGTATGGAATCGCTATGATTTGAGAAATATCGTCTACCTCGGAAAAGAGGTGCGATATAAACCACCGGGTTTTGTACAATGCATGGAGCGGGGACCACCAGGGAGGGAGTACTGTGAGCCGTTGATTTTGCAGGATGATCGGATGGTGGACAGATTACCAGAGCTATGAACGGAGTGGGCCACGGGCGCGATGAAGACTTGCGAATGTCGTTGGATCCGTACAGATCGACGGTGACAAATGCGCCCGATCTACATACGTGATAAGCACCTCCGGTTTTAGCACTTGGTCTGGCACCCAGGTTACATGGAGAAAAGGACAGAGGGGCTAGGGCCGAAGGGGCTAAACCTTTAATATATTTAAATGCGGGGTTTTATGCCTTTTACAATGTAATTTGGGGGCGAGAAATGGTAACGATAGGCATAGAAATGATTTTTTTTAAGGCTGGAAGAGGGGATTTGAGAGGTTTAAGCCAGATTTCCTGTGAAAAATTTATAGGAAGCTGATTATGATCAACAATCCCTATAGTACTTTTGCATTTCGATTTTGTAAACAAATGCATCCAACACACGATGTCTCTTCACGTAGCATTCACAGTATTTGGAATGAACACCTTGTATTCTCACAATAATAAAATCTAACTGCTCAACCCATCATGGAAGCTTCCTTGCAATGGAAGATATACCTTGCTAAATAATTATTGTGTGAAAAATGTATTTATATTGGGCAGCATGATCATGCAACACTTGTAAAATCATATTTATCCAAGCTATTACCATCTCTTTGAATTGTGTCAAAACTCTTTGAACCTCATTTTTTTCACCTAGATCCATATTGTTAAAGATAGAAAAGAGATGTACACCTTTCTCACCCCTACATCTCTCAAAAATTGGCCACTAATGTCATATTACAACTCATATACTAGGATAACATTCATTGCACACTTTACACATATGCATTGCATAGAAACTATCAATCCTGGACCAAAATGTTTTATGGACCTCAACCATGTCACCGCTAAAACGAGAGGGATTTGTTTCATTTTATCTCCCAAGAACTGCTTCAGGCTTGCGATGATCTGAAAAAGCCTGACCAATTCCATCATTACTTGAATCATTTATTTCCATAAAATAAGGGGAATCCATTGTTCTACATTGGTTAGAGTGGACCAAATTCTGCTTCCAAGGAAGAAAAAAAAACTTTATGAGAATGAAGAGATATATACAAAACAAGATAAATTTCTTTAAAAAACAACACAATGAAGACATAAAGGATGCACATTATCTATATTTTTTCACTACCCAGGTGCAACTTGAACAATTGATATTCCCTACCATCTCGACAAATTCGTTTCTCAACCACTATTCATCTGAGCAGTGTTCTGATAGAAAAAAAGGTGAAATAAAATATGCGTAAAACAATATAAATTTTACATTCACAAGTGAACAAATTTAAAAAATATAAATGCATGAACCACATGTGTTGCGCCAACAAGATAAGTGTACTCAAAATCTCTGGCATGAACAAAATTCTCTCTAAAGGTATGTGGGAAATCACTACTTCCAACAATCCCAACAGACTTCCCCAAATTCCAAACCATCCTAGAAAGCATATTACTATCTTCAAGAAAATAAGTTGCAACAACATGATCATTGAATGAAAGTTCCTATCTTTCGTCATATCATCTCTTTGACCATTTCCATCGTATTCACAGTCCTCAGTTATATGAAACCTCCCTATGCAAAGACATAATCCCAAAAAAAATTCAACAGAGAAAATATATCGAGCAACAACTAAATCTATAGACAATACAAACAAACAAACAAACAAACAAAAAAAAAACCATCACATTAAAATTTTCTTCGAGTAAAAAATGGAATGTCCCAAACTTCGGCACCTTCAATTTCATCATTTGCCAAATTTTGGCAATTTTTTGCTTTAGCTTGCCCTCCAAGAACGAATGAAGGTTCCACATGTTCTACATCTAGCTCTAAACCAACATTCATTTCTATAGTGTTCTAAAAAAATAAAATTAAAAAAATAGAACGGTAAAAGTTCGCTTCTATATCAAAAGAATAATGGAAAATTAAAAATATTTTCAGCTCCTTTGTTGTTTCAAGAAAGATATAATGAATAGACACCAAAGTGGGAGCTATATTCACTATATAAATTCTAATAGGAATGGCTTGACCCTCATCGGGAACAAAATGTCCCAAATGTTCAACCATCTCAAGAAGCCTATCACCACCACCAGTAATACCAAATGTTGTCGTTTGTTCATTTCCATCATTCTAACCATCTAGAAAAATTGAATTTACTTCATTGCATTCAGAGAAAACATGAGCATCGTTCATACACTCTCTTTCAAAATACAATGACCCCAAAGAAAACTAATGTTAGTAGAGCTCTAAAAACAAAAAAATTCTTTCACATCGTAAACATGCAGGAAAACGATCGTTGAAACAAAAAAAAAATTCACATTAACACAATCCCACTTTCATTCTTATGATTGACATCATCTCCTTCTTGTTAATTTATTGAAGCTCTTTTTTTCTATTGGTACAAGGCTCTTCTGTGTGCTCTAACAACATCCTTATTTTGTTGATACCATTGTCATTGGTATCCATTTGTTCTTTGGCATGCACCAGGAGAACGAGGTCTTTTCGTACAACTCTTGTTGAATCCTTGGCATATTAACATTTCTATGAGAAAGTTCAACTTGATTCAATGTCATTCTCCAATTCCCTTAGAGGCTAGCACATACTCTTTCATCTGTAAAAATATTTAAAACCTTACCTTCCAAAACCGTAGATATGAATTAAACTTTAAACAAACAAACAAAATCCTAACAAAAAAGATTTCCAACTATAAGGACACACACACAAAATCAATATTTTAAAAACTATGTTCCAAAACAAACATCAACTACATTGTTAAATACACCTTACAAATCAATAACACAACATCCCATAGAAACAATTGATTATTCGACATGACATATTTAACAGAACAAACTTCAAATGCATGGAAAAAAGATTTCCTACAAAAATTAAACATTTCAAAAAGAAATATAATATCAATATGTTTAAAACAAAATGCTTCTCACTGTTTCAGTTCAAACAATACAAAGTTATGTGGATTATGAATTCCTAACAAGAAAACCTTTTGTCGTAACAAGTAGGAAAACCATTCCAATTTCACAGCTTACAAAAGAAAAATATATATGAATTCCATTGAAAATTTTCAAAAAACCTTAAAAATTAACAAATTTCCAATAAACACGACCAAATTTAAAAAATCTATCTCCTCAATATCAGTTTTAAATGTAGATTACAACCATCTTTTAAAAAAAGATTTTTAGTTTAGAAAAACAACAGGGCTCTAGCAAAAATCAACGACCTTGAAGCCTATAACACTAACTCAATATATCCACCAGTAGTGCAGGTATGTCAAGAATAGAATTTTCATTTGGAATAAATGACAAGACATTTCCATTTTCAATAAAATCTTCGAAATATTCAATTTTTTTTAGGCCAAATCCAAACGCCTCCACCATAAACACTCCATCAAAAACTATTGTTTCGCACAATCATTTCACCAAATCATACACCTTTAATCATGTTTCTGAGCAACCCATCACAAAGACCCTTTCTTCAATTGTCAGAAAAGGAACGTAACCTAGATATTTACTATTTATATCCGCAGAGATATGTTCGAGCAACGACCAACTTTACCCCCAATGATCCCCAAAATATTCCAAACTTCGCTCCTTTCTGACTACACTAAGTTCGAAATTGTCTATCTATTCAAGATACCATAGAGAAGTTGAACCATTATTAAGAACACAAATAAGTTGATTCCTATACAACCCTAATGGAATACATCATATGACAACAATAGGAACAAGCGAAAAACCCCAATTGTTCCTATTTAGATCCAACTAGTATATAGTGAAACCATATGCATGGTAATATTCATAATTTTTGTCTAGATAAATCCAAAAAAACTTTTTGTTAAAGAAGATAGTCTCCCTCGGTGGCGTCACACTGCTATATGGAAGTTTCATCCTCTTCCAAACCATGTCAAGACTGCTATAAATAACAAATTGTGAACCCATTTTTGAAGAAACACGTTTTAACATGACCCATTCATATTTCCATGGAATGCATCCTTCTAGCAAAGAGAAGAAGCCTTTCTCCCCAAGAGTGAGAACTCCAATATATCTAAAGGTCTTCATAAAATGGTTGACAATGAAATAATTTTATGTATGAAAATAACTTCCAGGTGTGTTGAACAAGATCATTTACACCATAGTGCATTGTATTCTGTATTGAGAATGAAGAAAAGGAAAACCCATCAAAGACAACCAACCTCTATAATTAAGGAAAGATTCAATGAAGCATTTGTGTGGAGAATGAACCGAGAAAGAAATAAACCCACATTCTTGCTCACCGGATCGATTGCAATTGGCAAGGAAAATCGGGTTTTCCAATACAAGACACCATTGTTTACAAACCAACTTAAGTTTCATCAAGAATGACAAAGGAATCCAATGTAACACAAGACTAATAATCTCAAAGGGGAGAAATTCCCAAATAGGAAGATCCATAGTAAAATAAACAACAGTCCCTCGGAAGGAACGAAAAACTTCCCTCTCGACTGCAAAAAATAAAATAAAATTGTGAATAACGACCACAACAAAATTTAATCCATCACATTAGCCAACAAAGAAACCATATTTATCTCAAATATTGTCAACTGAACAATTAAAAAAAAAAACTTGTTTGAAAATACTAGCAAAACAAAACATTCCACACCAGATAAACATTTCCACAACAACATAACAGCGCTCAACACACAAAAATCAAACAAGGAAATGACACAAATCACACACAAAAATCAAATAAGGAAATGATACAAATCACTGTTTTCAGCAAAACCAACACCAACCCCCTACATATACATAGATGTTCATGGCATCCATTCCATGCAAAAAAATACTCTCCTATCCACATTCAATATTTTCTAAAGCTTATGCATCTCTCTCAATCATATGAAACATGTTCATTGTATCCTAGCCTACAATCCATAAAGAATCAAAGCAAACTTTCCATCAGTAGCTTTGCAAGAACACAAACTCAACTTTAAAATATTTTGGAACAATAAATAAATACACTACAAATAAACACCATATTTAATTAAATTATTCTATTGTTTCTCTTCAATTTCTATTTCATTCTTAAGCATAAAATCTACATTGAATGCATAACATTATTGAAAAAATATACATAGAAATACCATTGACTTCAATGGAAATCAACACATCAATCGTTCTATTGAAACTCGAAAAACAATATCTATATTTTTCCACATCTCTTTGAAAGACACTTCGCCACAACTATTTTATTCTTCCTATCTACATGCCCACCCAACCTATACAACCATGACCCTAACATAAATGTAGCACACGTTCTAATTCAAAACCATATCGAAAACTAAAAAACATTACACTAAAAAATTATAATTTCAAATACAATACTTCAATATATATTCCACAAAATATATTTATATATTTCAATATACAATAGATTAAATTACAAAAAAATATATAGCTATACTAAGTATATCAATAAATATAATTCAATATATATTTTATTTTAAACGTAAGTTTTTTTTTTAAATAATAATAAATATATGTTTTATAAAATTCAATATAAACACAATATATATTTAAATTAAATATAAGAAAAAGTATTATATTAAAATACAATAAACACAAATATAATATAAAAATAAATATTAATCTATAATATAAGTTAAAATAATAAAAATGAAATGTATTTAAAAATACTATATTTTTTGAAATTTATATGTAAAATTTTATTTTTTCTAAGAGATATAGATGTAAAATATAAATTTAAAGAGAATATAATGAAATCGAAGCAAGCCAATTACAAACCAGTTCAAAGCTTAAAATAATTGAATTATCGTATACCATTAATTTCGGCCCTAAATACAACATAGTGGACCACAAACTACGACGCGCACATCTTTGACTCTATTACGTAATGCAACATAACCGATTTTAGAATTTCTATGTTTAACCATAAATAAAAATATATGAATTATCTATTGATAACCATTATGTACGAGTTCTTTACTAATTATTCGATATATATTATAACGGTATATGTCTTTTCTATGTTTTTTGTTTTCATAATTATATGTAAATAAATTTTGAAATAATATATTTTCATAATTTAATTGTAAATAACTGATTATGATAAAAAAAAATATAAGATATTTTTTTATATGGAATTAAATATTTTTGGAGAACAGTTAACTTTACCAGATATATTATTACTAATATAGTAATAACATATTTCTAAAAACTTAAATCTATATAATTGAGAAAATTTGTTAACAAATTTACGAAATAACTCAGTCACACTATTCACTGTAATTTTGTGCCTTAAGAGGCATAGTGAGTAAATGAACAATTATGTACTTATGAATTTGATAACATCCTTAATAAGCAAAGGTGGTGAACGTTACGCAATACGTTCATGCAAGGATAGAGAAACTGTCAAAAGAAAACTATGAATTACACTTTATTTTAATTACTATATCATTATATTAAAGAACCATTTATTAATGGAAGACGGTCAAAAGACTAGGGGTCCAAACAATTGCCTTTTTATATTTGAAACGTTGCATATTTTGCTTTTGAATGGATATTGACGAATGCTATTGATTATATATTATCACATAAATAAATAAATAAATAAATAAACTCAAAAATCTTTAAAAAAAATTATTATTATATTTAAGACTAAATTTAAATGTTAATTTTTTATTATAAAATTTAAAATTATAATTAATTTAAATATTTAAATATTATAATTATTTTAAATATTTTTATGTTATTTTTATGTCGATAGACATTTTATTATGAGGTTTTTCCTTAAGACATTATAGCAGATATGTTGGTTAAAAAAGAATATGTTTTCCAGTGTGGTTGGTCAATACGACGGTTGCACGATAACAATGAAATACACAAGTTAGTTTATCACACACCATCTTCACTGGGCTCTTTCACAGCATATGACCGAGAACTGTCATGGTCTTTTACTGTGAAATGGGTTTGATCTGTATTCTTCTAAACTTGTAATTTATAAACAGAGAGTGGAGGTGTAGAAGGATGATGCCGCCCTAGATGACCTTTTTTCTATTCAGCATTGCAACCACATCCTGCATAAGCCTTTCATTATTTTCCATCTTGTGAGATCTGCAATTCATTCGTGAGTTGTTGTTTTATCTCTGATGCTCTAAGAGAATTTTCTCATGAAAGTGGCCATTGAGATTGGGTTCAGGAGGGAAGTAACAATCACGGGAACTCACCACTTCAAATGGATCCGATGGAACTAGTTGCATCATAGATTGAAGAATTCAAGTTATTAGTTATCACAAAGCTAGCCAAAGAATCTTGGTCTGTGCAAGAGAGATTTGTTAGATGGATGGATTCCATCCTCCAGCTGGAACTCCTGTCCCTAGAGCCAAGAAAAAAAATCCCTCGCACTGGTGAAGAAGCTTAGTTTGGAAAGTTTATAGGCACTTCGGTCAAGTTCATAGTGGCACCTTTTTACATCAAGGTATGGTTTCTTCTTTTAATGGAAATTTCCACAGTTTTTCAACTATATTATTTTTGTACATTCTTTATTGAATTTTACCACGGTTATCCTAATTTCCTCTTTGCAAATGCATGTATCCATTCCCCTCTCAAGTAACGACTATTCAAGTTTTAAATATATTCTGGGGTACTTTAACATCAAAATTCATAAAACCTGCTCGAAAACCAACGTGATTATATCTCTTCAATGTTCCTTCACAAGTTTTGCAAGCCGACAGAGTTCTGTTGGTTAATCAGGCCCATATCTTAAAAGGTCAGATACACATAGTTCCTTAAGAATTTGCGCCATTTCAGCCCAAAACAAAGATATCCATGTAGCCAAAATTAGGTATGTTATTTTATAAATTATATTATCTATCCATATTAGATTTATTTCTACCAATAATTTGATTTACTCTTCCATATATGGAATAAAGATCAAAGAGGTCTGGATTGAAAAGGAAAGTTGTTTGGGTAGTCTCTCATCAGGTCATCACATTAGTTGTTTAATTTCTCTTTCAGTTGAATTCTTTGTTACATGGTATGTATATGAATTTGAGAAAGTATCTAGGCTCGAATTTTGAGTATAATTTTTATCTACAGTAAAAAAAATGTTATCGCCCCATAGTTGTTTTCGCCATAGATTACTATAATTGAAATCCCTACACATTTCCTCAGGTTTTCCATGTTGTGCACATGGAATATATATGCGTCATAGTTGATATATAATAATAACTTCAGCGTTCGGTCCTCTTACATTTTCCCGGAATGTTCGATATGGCTAGAAACTTATGACGTTTCTTGACACTCACTAGATCATTAATTTGACATGTATATATAGTGTATGAAAATATTTCATTGGAATAGGAACTTAAGGCTAGAAGTTTTATAATTTTTTTCTTCTCCTTTGGTTCTTCAAAATATGTAAATATTCACCTTTCCTATACTTCAAGGCATAGTCAGCAAGATTTTATTCCTCCACGAGTGGTCATAATTATAGCCAGCATAAGGAACATAACATTACATGCTTCTCCTCAAAATTGAATACAACCTCCAAGTGTGGAGAAGGGTTACAATGGTAGGTCCTCTTTTTAGGAAAAAAATAGGTCAAACAAAGGTCAACTATACCCCCAACAAACAAGAAAATACAACCACTCAACTCCAAAGGTTTCACAAATTGGTTCCATTTAGTGGTTATTTTAAGATGGCCTATCAACTTAGAAAACTCATTGTATGACTTGTTTCCAGCATTAATATATATAAATATGCAATTTATTATTTAAATTTCTTTTTGTATCTAAACTAAGTGAACCCTTTTTCAATATGTTTTATGGCTCTTCAATGGGCCAAGATATGCATTTGTGCTATCACTATTTCCGATCTCCAAGTTTTCCCAGAGGTCACTTTTCATCAATATTGAAGGGACACTTCAATTTGGGTAATGCTATAGCATTATTATCAGGCCACAACCATGAATAAGAGGCTTTAAAAAATATTTCAGTTCATATAAAACTTCAACTAAATCCATAGTTTAGCTACCATGAATTGTAAGCCATAAGTTATAGAAATTTTGTGTGTGTGGCTTGGATGAGCATACA
The DNA here is from genome assembly GCA_034641835.2 of Pinus albicaulis. Lineage (NCBI taxonomy): Eukaryota > Viridiplantae > Streptophyta > Pinopsida > Pinales > Pinaceae > Pinus > Pinus albicaulis. The sequence continues at coordinate 109,741 of JAXQQM020089063.1, forward strand.
GATTAAACATTTATGAAAATGTTTCCTTCACGGAAGTTGTCCAACACTTTCCCATTTTTCCATCAAAATCTATTGCTGGTACTTTCTCAATCATTTGTATTATGCGAACTTTACTGATGTATTCAATACTAGGTAGAGAAACTCCAATAGTTAAGCATCCATTAATGAGTTCAAACCCTGTTTCAACAATGTTTCTACCACTCTTCCCTTTGTAAATGGTATCTAAACCTACTCTCAAGAATATACAACACCATTTTTTTTTAAATAACTTGTAAATAGTTTCTTTAAGCCTCCTGCACATGTTCTACAAGAGCCTTTTCACCCAAGATGCTCAAGATTTTCAAAATGTTCATAAAAACTTTAAATTTTGACCTTGACATTGATCAGGTCATGGACAACATTATTTACATATTTTATGAATTGGGTTTGCTTCAGAAGTTGTAGGGTCAAATCCATCCAAAATTAAACATTCATTAATGAGTTCAATCCTTGGCTAAATAACTATCTTACTGGGAAATTGTTTTTTCATTTCCATATTCAAATTTCGAGTTCACTTGGCTAGGTTCCTCTCCTATGCTAGTAGAAATTCCTTATCCAAAATTTTCTTCCATTTAAAGTTCAAATTCTTTATCTGTAAAGATTTGAAACCCAAAGGTTATCCTACACATCGGTAGGTCTTAGGCACAATGGAACATAAATCTCAAGGATCTCCACCTAGGCATCACACACCAACAACGTCTTACCATATCACCTCACCGAGTCATATGATGATTAAACAACTTAGGAATGAAGCCATGTAAAGTTCCATATCCACCACGAACACGACATGCACCCCGAATATCACCAAAATGGTAACGTAATGATCCCTATCACCAAATAATGGGATATATTCCTTGTTTTCTATTCCATATATGTTTCCAATACATAAATTTATATGAAATGTGTCAGAAACGTTTCTAAATCATATCCTTTCCAATCTGAAGAAACTTCTAAAGGAGTTTCTAGATCATATTAAACAAATTTCCTTTGATACCCACCTGAGACAAATTTCATCATATATGTTTTCTCTTTTTCTCTCACGAGATATATATCATTTCTGCATTTCCTCAAAATTTGAAATATGGTGTTGGGGAAATTTTTGACATTTTTTCACATCAAGTGATCTAACAATAAAAAATACCAGATCTGGACTATCAAGTTCTTGCACCTATCAAAAAATTCACCTAAATTGTATCTTAAGGCTAATTCATGGTCATTTTAGTGTTACCTTCTGTGCAATTATATTTTTTTGTACTTGCATGATAATTTTTAGCCTGTGAAGAATTTTCAATATGTTGATGTATCTATGGAGAAATGACTCTTTGTCTGCATATAGTAGGAGTCAAGAACATTGATTTTTTATTTTAAGGAACGATTGAAAACTTCTTTTTTTCCTTCGGAAAACGAACAATCAAAACTTGGTTTTCTTTAGAGGCTTTGCTCTAGCTACATGTTTTTCTTGTAATAGACAAAAATACTTGAATTTTTATATCTGGTTGTTTACTGAATGAGTGAAGTTATACCACTTTATATCATTTGTAGTGACATATTTACAACACAACGGAGGTATCACAATGTTCATATTTGTATTGGATCGTGGTTTTTTATATACACTATTAGCCTTTGAATTATTTTTGGTGACGTGGATTCTTAGCGAAGTGGATGCCCTGTCATACATTTTTAATAATTTTATCATATTTTAGGTGTGTGTTAGTCTTTAGATTTAAGGTCGGCCTGATTTTCTTGGCTTTGGATATTTTTTGTTCTATCCTCCATGGTTGATTGTTCTATTATTATTTTCTTGCATAGTATTGTAATTTTTCATATGAATTTTAGGGTTCCATGACCATACTTATAAAAATACAATGGTTTTCAGTTGTTAGTGAGTGTAATGTACCTCCTGCACTTATAGAATCACTATAAAGGATCTAATGGTCTAGTTTTAAAGTTAAATGGTGAGCAAAGTAATAAATAATAATTTATTTTTTTTAAATTGATAAAATGTTTTCATGTAATACCACTTTTTTTGTTTAAGGATTTGGATTAATTGACTTTTTCAACAATCCATGGCATAAAGGGTGGCATGAGAATTTCCTCCTGGAGATTGTCTTTTTGCAGTGTCTCTCCAAATTTGTCTATCATGTTCACTTTCTAGACATGTCTCATGAGGTCAGGAGATGTGAAATGGAATGAATGGAGAATATATGAAAATTCAAAATAAATCATATACTCACCACAGAAACGCCACAGACATTCTTGGCCCTGCTTTGAGTAGAATCAGTGAAAGCGTTGTCTCATATCTACAAAAACTTTAGGAGGTACTACGTATGCTTTTTTGCTTTTATTTTTGTGGGTATCTCATGATTTTTTTATTTTTTTGTATTTAACATGGAATTTGACAATTTCAAAATTACTAAAATTGTATATAACTTTGTCATAAAGATTGAATTATAAATCCATTTTTGTCTTTATGATGAGTAAAATTGTAATCTATGGGTGAAACGATTTTCTAAGAAACTTTCCTATCAGTTAGAACAATTAAATATAACTTAGTGCTAAAAATATGCTCAAGATGGACATAAACATTTTTGGAAAATAATAAGAAACATTTGCAATTGCTCTATGTTTTCCTTTCCTGGGAGTTATAAATTTAGGTCTTAGAAGCCCCATTTATTTTTTCCCATTCTATATTTTTAATTTTACATGATATGGCCATTATTCTATTGGAATATAACCATGTTTTTTGTTATATGACAGACTTTCGACTCATTGTCTTACACTATTTTCCAGTTGGTTGGTATTGGGGATGTTTGGACTTTATACTAGCTACCTACATTATAGTTTTGGTCCACCTTCCCAAGTGGTTTTTGTCGTTAAATATTGGGGAGATGTTGTCTTCATCTTCAAACCAAGTTTGTGTTCATCATGTATGTATAAATCTACTTATTGAACTCAAGGCTTTGATCTACTCTCCTTTTCATATGATTAATTAATAAAATGTTTTTATACCTTTACTTTTCCATTATAAGACTTTCAAAATCATCAAGTTTCCAAAAAAATTTGCTGCACTCGTGTTTTAAATTAGAACAAATATATGATTTTGTTCTAATCTGCCATCACTTTCTGGTTATCCATGGGTATCAATACTCAAGAAATTTCTTGCAACACTACCTTTGCGTCATTGTACATTCATATACACTTCTATCGCTGGGTCTTTGCACTCTTTTGGTGCAAATGCTAGTAATAATTTTGTCTATGTTCGTTTTATTATTAGGTTCTTCTTACGGACACTGTAGAGAATTGTTATACTCTATTGTATATATTTCCTCTCTTTCATGTACCATGTGTGGTGTATTTCCTTTCTCCACATGTCATATATCTCCTTTCTCCTATTTCCTCTCTATGTCCTATACACATGTTGTATATCTCCTCTCTCCATGTATCATGGATCTTCGTTCTCCTATCTCCCTTTTGTCTTGTACAACAGATATATCCTTTCTTCAAATTGGGAAGGTCCATGTCTTTGTTCCAACATCTCTAGGGAGAGAAATTCTCTCTAATCCCTAGAAACAATTTATAAATGATTATATTAAGCTCTAGGAGTTGTGAAAAGGTGAAGCATTGCCCTGTGGAAGACACATATTAGAATAAAATTCCTTAAATATATGCAACTACTTTAATCAAGTAACATAGATCTCTAAATCCCGATAATGGTATTATGCAACATGAAAAAATTGTGTCTATTTTAACGCCGAGGAGGTTGGCTTAACTTTCATATTTGTGCATATGTTTACCTTGTGACTTAGAGGTTCGGGATTGATCCCCGATCCCTCCAAGATAAGTTCATAACATGACGAGATATTTTCTCCTCGTTCTACGATCCATAGCTGTCGTCGACATTATTATGTCGATAACTAGTATAATTTCCATTGTTGGCTATTAACATTATGGCACTGGCATGTAAAATTGAACAAAAGTCATTATATTTAACTAGGTCAAAATATTTTTCTTATGCATTACCATTTGAATCTCCATATCTATCCATACCTTATCTGTAGGAATATCGCCATATACGTTCATTGTTCCACATAAGAAAATTGTTAAATTTTCACTTGACTTCTTGCCCCGAATTGTGGATGCAGGGTCTTGATTCATAAATAATGAGAATTACTATTAACCACACACAAGAATTATATGAAAGTAAAAATACAACTAATTATTATATCCATTACAATTCTCACATGTAGAAGTCCTCAGAAACTAGAGCAACCATATAGATTATTATATGAGGAAGTCTTGTGCTCAAATCCTTCCATAAGGGGATCCAAAACCAAACAGGTTGGAGGGTAACTTAATTGAATTTGAACTGCTACCAACAACACAAAGATACAGTCGAGGAATTCATTCTGCAACCGTTTTCTCAACTTTGCTGATTTTTTGTCTCAAGCTCACATTAAAATGTAGAAGACGAAGCCCCATACCTAACCTAACCAACACTTAGAGGACGAAGGGCCATACCTCACCTAATCAACACTGCAAGAATGGACATAACTCACATGCCTAATACTCTTTGCATGGGCATGTGTTGTCATTTTCTGAACCATCGTTGATTAATTTCTTGACATAAGTTAAATGTAAAATGCAAAATGCCACATCATACTACCCAATTCTCCATCCATGCACATATGCGGTCATTTACTAGGAAGCAAGGCTGAGAAGATAAATATTGGTGAAGGTCAAGATGTGGTGAATCGAGGCCCTATTCTATACTAATCAATCACTTATTGATTGATTCCTTGATATAACGGAGTTTTATTCAAAACACCACATGTATAGGAATTTTCATATCATTGTACATGTGGGGACATTATTTTTTAGTGGGATTATATAATCTATTATCTTCTATTTTTATGAATCTTCTATTATAAAGTTGATACCTAAGGTTTGTGGCAATTGATACCTATGGTTTGTGGTGGTGGTGGATATGGGAGAGCTACTCGTGATGAGTCTCGGGATTTCTATTTAAAAATGTGTGCCAAAAAAAATCTAGAGAAAGCTAATCCCAATGAAACTACAATTTCAAAATGGAGCACCTCTGCTCTATCCTAAAAAACCTTGAAACACCCATTGGCAATTGATCGGTTGGAGAACGTTTTAAAAAAGAAGTCTTTCGTAAGGGCTTTATTGGACAAGAATTTTCCTAGCCAATTTAGCCATATCAGGGGTTCGAAGGACATGATCTCCATTAATGTTGATCCAATTCTGTGTGTCATGTTTTACCATGATGGTTATATAACCAAGTTCCAGTGCCCCATCGCCAACCTTGAATTCAATGGAAAAATGTGTTTTTTTTGCGCTTGAGCAATGTGGGCATGTACTCGATGCAAAGGCCTTGAAGGAGTTACAATCCACATCTTATATTTTCTGCTATTCCTCCTTTTCTGAGTCTGATAATAGTGTCATCAGTGAAAAAGAGGAGGAATTTGTAGCCATGAGGCTGAATATGGAGTAAGATATGGCTAAGGTAATGTACAAAAAAACAAAAAAAATACCAAGAAGAGGGATTTATTTGCAGATGGGATTCCTATTAAAAAATTTGGCCAGAAGGACGATGTGATGGGGAAGTCTGTAGATAAGGTCACTAAAATCCATGTTAACAAGAAGGGTGAAGAAATTAGGGACTGAAGATGGAAATGGTGAAGATAAGGAAAAACTTGCATTGATGAAATTCAAAGCAATAGGTCATGCTTCTGCCCAAGCATTGAAGGAATTATATGTTTCTATGTTCACATCCTCTGAGAAATCAAATTTCAAAGAGACTTATTCTTGCAGATCTCTTCCTCTTATAGAAACTGATTGCAAGAAAAAATATTTATAGAATATTTTGAAGTTTGTTTTGGACCGTTGTCATGGATTTCAAATCATTTGGAGGCAAGATGCAAATTATTTGTGTAATGTAAGTTTTATGTTCTTGTAACATAGTCAATTTAATCTATACACTTTTTTACTTGATGGCTATAGACTGTTAAATGGGAATTTTGCACTTATAAATGTAATGGTATGTTTGGCTCCTTCTTATGGTTGGCATATTCAGTAGTTTCAATAGTTCCCAAAACTATCCTCAAAATGAGTTCTTCATTGATTTTGAATTCAATGACTCTCTTGTGTCTTTTCTGTCATGATTCCTTTTCTTAGTCCAAGAAGAATGGCATTAGTGGAAATGAGGAGGAATTTTCAGCCTTGAGGCTAAAAATGGAGCAGGATAGCGCTAGGGTAAAGGAAAATAAACATAAAATACTAAGAGGGATGTGTTGGCAGATGAGATTCCTCTTGACAAAATCGGGTGGAAGGATGATGTCATGGCCGAGTAGTATTAAGATAAGGTATTTGGAATCCATCATAAGCAGGAGGGAGAATAAATTAGGGATTGAAGATGGAAATGGTGAAGATAAGCCCAAAGTTGCATTGATGAAATTCAGAGCAATAAATTATGCACATGCCCATGCATCGAAGGAAGTATATGCTTGTATTTCCATGTCCTCAAAGAAATAATATTTCAAAGACTTATTCACTACAATGAAAAGACCCTCTAGCGAAGGTTATAAAGGAGGTTTTTAGTGTTATAAAATTGGCCAAAATTGTCAAAAACACATTTGCTACAACATCCGTTTATGGTTACGCAGGTTTTGGCAGAGATTTTAATGGAATTTCAACACAACTAAAAAAACTAGGTGGCCAGAGGTTATTACAGATTTTCTTTTCATCGGTGCACTACCAAGGTGTCAACGTACTGGTGTGTGTCATCTAGGCGGTGGCCCAGGGTGGTCGAAGGTCCCTGCACTAGATCATCAAGGTATAAAACCACACCGGGTGCACTGTTGGTGATACAATGCACGGGGTCATTCTAATTATTCTTGGGACCTGTGCAGTGCCATATGTTGTATCAATGCACCGGTATGTAGTATTTTAGAAATGCATTAGTGTGCAGTATCAGACAAATGCACTGATTGTTCTTATTCGTATTGGTATTTGTGCAGTGCCCATAGGTCATACAAACGGACCAATGCATAGTCTCACATAAATGCACCAATGTGCAGTATCGCACAAACGCACCGAGATTTATAATTGGTATTGGTATTTATGCGGTGCCCATAGGTCGTAGAAATGCACCAATGCACATTATCATACAAACACACTGGTGTACAGTAATTGACACGCACCCATGTTCATTTTGTATTTTTTAGAAACAACGACCTGTGACAATGCAATTATTGTGATTTTTTAAAATTCATTATTCATCACAAGTCGACACATCTTATAATAGTATTCATATTAATTAAATTTTTATTAATGCATTTCAATGTGATTTTTGGATTAATTTTTTATATCATATCATAATTATTGTGATTTTTTAAAATTCATTATTCATCAAAAGACGACACATATCTTATAACAGTATTTGTATCAATTAAATTGTTATTAGTGCATTTGAATGTGATGTTTGGATTAATTTGTTATATCATATCATCAAATTTCACATCTCTTCATTATAATATTTAATCATCCATAAATTTAATCAGTGGTGTTACATTTCACAATGACAATGGAGAACGCAATAGAATACATTAAAACATATTTTATTATATATGTGTGTGTGTGTGTGTGTGTGTGAATAAGACAATCTTTGTCATACAAAATGGGACAGTTATTGGTACCCCTTTATCTTTCAATTGGGACACTATGTCCATTACATTAAACAAAATGTCTTATTTCACAGACAAATATTTCAAAAAATACAATGCCTTGCTTTGATATCCAAACATAATGATCATCATTCTTCGCTTGAACTGTTATCATGGTGTTGATTGTTTTCTTCTTCTTCACCTTCCATCTACAAACTTTAAAATAAATTGTAATGAGTGTATATATATTGGTGAGAATAATGAAAATTGCAATATTAAATAATATACATAAATGTAAATCTAAAAGAAATGACGTACCATAGCAACAATTGACTCATAAACTATACACATTCTTTAAAACCATGTACTATGCCATCTTTCAAGATTTCATCTGTTGGCACAGTTCCATACTTTGTTTCCTACAAGTTTTATACCTCATAAAAAATAATATATTTAATATGAAAGATTTATTTGTTTTATTAATTATAGACGGAGCTAAGTAAAACAAGATCAATAAATGCTTACAAATTCCACAATTAATTTCTCATATGCCAACATATACTCACAACCCATATTTAACCCAATGTCAATCAATTCATCTAATGGTTCTTCTTGGTATGTTAGCACCTGTTTGAAGATATGCCACTAGAAAATTTGGCCCAATTTCCGATGGCCACTTCGTCGCTATTCCGACACATAGTCGTCACAAGAGCGACAGTTCGAGGCCTGACAAAACGTGGTTAGCCATAACGTCGTAATTCCGACACTTTTCCAAAGTGTCGCAATACCGACACATTTTCTGACGTTTCCAAACAACCATCGCTCTTCTGATGTTTTCTGAACCGTCGCTCTTCCGACGTGCGAAAATGGTCGCAATTCTGACGATACGTGGTCCGGCGTTTTTAACGTTGCTCTTCCGAAGTTCGTAAACTGTCGCTCTTCCGACATGTATAAACTGTTGTAATTCTGACGATATGTGTCCGAAGTTTTGAACATCGCTCTTCCGACGCTATGCAAAAGTGTCGCAAGACCGACGCTGTGTCGGAGTGTTTCAATATCGATGCATTGCAAAAGCGTCGTAAGACCAACGCTAGGAAGAAGTGTCGCAATATCGACGTACAATTGAATGTCACAAGACCGACGCGTACAGTGCATCGCAAGACCGACACTTATAAGGCTTCGCAATACCAACGCTTATAAAGTGTTGGTATACCGACAGCGGGTTAAATTTTTTTTTTAAAAAGGAAAAATTACCAAGCTAGTGATGTCTATGAATATGGTCCCAGATGTGGGTGTACTCGATGGTTAACATTGTGATGGGACCAGGGTTACGCAAGTGGAGGAGAAGATCACTCGAATCGATATGCATTTGTTTCAAGTGCATTTAATCTTTGCGAGGGTTGAGATCCGACCTTAATTCTCGATCACACCTCCGTATGGACCTTATTGCATCAGCCTTCGGCTCTCATTTATGTGTTTTTAATGCAGGGTGAGCCTCAAGGTGTCTCTATTCTGGTTTTAAATATGGAGAGTGGCTCTAGCTACTCGGGTGCTCCTCCTCCGCTGCACAGTCAGTGCTCTCCAATGTTGGGCTTTCGAGTTATCGCACTGCCACAGGGAGGAGAAGCCATTTGAATTGCTGCATAGATTTTGGAGAAGGTATACACCTCTCTCGCTCTAGCCTTTGCTTGTTAACTTTTGTCACTCTGGAACTTTTCACTACCCCGCTCCCATCCATCCTTGGTTCTCTGTCACCTCCCTCGCCCTCCGCAGATTCAGAAACCATGCCTCGGCTGCGTCAGCGTATGCGTTGCCGCAGGGGAAGCATAAGAAACCATCCCCTGCACCCCCCCTCAACCTCCACCTTTGAGTCATCTTCTCATTCCACTCATTATTTTTCTGGTCATTACCTGAATACTAGAAGTGGGAGGGGCATAATCCAGGAAATTGGCCACCGTTTGGGTTCTTCCGCACCTGCCAACCCCATTTCTCAAGCCACTATCTCGCCCAAAACTGCCCATTTCTTCTTCAATTTCTCCTTGAACAGACCCCACATAATTGCGTCCATTTCAGTTGTTTTCAAGGAAGAGGCCTAGGAGGGCGAGCCCAGTATGCGTCAGGAAGGGCCAAGCTCAAAGATTGCTCAGGACTTGGACAAGGAACAGGGTAAGGCTCCAGGCGAGGATGTTCGAGTCAGTCGTGGTTGTGAGGAGGAGCTAGCTCAATGCGGTCCAGGGCCATCCACGCAAGGAACTGCTTCCACTGCGGACCAATCATAGGAGGACGACGACATGGTGGCATACAGGTGTTGCATAATTGAGGAACCTCCCCCTCTTGATGGTTAATCACTCTATATTTGTCTGGTTTCTGTGTTTTGGGTCCCATCCCACTAGGATTGTTTTTGTCTCTTTAGATATGTTAGTCTATTTTGTTTCACAGTCCATACTAGATGTAACCTTCAGAGGAATCCATGGATGCTACCCCTAAGTGGGCAGCACAAAAGAATGAGGACTGTTCAAGACTGGTTTCCCCTTGCGGACAGTCTTTTTTCTGGTTATCTTGTCAATTTTTCCACTTGTTTGGGCATAGACTCGGCTTTGGCTAGGATGTAATATACTTTTATTGTTAATAGATTTAAACTAAATTTGAAAAAAAAAAAAAAAAGATGTCTATGAATATGGAATCTTTGTTATCTCAAAGAAAGGTTCATGTTTGTCATCAAAATCAATTTTGATTGCTTCAGTTTCTTTCCGAGAAAATTTAAGTAACAATTCAGTTTCTTTGCAAATAGTATATATTCAAATATCGGACTAAAATATTCACCATTTTTTGAAGTCTCAAACATTGACACTTATTCTTCCAATTTTTAATTTCGGGGAGATGATTATTTCCTTCTTACTAGTAAACAAGAGAAGGAATAAGGTTAAAATCATTCACTAGGTGATATCCACTAGAAAGATGGCTTTGGGAAGGAAGAATACACTTATAAATCTTTATTGATAATGCACTCTAGCAATTTTAGATCTTGAAAAGTTGATTTGTAAGAAGGTTTGGAGAGATAAACAAGTTTCAATTATAAGCTCATCGTGTGAAGGTACTCCAAGTTGGATTTGTGAAAGTCCTAATATTGTTGAGGAAACCCAAGAATAATCTTCAAAGGCATTTATATTTCTTGAAAAAATGTACTACTCTAAAAACAACGACTTTACTTGAAAATTTTGAAGTTATAAAATATTATTTATTTTTGTTTTTTTTTTAAAGACTCAAATTGAATTTAAAAAATATTCTTCTTTTGTTTATTCCAAATCATTCGAAGAAGGAGATATTAAAGATATAAAAAATCCATTGGACGTAACAGGCTCAATAGTAAATAAAAAACCAATTCCACATAATATAATGGCCGCTCAAAATTCAAATGATCTAGTTGTTGCATGATATGCACACCTAAGATTTATTGCAAATCCACATGAAATTCCCCAAGGATACCTTAAAAACTTTCCAAGATACAATGGATAAGATAAAAAAAAAAACAATAGAAGGGCTTTCATATGGTTGCAAAAAACCCTTATATTTATGGAGCAATCCAAGTGTAGTTCAATAGCCAACTCATAACAATTTTATCTATCCATCACATACACAAGATAGCTAAAATGAAACTTCCAACAACTCTTTGTTTTTCATAGATAATTGAAGCTTGTGGGGAAACCTTGTTATTGGTGCCCCGTCTTGTGCATATACTGCTCAAATTGATGCACAAGATTTGTTAAGCTCCAATTCTAATGGTTGAAGATGTACATTTGGGTCTCATACCACTTTTAAATTCTACCATAGTGCATACATGAGGCAATGTTAAGCTATTAGTACATCTCATTTGTTGGGGTTAATTAGTATATAAAAATTTTATAAATGAATATCAGTTGGTCCCTTACTTGAATAAACCTGAACAAAATGAGAACTCTATCTATTGTATTCTCAAACTCCTCCTCTGAAGTACCTTTGTTACCAGATCAAAGTTTCTCATCAAGAAATTTGGCAATAAGTTTTGCTAGTCGGTTCTGCAGACAAAGGCCATAATTCAGATAAATGCAAAAACAATATATCTAATATTATGAATGAAATTGTTTGCCTAAAAACATTCTTTCATTACTTACCTTTAGCTGTTTTGTCATTAATCCTTTCAAACTTTCTGTCTCACTTAATTTGATAATCAAGAGCAAAAATTCAATGAACAATCTGTATAAACAAAAAGAAAATGAGCATAAACATATAGTAACTAACCTGTATAATTAAATTTGTATAAACAAAAAGAAAATGAGCATAAACATATAGTAACTAACCTTCCTTAGATTTATCAGATGCTCAAAGGCATCCTTGATAGTATTAGAAAAGGCCTCATTCTTCAGAAAACTTTCTTCCCATATTGTATCAAGTCGTGCTTTCAAGTCTAGAAGTGATGACAACATGTCCTTGTCTTTCATTTCATCCAATACAATGCCTTGCCCAGTAGCTTTAATGTATGCATTGAGAGCCAGCCGAAGTAGCTCAAGTGCACTCACCCTTTTAAAAAGAGATTACATGCGCTGAAGGTCTGGAATGCGATTGGCATCCATGGGCAAAGTAAATCCCTGGGGAAATCATGATTTGGCTACCCTGTTAAATACATATGAACCAACATATTTCTGAATTTAGAGAGGGGATTTGACTCCATCAGTAATAAAGAATGGACTTCTATATCGATTTCTTTCCACATAGAAGAGACCATAATGATTAATTACATAGAACATCCAATAAACAAACAAATATGGGAATTTGAACAATTAACATGAATGAATATCAGATAACTCAATGGAAAGATCCGCATTCCCAATCTCCATTAATTTTTCCAAAAAATACATGTGATTTGAATGGTAAGGGTATTGCCGTCATCATTGTTTCTTTAGGTGAGACATTTCCCAACATGAAAATTGTATTTGGAACCTTCACACCTGTACTTATGGACATACTCCCTTTATAAATGCAAACTCTTTAATTTTCCCAGAATGAAAAATAAGAACAAAATCTCAATTGAGGGGTTTACACCAATCATGCAACCATTTTCAAGAACCTATTTGATTTTTCCTGGAAACGCATGAAATGAAATGGAGCAGGAAAATTCAGTTTTCTATAAACACAGTACACATGAAAATAGAGACACTGAGGTGCACCCACTTTGATCAAAATAATATTATACATATTTACTGGTGCATCAATAGAGTAACACAACTCTCGCATAGTACATAAAGCTTCCATAGAAAATGTTACCACATAACCATGACACACTGTGGCATGAAAATCTACATTTTCTATTTCCATTTCAAGTGCATTAAGCTTTGTAAAGACTTCGACCTGAAAAGGGTCACGATTAGAACAATGCTTGCAAGAAAATTACATAGATATGGTAAGCAATGCATATTTTTGTTTCACTGCTCCAATGAATAAATCTGTGAATTTGATCAATAATGGAAGTAGTAATATATGAATATCTGTGAATATACAAGGATGTCAAAGAAATGAAGGCCAAAACAGGGGACATGGAGCTGAATTCCAAAGAATTTTTTGAATTTTCAGAAGTTGCAGGTCAAGAACAGGGTAAAAGACTCATTGATAAGCTTCAAGAAGGATCTAGGAACTATAAGACAAAGCAAGGGAAAAGGATAGGGTTATAGTTTATCCACAATACCATGATTGATTTGGGGAGCTAGAGAAGATTTTCAAGATTCTGTGTCAGTTTTGTGCCAAATAAGGTTCCTTTATTGACCTTATTCTTAAGTCCTGGGATGAACATATTTATGGTTGGTTTGAATATGAGAAGCTAAGGAACCTCTTGCTTCTTCCCTGTAGTTATATCCCTTCCTAGATGTCATTCTTACCTGTGTAAGTAATTCTAGCTAAGTAAGTAATTCTTACCTGTGTAAGTAACTCTTAATGTATGAATGCTAGCTATTGTGATGCAGGGGCATTAGACACTAGCCAGAAATGTGGAGGATTGTCCACATGTTGCGGCTAGAAGGGTTCGAAATTGCTTAATTTTGTAACAGCAAGGTGTCAACACCTTAGCTGTCTGATGCAGTTAGGAGTAGTCAATAACTATAGAAGTCAAACAGTTTTGGTTTATGTCCATCTGTTTAGCTTCCACTGTTAGAACATGATGTAATTAGTCTTTTAGGTTAAAGAAATAAAACGGTCCCCAAAGGAACCGAAGAGTCATGTAATTGATTATAAATTGTAGCCCCTGATATGGTGAAAGGGGGATTTTGGCAGCGAAGGGTTGAATGGAGAAACTATATTCTCTGTTGAAAAAGATTTAAGCTTTATTGTCTAACTGTGCATGTGTTATTGGCATTCCCCGAAGAATTACTCTGTTGAATTATGAACTCTGTGTATACCTTGAAGAAGAAAAATGTTGTGTGAAATCTCTTGTAGTCCTCTCTGTCTATGTTTGGTTGTAGGTTCTCATTGAGTTACTTGAATGTGTCATATGGATATAAAACCCCTGTAAGAGGTAGAGGTTGAGGTTATAGTGCTTCTCAGACCAAGCGAGGGGATTAAGCCTTTGTATAAGGCGTTGAGTTTGTGTGTTCAAACAAACTTCATAGGAGTGAAACCCTGCAATGCTTCGATTGCCCAGAGAGCTTTTAAACCCTGTCGAAGAAGGTAAACTCTTCCATTGAAGAAATTAGTGTGTTTTATTGTGATTCGAGTGATATTTTTTGAGGCTTGACCCGAGAGGTTAACAAGGCGGAGTTATTATGATTAATGGCATTAACCATGGTGAAAGTCTAGTTGAGCACTATTAAAAACTTGAGAGTGGGTTTGTGAAACCAAAACCACCCTCATCGTGTAGCCTTTGGGCCAGAGTGAAACCGTTTAAAAAAAACATGATCCTATAATATGTTGCCACGTCACTGGGGTGATACCGCCCCCATCACGTTTTTTTTAAGTGTTGAAGGCAGGTTGTGGAAAAAACGCGATATTAATGGAGGATGTTCGATCTGGAGCCCATGGGATCCAATGGCATTCGCGCAATTAGTTACATGGGCGATAACTTGAGGTATGAACCATTGATTTATGATTGAAAACTGCTCATTTATGAGTTTCAAGGTAGGGCCCATTTTGTTATGAAATGTTGTGCTAACATTATAAACCATAGTCGAAATATTATAAGGGTTGGCGTATCAGGTTAATGACTCCGAATCATTGTTATATTGTTAAATGATAAGTTCGGGTGGAGGAATGTATGTTATTATGTCCAGACCTTAGAAAGAGGGTTAAATGATTGTGCGTTGAGTTAATACCATTGATACAATAAAATAAATGAAGGGTCCACATATGATATGAGTGCGTGGTTGAGCTTTGAACCTTGGGATATTTTCCTTTTATACAATACATAAGGGAGGATTTCTATTATAATTCGAGCACTCTATAAAAAGGACCAGGGTTATAATATATGGTATCTATATATGGTTTATGCGCATTGGAATAAACACACCAAAGGGCAAATACATATTCGGTTACATTAAAGTTTGACTAAAGTAATTATTTATCAATTTCTATGAAATTGATAAATAAATTTGAGGAAAAAAACAAAGGAGACTTCCTTAGTTGAATAGAAGCCTGAATTGAGAAAAAATTTCGACAGAGAGAGAGGCCAGCTCTCCTTAGTGCCCGGGTTCAAAAAAAAATTTGTTGTCATATTGTAACAAATAGACTTGAAGATCATCTTCTCTGTAGTAGCCATCATTGAAAGACATTATTGGAAGCCAAATCAATACTCTTGATATATTCTCTTTCCTTTTACAAGTAAGTTATCCTCTATGCTCTATGTCTGCAATCCAAAAGTATATATCCTAATTTGAGACTATGGTCTGAAGCATCTTTCCAAAAGTTCTGTAGGTTGAATCCTAAAGGAATCTAGGACCAAGACTGAAAGAATAAATCCTACATCTCTTTGATGCTAATCTCTTGACCAAGTTACAGAAACAAGCACTTATGATGACACCAAACAGTTACATGTGACTATACATGACATTCGATACAATATTCTTTGTGATTTATGGAAGAATATGAAAGAATATCCAATGAAGTTTGAAACCTCTTAACCATCTATTATAACTCGCTCTTGCTTAAGGTTGAAGTTCAAGTTTATGATAATCATCTTTACAAAATGATAAATATTTTATGGGCAAATGAAGTGATGCCCGGGCTACCTGCTCAACCCATAATTTCTTGTCTTTGTGCATATAAAAGAAATGCACTTCACATTTAGCCCAAATAATTTTAAATCTGGGCAACCATAAACACTGTGGAGCATCATATTCTTTTAAGCCCATGGTTATTAAACCATACAATACACCCTCTTTCGCTTTTTAATTCAACTGTTTGAATTTCACATAAACCTGATTATAAGCTTCCTTTCAACCCAAAATTAACTTTATAAGAACCCAATATATTATATGCTCAAAGTCACCTTTTTCATATAACCATGATAATGCGCAACATACAATTTCACTCCATACAAGGTTCGGCGGACATAATATATATATCAATGCTTAAATTAATATTCATCCTTGGGTTAAAACCTCGCATATCATAATACCTCTCTTTATGGTTTGAACCCCTTGGCGTTTATATGCAATCTTTACACAACGCATACAATGAATGTTTGCAATTGTATTCAATTAACCCTTAAAGCTCCACCTTTCCTTAGAACACTTAACTATTGTTTTAAACCCCCTTTCGGAATATTGCATCAAAGGATAATAACCCAAAGTTCAAACCTCCTTTTACTCCCTTGAATATGACATTACCCTTGAATCTTATTAGTGCCTTTCGGCCTTCAAAATAACACAATAGCTCGACTCCTTTAATAACCACCGAACTTCGGACTTATAATGTTAATACCCATTAATTCTAACAACAGGACACTCTATTACATATTGTATTCCATGGGGCCCACACATCGATTATCCAAATTTTTCGAATTAAATAAATATTTAATATTACTGAAACCGCCGGTTCATACCTTAATTTATCTGTCGTGCAGCTTGCCGTGGGATTACCATTGGATCTACTACTTGGTAGATCAGACGGACTTCATCAAAATTGTGTTTTTTTCCTCACCGGACTTTAGCACTCCAGAAAAAAATGATATGGGTGGTATTTAGGAGGTGATGTGTCCAAATATTGTTGGATCGCATTGATAAAGGCAAAAATCACCTTTGGCCCAGATGCAGCGCGAAACCTGTGGTATTGCCTCCCGAAACCACTTCTCCTACTCTACTAATTAAACAGTGGTTAAATCGGGTCTCAGTTCATTTTTAATACAATTCTTTGACTTAACTCCTTACATTAACGTTGTGGTTGAGTCTCAGTAATATCGCCTCACCAACAACAATACAACACCATTGCCTCTAACTGTGATCGCTTTAGTAGACAGGGGTTCTATCGCTATTCTTTGAATAGACAGAGCATATCCTGCTATGCTCATGGAACATAATCAACTCTTTCACACAGGATATATTCGTTCAAATTACACACCGAGGATGTGATTTCGCCCTCCCAACAGATCCACTATTCCCTTTTGCAAACTTCCATACAGGGAAATCACATTCGATTCACTTGCAGAGAATATGAAATTCAAAGGCAGACAGAGAATAATACACAGAGTTTATTCTTCCTAATCATACACAGAGGTTTCCTAATCGAAGGAATGAGTCGTTCAGGAGATTTTCAATAACATACCCAGATATCAATAAGTCCACAGTTTTATTGAACACAGAGAGAAAAATATCTCGAATTACTCTTCTATTGTCAAAATCCCAAAATTACAGAGTCTATTCACACAAATTTCGGTCAATCAAAGCATACAAAATTCTGAATCCATTCTTATAATAAATTCAAATTACATAACCTTCCCTAGTTTTGGCCTAATCTTCAGGTTGAATTTTCAGAAGCTGCAGGTCAAGAGCAGGATAAAAGA
Organism: Pinus albicaulis; assembly: GCA_034641835.2. Classification (NCBI taxonomy): domain Eukaryota; kingdom Viridiplantae; phylum Streptophyta; class Pinopsida; order Pinales; family Pinaceae; genus Pinus; species Pinus albicaulis. The sequence goes on from JAXQQM020089063.1 coordinate 127,480, forward strand.
CTCATTGATAAGCTTCAAGAAGGATCTAGGAACTAGAAGACAAAGCAAGGGAAAAGGATAGGGTTATATTTTATCCACAATACCATTATTGATTTGGGGAGCGAGAGAAGATTTTCGAGATTCTGTGTCAGTTTTGTGCCAAATAATGTTCCTTTATTGACCTTATTCTTAAGTCCTGGGATGAACATCTTTATGTTTGGTTTGCATATGAGAAGCTAAGAAACCTCTTTCTTCTTCCCTACAGTTATATCCCTTCCTAGATGTCATTCTTACCTGTGTAAGTAATTCTAGCTAAGTAAGTAATTCTTACCTGTGTAAGTAATTCTTAATGTATGAATGCTAGCTATTGTAACAAATAGACTTGAAGATCATCTTCTCTGTAGTAGCCATCATTGAAAGACGTTATTGGAAGCCAAATCAATACTCTTGATAGATTCTCTTTCCTTTTACTACTCTGCACAGCTTTTGAATTACTTACCTATGTAAGTAATTCTTAATGTATGAATGCTAGCTATTGTAACAAATAGACTTGAAGATCATCTTCTCTGTAGTAGCCATCATTGAAAGATGTTATTGGAAGCCAAATCAATACTCTTGATAGATTCTCTTTCCTCCTACTACTCTGCACAGCTCTTGAACTCTGAACCCCTACACTATATTTTAGGCTTACATTTATACATAGTGAGGACCTAAATCGATTTAGGTTCCTTTACAGCTCGACAGACTCTTGAAATTCTCAAAAATCCTAAATTTAGCCTAATTCTCTAAAATAACTGAAACTGCCTATCTCTTCACATTTCTAACTAATCATTTCTCTCATGTTCTCTGCAGTTAGAGAACATTTAAAATTCCTCACATTTTATTCAAAAATACTAATAATCACATGAGAAATTAAAATCATTAGACCCCCTATGTCTACTTAGGTACAAAGAAATTCTTGAGCCTAATGCCCCTGCATCATGAAGGTAGAAAATGAAGCAGAATAGAATTTGGAAGAGTACCGTATATATGTGACATGTGATCTGAAGTATCAAAGATCATATGACAATAAATTTGTTGAAGCATCTAATCTCAAAATATTGGGAGAATTTTTTACAATAGAAAAACACAAGAAGCATTCACGATAGATCTGAACCTATGACTTCTTTGGTGGCATCTGAATCTTTTATGGCATTATAGTATACTAAATTTTTGTGACACTCTGACATACAAGTTTTGAAATCTTTGTGGCATTATGCCTATGTGGTAGTTGAGTTCTATGACATATCTCTCTCTTTATATGATTCTTTGTGGCCTGATTCATTGTGCTAAAATGAATGTCAAAAGGTACATAATGATGCAAATTTTAGAGACACATTTTCAATAACATAGAAGTAGCCCTCGCTCAAGTAAAACCCTATTATTTGAAGATACATGAAGAACAAAGTATTGTGTGGAGGTTTGAAGTATACTCTTTCTCCAAGTTCTATAACCCTAATTTTGTACTCAATACATCGTCATTTCAGATCTAGTTCTAGACCAAGAAATAGAACTAGTTATAGTTCTCCGAGAGTTTGTTTTTACTCTTTACATTATGAATCCGGAGTAGCAGCACTAGTCACAGGGTTAGAAACAATGCTATCCAAGGAACCAAGCTCTGCCAAAATAAATTGTGGCTCCAACAGGTAGCATGCATCATTATAGTAGCATTACAAAAACTTTAGAACATCCAAGGCTACAGAGCCAAATGATGTATCATGAGGGATTAGGAAGTTCCAAACAAAACCGAACTAGATCACTGTGAAAAATGTGAAAAAAGATATGGACAGAGCCATATTAAAACAGAGAAAACAATATATAGTTCCAGGACGTGATAAGTAGTCAGCATCACCACCCAGAAAGTCACAAAACATCAGCAAAAAAAAAAAGAAAAAAGAGTTGTACCAGTGCTTCCCAAAAAGAACAGGAAAATAGTATGTGAGGTTAATGGCCATAAGAGATAGACCCTATTCAGGAAAAATGAACAACACCAGCTGCCCCTTGCCCATCTAACCTGTGAAGCTGATAGTGCATGATACCGAAACTACTATTTAGGCCTCTCTTTGACAAGCTATCAGCAACGGTATTTCTTTCTCTGTAAACATTTCGAAAGGTGATTTCCATAAATGAGTTCTTCAGCATTTCAATCCTCTCCATAGTTCCCAACTTAATGCCTCTATACAATGTCTTTTTACTGGTGTTTACAATTGATTTTCAATATAAGAATGTGTATTTAGTATTTACTATTAACTCAAACTCTGGCAGTTTGTGTTCCCATTAGATATTCCTTCTGAAAGGCACTCAGGATTTAGTAGCATGCGAACATACATAATTTTCAAACACACAATCGAAAAATAAAATAAGTTTCAGTTTGAGGTTAACATACTCAGTTACTTGCAATAGCACCCTTTAAAAGCATATATTATCATAGAAAATTCTCTCTATTTGAACAACTATGGAACACCTCAGAAAAAACAAAGGGCACTACATTAATGGCCACAAACTTCATTTGAAAGGGCACAATCTGTCTAAATATTAGTCATAATTTAAAATAAAATCCCATTAATAAATACGGCCGTGAGTTGAAAAAACTCAATAGATTTAGTTTGTGGTAAAGAGACCCATTACATTGACTTAAACCCTGGTCGGGAAGCAACCATATATCTCTACAAAATTTAACAATTCAGAATTATACAAACAATACAATGAGGAAAGGGTTATCAGTTTTTTATGTAGGGTTTACAGTTTGACAGAAAAGGTTGATGAGTTCAGGATTCAGAAATGACAAAATAACCAAATGGGATGAAATGCATGCTTAATTTACAACAGAATAACGCAACAGAACTCTACCAGCAATCAACTTAGTTTCCAAAATAACATTGATAAATCATAAGACTGAATTAATACATTGTACAACCTGAACGCTCCATTCCCCTCCAAATTTCTATATGTAGTACATAACATTCAATCTTGGTTAAAAATATTTTAGAAAAAAATTCTACCAAATGTGCTGGTTTTAAGTAAATAGGTGACTTAGCTAATTCGAAAGTTCTGTCCAAGCATCAGTAAATAGGAGATAATCTAAGATTTTAATAGATGTTCACCACAAAAAATATGTCAAAATCCTATAGCTATATCCCTGGCCTGAGACTACAATGAAGAGGTCCAAAGTATGGCAGCTTCAATAGAACCACGCCTCAATATAGGGTTGCAGTAGGTCCGAGGGTTTAACTGATTCAAGTCTTAATAAAAAGCTACAACACAGAACTGAGCTCTTATGGTATATATATGTCCTCCAATAATGACAAACATTAAATTCTCTTGAGCATGGTAATAGAACTAAATTTGTTTACAACTGTCCACAAGATATCCATTCATTTCTAGAAATTTTGCAAGAAGAAAATGAAAGTCATGTGTAACAAAGTATTATGAAAAGACTTCAAGAAACCAGAACTTAGCTTGAATATCCTAAAACTGAAATTGGAAACATCGTCTCTCCAAGGTTTTTAATGTTGCAGTCCTCTGTTCAACATTGATACAAATGTCGAAAAAAAGTTAAGAGATGAACCAACTAATAGCATTCAAAGGAAAGACTAGGATGTCACCATTTCTACCTACTATCCTTGAAAATAAGTAGAGATAACTTACATGTTTTTGTGTTTTCAAGGTGGACTTGAAGACCATGTTCATCCCAGAATGAGCTCAAAATGTACTTTTGTTTTTGGATTCGTGAAATAGAAGGACAGTATTGTCAAAAAATAGTGAAATGGAGATCGCATAGAGGACCTCCACCTTTACCACCCATGGATTTTGAAATGAGAAACTCTCTTCCATAAATATGAAGTCCAAAGAATGTGAGGTAGTCAACACCCTTGCTTGACTACTATGTTAATGTATATAATAGACCCCAAAGATGATCATTTGAATCTCATATAGGGTCATAATTATAGAGATCGCCAAGCATAGGATAGGTATACCTTCAGCCTCTCAAATATTAGGTTTCTTCCAACTATCTGAAAGGCTTAACAGGTGTCCATGGATCAACAATATACTTACTTTTTCTTCCTCAATAGCATTTGGGAGGATTGAAAAATAGTCAAAAGTGCGGTGATTCCATTTGCAATGACTAAACCTTAAACCTACAATTTCTTCCTCTCTGCCCATATGGAGATGAATTTGTCCACTCTTCTGGAAAAGAGTTTGAAAATGGTGTATCCCAGCATGATAGTCTTGCAATTAATTTATTAAGAGGTCAGGATGTATGCAGGAGGCGGAGGACTTTAGTGAACTACCATACTAAGGAGGAGAGCATGAGTATTGAAACTGGGTATTGCTTCTCCAGTGAACACTTGATTACTTACTATAATGGGTTTTACATATTAAAATTGTATTCATACTAAGAGAAGCCAAAATAATAGAGATTAAATTTTCTAGATCCAAACACCCAATTTCCATAAAATCAAGAGAAAATTGGGTTAAAACAGTTTAGCAAATTGATATTTCAAAAACTAATGTCAGGAACAAGAAATGTAAGCTACTTAAACCCTAACAAGCACTTTTGAATTGGATTTTCATGGCATGTTGTTAGTCCCATATTAGTTATATTGGAATTACACCTTGGAATTTGATAAGAGTTTGTATTGCCCGATGAACAAAATGCAACTTTAATTGCAACCAAAAAAAAGGCAATCCTCTTGCAGAGTCCATAAAGGTGGTAGTTCTATATGTCCAGGCCTCACTTGAACAAACATGTCTTCCATTACATTTTTAGTCTTCTCTTCCAGACAGAGCTGAGGCAAGGATGAAATGCATGCTCAAGAGTTAAAATTTCAGGGCAAAAACTTGAGAAATTTAAAGAAATTGCACCTAAAATTCTCAGTAACACCTACCTTCATTGGCAATGGCACTTTTGGTACATATAAATAGTAGTGAAAACAAATAGATGAGAAATAAAGAAAGAAAAACTGGACTCAATGCCTGGCTTGGACCTGCAAGATGAGAAATAAAGGCACGTTGACAGGCCATCTCACATAGACTTGTCAGGACAATGCAATTTTATGGCAAACAGCAGCGCATTGATCATGGGTTCAATTCAAATTAACTAACTCAGAATAATTTCCCTCTATCCAGATGTGTTGAGGAAGGGGAGGGGATTACACAAGGGATTATACAACAATAGTTAGAGGGATTGTTTGCAGGGACGTTAGGCATAGTGTAGGATTGTTCCTTAGCAAGTAGCTCCCGGAATTGAATGTGCAGTAGCATAGGGGGTGTATCCATAAGTAAAGGAAACGTTCATATTGCTGGTTGGTCCATAAGTACAGTAGGGATAGTTGAGGAGCAACCTCACCATAGGGTAGTTTTTTCTTCCTTTAAGTGGACAAAAAATAGAAGCAGCCTGTGGGAGAAGTTGATGCAATGATGAAGCAATGGAATAAGGGCTAGAAGAGTGCCCTAACTGGTCTTCTAGAAGCATGTAATTCAAGGGTAAGAGGGCAACAACAAAGAGTTGCAGATTTCCTCTTGGATGATGGCTTGAAGGGTGTCTTAGAAGATGACTCTAGGGAAATGGTAAAATCCCCATCTATTGCAAAAAGGATTTCCCGTCCTGAAGAAAAAGATTATAATAGAAAAATCATGAAAAGAAAAGGCTCAAATCTCTCTTCCAGACTGGTGACATGGCACAAGGCCACATGGACCACTGTGATTGGTTGACATAACACATTAGAAGCATGATGTTAGCATCTAAAATATCTAGGACATGTGGCACTCCATGATAAATACACATGGTGTGTGGATTTGAGTTTTTTATGTGGTCAAGTGGGCCGAAAATAGGTGAAATGTGGCACCAGTCAGAGATTGACATGTGCCAATTGGTACAAGTGGTATACAATTGGCATGCTCAAACAATGAGGTGATGTAGGAATGACATGAAGGAGAAAATATCATAAAAGCTCCAAATCTGGAGAACTAAAGCTCATCACCAACCTGAGATTAACAACTTTACATGATGTCACCTATGAAATCGTAAATGGAGAAATCATAGTAACAATAAAGTAACCTATGTAACAATAAAGTCAGATTCATCCTGGGAATGGTATATGGAGAAATCATAGTGAACAATAGGAAACATGCAGAGTTGCTTACAATCAAATAGATGAAAAAACACATACAAAAAACCTAGATAATAATCATGAACAAGCTTAATATTGAATTATGAACTGTAAAGGAACTTACAAAATGTGACATTATGAACCTGGTCAAGCGCATAAGCAAAAATATCCTGGACATGACCTTGGTTGACAAGTTGTATTACTCATGATGCAAGAGGATTTGTACCTGCACTATGAAGTCAATCAAAATCCATCATTATCTATACAATAAATACAAGTAATTGATGTAGTATTTTTTACTCTAAGATGCATTCTTATGATAATGTTAGAAAATATGTTGAAAATGTCAAAACATACCTGAATAAGCTCCTCTTCATTTCAAGAACAATTTATTGGAGTCGCATGAACTTGGAACAAGCCTCCCACGATCTGAAAGAGTAGCAACTAAGTCAACAGTGACTTTTTTGTTGCTACGTTGAATCGAGGGAGGTTTGCTCCAAGATTAAATTGCTCCAATAAATTATTCTCTACTAAACACGAACAACCATGTGAAGGTGGAAGCTCTTATGGCCCCTCCCCCCCTCACATCACTCTCAATTCCCCAATACCCAATCTATATTTCATTTTTTACTTTCATGATCATAAAAAAAAGCATTCGATAACTAATAAAAAAACAATGCAACAAAAAGTACGCAAGGAAACATTGAAATTAGTGCTTGACATAAAAATAGTATGATAAATGAGTTTTTTATATAACGCAAAAAATGTTCCAAGTATGGTAACGTTTGTCTTATAATAATACAATATTTTACATTATCAAATTTTCTTTTTCTTCTTCCTATTTCTAAAGCTCCTAATTACATCATCAATATCATCGTGCTCTGCTCCCGTTTTGTGCCTTTCGACCCGCACTGTTGACCTAGTTGCATAGCCACAAAATCTGGTCTCATCCAGTGACGGGGCACGCCTACAAAAATAGATAATATTAAATTTCAATTGTCAGTTTTTAAATATCATTGAACTAGTTCGGTAATATTAATAAAAAAATTGCAATGAGATTATTTACCTAGTGCACCAATTGTCGCCATTGGGACTGTTGCCCTGTCTTCCTCTCTGGTGGTAAGATCCTCAAGGGAAACATTCTCTGTCATTTAAACAAAAAATGTTATAAGTACAACCATCAAGGTATAATTAGAAAAAATTATAAGTGGAAATTAATTACTATCACAGCCCTCACTGATAGTAGCATTGTTGGCCTGGTACCCACTACAATTGTCAGGCTGCACATTAGGAACATATACATCTGGCTCTACAACTGGGTTATTTGCCTCATCGGCAGTGCTGCTCCCTTGATTTAAACAAAGTTGTTAGACATTAAATTTATGGACAAAAACAAACATATTGAAAGGTTAACATTTTACCTTATCAGGCATTCTGGATCTTGGGACCTGCCCCAAGCTTTTGCGACGTTCAACTACGGCTTGATAGCCGAAATGGAAAGCGATATATTTATCTTCCTCTGTAGTTTTTGTTCCGAATTCATCACCCTACATTACATATGATTGTGTATTTTTAATTTTATTTGATAGGATTACAAAAAAATTGGAAGGCGATACAATTAATTATAAGATGTTTAGCTACTTACAATTCTTGCGGCTAATTTCAAGTAGCCGCCCTGGCCTAGCTTGTGATGGCCCTTTTTTTCAATCCTAGCTTTGGTTGCTTTCGAGGTGTCAAACAACCTATCATAAAAAGATTGAAGTCAGATATGACGTAGCACAATTTTATTTTAGACAGAGAGAAAATTAAAGCTATTGAATTAAAGTTGCAATTTACATTGCGGGTCCAGTTGGAATTTTTCCTTCTTTCTTTGCCCTTTTCTCTTTTCTGTCATGGATGAGTGCTCTCCAATCACTCTCTGGAACTGTGAGAGGATGCTCGTATCTAGGGTTAAATTGAAATTGTGTCCTATAGGTGTCCCTGGTATATTTCAAATATTTTCCAGCTACCCGATCCACCATTGTTTTGTCAAATGTGCCCACCCCAAAAAGGGCTTCTAGATAATCTAGAAGTTCTTTTTTTAGGTTTGAATTCTGGAAATTCCACCTTGTGCGTATGGTTGGGCCAAAAATTACCGACGCATGGCTCTCCAAAAACCTGTAGAACTCATTGTTTCCTACATATAAAAAAAAAAATATTATCATTAATTTAAAAATAAAAATCATGATAAAATATGTTTTAGATAGAGTACATGAAATAGTTAAAATATTAAAACTTACCTGGGATTTGCATGTGCTTTATAGGGACACCTTCATCGTTCACCAACAACGTGCCATTAATGGTCCCCGTGGAGCTGACACGTGTAGCTTCAGGAAACACAATAATGTAGTTGGCCATATCAGCCTCATCACTGCCAACACATTCAGTGGTTGGTTGGGTGTCTACTTGGGCAGGGTGTGTTTCTTCGCTGACACCTAAAGGAGTAGAAGGTGTACAAGAGGGTTTCTGGGCAATCTCTTGCCCTTGTGTCCCACTACCACCAACACCGGGTTCAACAAGTGTCAGATAATGCTACGTACAAAAGAACTTTTTGTTAGTTTAGTTAATGTAAAAATTAAAAATCAAACTATCACAATTCATCTCATGCAGAACAAAAAAATATCCTTTTTATTTTTTATTATTACCTGATATGTTTCTAGCTGGGTCATAAGTTTTTTTATCCTCTCTTCTGTTTGAGGTGTTTGAGGTGCATCTATCAAAGTATCAAATTCCGATCTTGCTTTTCGCGCCTTTTTTCGCAGCAAGAGCATTGGAGATAGGGATGAAGAAAGCTCTTCCTCGTAGAGGGAATCACCAGACGTACCATGGCCAGGTGTCTGCATATTTGAACAAAATTAATATTATTTCAATTATGTAAATAACTAAAATACCTGAAGATAGAGAAATGCTAGCACTTTACATGTTCTTCTGCTAGCCCCTTTCCACGATCATCCTATATTGAGGTTGTTCCTATACTGCCCTAATCATTCTTCCACATTGAAATAAAATTATAAATGTAAAAACTTGAAAAAAATATCTAACTTGAAAACACAAAATGAAAACTGAAATAATTTCTAATAAGACACCGGAAGATAGAGTTAGAGTTTCAAATATGCCTTCCATTGAATTCAGTCTTGGAAACATGTCATTGCACATTAAGGCACCCAAACAAGAGACGAGTTGACAATGAGACTAAACTGGGTTATTTGTAGTGAAATTTTAAAATCTCAAAAGGTATATTAATTATCCAAACAAATCAGCTTCATAATTTCAGTATTATTGAGTCTGTTGTGTATAAATCACAAAAAAATTGAAACAAAACACTAGAAAAGCAACAACATAATCACATTCTACTATAGCAGTGACCTGACCTCTAAATTAGACTTTCTACTAGTTTCATCATTACCATAAAAACAGTGGAAATGAACACAAGATACAACCACAAATGTGTAGTTATCCGCAAAACCATCCACCCGCTAACCTCCTCTAGTAACCTACATTAGAAACAGATATATGGGGTATTTTTATAAGGGGTTCCTCAAAAACATCCGCTAGAGATTCTTTTTCTTGTAGTGATTCTAACCTATCACATCCAACCAATTTAAATTAATTGAAACTTTGAAATTCATAAAATATACTCTCCATTTTCACAACACAAGCATTTTGACAAAATCCTTTTCAAATTTGACATCTTGACCATGTCATGGGTAGACTTTCCATTTTTTTCATCTCAATAGGATGTGTCAGACCTTGAAGGTCATGGACTAGGTGTCTGCTCTTCCATGATTTCACGAAGTAGCTATTTGCATGAATGCAATGTGTTATGCATGAACCAGAGGTGCGTTGGATATATAGTGGGTGGGCTAGATTTCCTTGGGCATGCAAAAGTGCCAAGGGGATTCACACCAAACTGTATCAAACATGTTATGCATGATTCTAAGGCTAAATTTTGGTGCAAGAGAGTTTAAGTGGATTTTTGGATAGTGACTTAACATGGCATGATGATGGTAAATGGTGTCAGAGGTAAGCATGTGACCAAGGAGTTAGCATAGCATAAGATGACATGACATAGTTTGGTGCAATGTGTGTTGAGAAGACACATGGGTTAGCTTGATAAGTTAAGTGGGTCAAAAAAGTTGGCATGCATGTTATCTTGATAATTTAAGTGGGTGAAATGAATCAGCACATGGGTTGACAAGGCAGGTTATTTGGACCAGTGCATGATGGGAATGGGCAAGCTCATTTTATGTGGAACAATGTGATGGACCAAGGAGTGACATGATTGCATATAGGTACTTGTTGTGAGAGACAAGGATTATGAAGAACAAAATGTAAGGCATAACACATGTACAAGATAACAAAAATGTAAGGCATAACACATGTACAAGATAAAAAGTGTGAACTCGTGTAAAGTGAATTCAAGTAGAACAATAGACCTTAGTGAAAGAAGTTTCAGTGGGTTTTGGCAAGCTGAGATCATAGTTCAATTTGGGTTTAGTGCTATTGGACATATAATTCTTCATTTTTTTGTCATTTTAATCATTTCTAAATAATAGGAGAAATATGAATAGATAGGTCAACATGAAAGGTCAATTAACCTCTTGAAAGATGAAATCAAGAGTCATATTACCATATTAAATATGGATTCATGTTAATGGAATATGATCCAAGTTTGGAGTTACACCTTTATATGACATGATATCAAATCTTTGGTGGTTCTAATAACTCCATTATTCTCGCTAAGACCTGCCTCTCTTGTTGTTTAACATTATTTTCACATTAGACCTATCTTAATACGTTTTTTGTTCTCCTGTGTTGTAACTTCATGTAGAGATAATTATTTGGTATCTATTAATTACCTTTTCTCTGGGCTTCTTTAGTGTGCAATGATGCCTAAGGTTCACACAACATTTTAGCTTCAAGAAATAAATGAGATAGAGGTTTGAGCTTGATGTAGTAAAGAATCCTCTTGGAACACCTAGTGGATGTCAACCTCTATATAAATTTTGATACATTAGAGCCACAACATAAAACACATGCAGATTGGGAAGGAGGAAAAACCAAGACCTTATATGAAGAAAACTCTGTATATGACCCTATATTAATCAACCATAATTCTCATGTGCTTAATTTCGGATACAACTGGTCCCTTATATGACTATAGGTGATTAAAACTCTGTATTTAACTCTGTATTTGGATGAATGATGTAGTTGTTTGGATCTTGGAAAACCCATGCCACTTAGAATATGTTGTTGTAGAAAAATTCAGAAAACCCGTGCCTCTTTGAAATGTTGTTGCATGTGCTTAATATTGTTTGAAGGAAAATGATAGGAAATGGTGATCAATTTTTCTTCTTGTAAAGACCAAATTTTGATGATGGAAATCAACTACCAAATTTTATGGAAAGCATGCTGGAGACTGAGGTTTGGAGAATTTGTTATTTCTTACATTGACTTTTATTAAAAAAAAAACTAAATCTACAGGCATGCCCTATTCAAGGAAAATGAGTAGCCCAATTTATTGCTCTGTTTCAAATCCTAGGCATTCTAAATGGTAAAATCACTTTTCAAAATTTGGCAAAATTCTGTTTGGCCATACCATTTTTCCTGCTGATGGAGGAAGGGCCTACTTTCTAGAGTTTCTTGCATGACGGGAGGTTCTTTGCAGCAAGGGCCTACTTTCTGGAGTTTCAGCTTGCACGACGGGCGGTTCTTTGCAGCAAGGGCCTACTTTCAAGAGTTTCTTGCGCGACAGGCTGTTCTTTGTAGTAGGAGGCGTATATCCAGTAGGGTTTGAGTCGATTAGAAAAGGCAAGGAGTTGTAGTACTGATTTACAAAGGCATATATCCAGTAGGGTTTGAGTCGATTAGAAAAGGCAAGGAGCTATAGTACTAATTACATGCAGGGTAGCTATAGTGATTAATGTAAAATTTTGAAAGATCCTTCATGATTAATCCGAAACCTTTGTAATTCGTTTGAAATTCCTATTAAAACCATAGTTTATGGTGGTAATGCTCCACCATATAAATAGGTATTAAAACCTTTCAAATGCCAACTTATGTTTGATTTAAAAATGGCATATAATTTTAGTTTAGCTTGTACAATAGTAAGGCCATTATTTATTGGTTTGAAATAATAAACAACATGCAACAAACCCACATAATTAGTAAATTATTTAAAGACAATAATTCCTACATATTAAAATATAAACTTATAACATACCAGCTCATACTCGAACATAACATCTGCATCAATATTCTTCTTCTGTATCTTCTTGATCTTCATCCAACTGATCGACATCTATACCAACATCTGATTCAGAAACGGTGTTGAAATGATCGACCATGTCATCATCATCATCAACTATGTCATTTTCAATAATATCCTCATCGACATCATCATCAATAATTGTTGCCTCATCTCCTATGCCTGGTTCATCTTCTAATATATCTTCTTCATCTGTCAATGCATCTTCATGCTCATCTGCCATTGCATCATCTTCTTCTTGATCAATATCATCTTCTTCCTCTATGGTATACTCTACTGGCCTTCCTCTTGGATCATATATAATAGCAAATGACCATTCGTTCTCACCTGGAACCTCTGAGTAAAAGACTTGTTCGCATTCGCTTGGAAAAACATAGCGATTTTTTCCTGCTTCAAACTGCGATGTTTTAACCATTGGAAATCCATTGTCATGTTGAATAAGTGTTCTATCATCATCACGTACATTCATTCATAGCCTATACCATTTGACGTCGAACAAAACTATTTTGAAGGAATTAAAGTCACACTCAACTATATCATCTAAAAACCCATAATATCTATTTTCGGATTCTCGAGGATGTTTGTGACTCCTGGAGGAAACATTAGTGACCTGGAATACTGCAGTTATCCCACTATCAGAAGTTTTCCTGTTATCATCCAACTGTTTAACGAGAAATTTACGACCATTGCACCACATAGCCTTGTGGTGTTTCAACTGCAATATGCCAAACATGAAAAAGATGCATTCTCAATTAATAATTAATCACACAGCATGAAAATTATCTGAAAAATCAAACTTCTTGTCACATTATAAATATAGTATAAAATAATTAATGAATAAAATAGGTGAATTAATTGCTTACCTTTTTATCTTTCAAACCATATGCTAAATCGATTTCCCTGTCCGTAACGTTCCCATCTCCACTACGATACGCTTCTCTAATCAATTCAGACAGTAGTTGCCATGATAACCTACCGTCGTTACGTGCTTTACATGTTTCAATCCATTCACTCATCCACTCAATATTGTTTGCAATGTATAAAAGTAGTGCCTCATAATCTTGAGCACCTAAATAAAAAAACAATAATTCACCAATATTAATAAATATTACTTATAACCATGGTAAATTATATTAATTAATAAACTATGTAAGAATAAGACCTAAATGAATATAATGATCATATACATGCTGTAAAAAAATGAAACATTATATGTATTATACATAATAAATCTTTTACCTCTCACTTTCTTCATTCTACCTTTTCCCAACAGGTGCTCCACTTCAAATTTTTTGATGGAGTTCACATCCCAAATGAAATCCACCACCTTCATAGCTAGCGCAGCTAATATAGGAAGGTAATGACTAATATACACCATGGATTCATATGCCACATATCCCTCCACCATATAACCCTCAGGTCGTGCTCTTTTTCTAACCAAATCCTTCAAGGATTTCAGGTGCCTCTCGACCATCCACAATGATCTTGTGTGTACTGGTCCACACATTTCAATCTCCTCAACTTGGTGTATCAAGTAGTGTTCTTGTGCATTGAAAAATGTTGGAGGTAGATACTTTTGAATTTCACACATTAGCCGAGGAATTTCTCTCTTCCAATACTTTATTTCATCTTGATGGATTTTTTTCAATGACAACCATCTGCAAATCATTACGCAAGGTTATTTCAATGAAACATAATATATATTTCATTACAAGTAAATTAATACATCATTTCATTAAGTACGAAAAGAAATTGTAGCAATTATATTTTGCTTATAAATCAAAACTACTTACCTCATGTATTTACTAAGACCATATATAACTTGTTTGACATTGTTGTCAAAGTCGTTTGGGAGAGATACAGGTAGAACATACTATAACAATAAAAAAATGAATCATTATTGGTTTCCAAATTAAACAAAAAAAAGGAAAATTTAAAATATGTATTCAAGCAATAACATACAAAAACATATACCAAAAAAATTACCTTAACAAAGGTATGCCAATCATGTGTTTTCACCCCACTGAAGTCACCTTTCTTCGTTAAGATATTATTTATGTTTGAAGCAAAACCTATTGGAAATTTAATTCTTCTAACGACCTCTTTTACATCATTGCTTTGTTGTTTTGTTAATAACCATGGAATATTATTATAATTTCGATCTCCATTGTTATTTGATCTGTCGATCACAATTTTCATTGCATGATTCGATTTCTCAATGTCAGCACAAATTTTGTAAATTTTATCTCTATCATGTGCACCATCTATGTTTCGCCATAACGTTTCTGTCACATTCTTCCCGACATGCATTGTATCAAACAAATGAGCTATTTTTAGGTCCTCATAGTAGGGCAACCTCATGAATTGAGAAGGATAACATTTCATTCCAGGTGGAAGTACAATATTAGTACCTTCACCGCAACAATGACCTTGATATTAAAGAATAAAATAAATGAGAACAATAATTATAAAATACAATAAAATAAATTCATTAGTTAAAACAAAAATTCCAAACATTACATAAACAAATAATATATATATATATACACAAATTACGTACTAGCTTCTTGATGATTATTAATTCTATTATATTCCAACTTCCACATCTGAGGTGTCATTCTTCGTGGTTTTAATCCAGTTTCTTCTTTATCATTGAAAATATGTTTTTCAGTAGTACGATACTTATGGTTCCTAGAGAGGAAGTGCCTAAACTTATCAAACACCATCTTTCTTAAGTATGGCGAATGATGATACTTCATCTTAGGGCCACAAACTGGACATGCAAATCTACCTTTTGTTTGAAGACCTGCAATAGATGGATCAATAAAAATTATACTATGAGATCATTTTTAAAACATGAAATATGGTATATCTAATTTAGATAATTATGTATTATATTAAAGTGCAACGAAATATTACATACCACAAACATGTGTTAGTCCTGGGGCATCGTGAATTGTCCATACAAGCATTCCACGACATTGAAATCTCTTCTACTTGATTGGTTTAGTGATGTCATACATAGTGATGCCATGCCATCACTGTATAGGCTCAATATATACATTCATATCTTTGACCTGGTACTTACCTAATTGTTCAAAATTACGGTACATAATAATTACTACCATGATATATGTATATATAAGTAAGTAAATAAATAAAATATATATTTATGCAAACAACGAGAGAAATGAAAATGTTACATTCAAAAAAATAGTGTATCAAATACCTGGAATAATCATAGTCAACATTATGTGCTCCCTCTTTATTGACATCCAAGGGGGAATTTTCACCATCTCCACTTCTATTCTTTGCATGGAAATCCATAAACTGTGCTATGCTGTTACACCTGAACATTCGCTACAAACGTGGAATTATGGGAATATGACGAAGAACCTTTTGAGGCACCTTTTTGGTTAGTTGATCTGTTCGATATCTACTGGTACCACATTTCGGACATTCTGTTTTCAACGCATGTTCTCCGTAATATATAATATGATTTTTAGGACATGAATATATAGTGTTATATTCCATTCCAAAGTTTTTCATAATAGCACGTAGATCTCGATATGTTCGAGGTATAGTATTTGGCGATGGTAACAAATATTCACCCAACAATCTACAACATAAACAAAAACTAGTTAATGTAAATATTATATATATATATATATATAGAATTATTATTTTACACATTTATTACAACTAAAAAAATGGAAAATAATCAACATTTACATATATGTGATCATATATACATATTGCATACCTTAGGAGTTGTGTCATACATCTATTCGACAAATTATTCATAGCCTTTAAGTTCACCAGCAGCAATGTAGCAGAGAGAAGAGTTGCATTTGAGTGTTCAAAAAGTCGTTCACTTGACCTTTTAATCAGAGGTACATCATAAATACCGTCACTATCTCCACCATCATCATCTGACTCACCATACAAGCCTTGGAGCATTTTATTTGTCCCATCATTAATGTGAATTGTCTCATTATTTTCATCATGATCTACCTCCATGGGATCATTAAAATTACCTTCATCATTCGCTTCATGTTCTTCACCTTGTACAACATCATTTCCAATACTAATATTTGCTGCAATATTCTCTTGTACTGGTGCAACATCATCTAATCTACTACTATTTAGCTGTGGAAGTTGGTTGATCATCTGCAAAAAGTTGGGGGGCAACTGTGCCTTTATGAAAATTACAAACATTAATCATTAAACATTAGTGTGCATATAAAAAATATTAAAATAATATAAAATTTTATGATATAATCAAAATGAAGATAGATAATTAATTACCACGGGACGATAGTCATTCGATCCACCATCAATGTGCCCATATTTCCTACAATGCATTGTTGTTGTTGCTATTAAAACTCTAACATTATTTCTCAAACAACATTTTTTGCAAGGGCAATAAACTCTACCATCACCCCTTTCACCCTTTTGAATTTTTTTTCCACCTCTAATGTTTTCTTCCATTGATGCAAATTATCCTATAAAGAAAATAATAATTATATTTAGCAATTATCTCTCTCAATGGTGTAGAAAACCCAAGACATGTTGAACTCAATGGGAGCTCAATAAGCAAAAAGAAAATAAAAGTGGGCTTTTTACAAATTGTGGGCTTTTTACAAAATTGTGGGCTTTTTACAAATTGTTTATATTTTTAATAAAATTGTGGGCTTTTTACTCCCAATAAAAAAGTGTATATCAATTTTATATTTAATATTGAATGAATAAATTGAATTATATTTAATATTGAATGAATAAAAGTGTATGAATCAATTTTATATTTTATTTTACTCCCTTGCGATAGCCCATTTTATAATAAATTGAATGAATATTCTAATTCCAGTTTAACATAAAGCTGAAAATTTCAATACTCCCTTCAGAAGCCCTTTCTCATTTTACTGGTTATAACACCAACCAGCCCATAATTTCAATTCTTGATGCCAAGCTTACATATATGGTTCAAACCATAACATAACTCATTTACACCTATAACTGCCCTTCTATTAAAGCCCAAATAGATATCGTATCCAAGGTTTCTCTTTTAATTTACACTCGCATGAACTTACCACTGTATATCAACAAACATTACATGGAACCTCCGCGGCATTAATTTAAATCCTAGCGCCAACATAAATTAATATCCGGTCCACATTTCAATTATGGGAAAATTCACGATCAAAAGTTCAAATCATAACTCAATGGTTGCCTTAGGTTCTCGCACTCACCACATTAATTAAGTTCAACCTTGACATTTGTTTAATCCAAATATAATCACGATCGTGGCTTTTAAAACCTCACATCCGACATAGCATATCTATTAACATATATATATATATATATATATATATATATATTGTTGTTGGATTAAAACCTAAATTATAACTTTGCCTATGTGGACTTAACATTCAACCATTCAAACATTCCGTGGAACCCACATTACATATGGCCCACCTCCATTAACAAGTCACTCACATCCTACGGCGGACAGCTTATCGCGTAGGGTTGAGTGATCCGACGAATGTAAACTAATATCGCATTAATTTATTGCATGAGGGTTAATTTCCCAACATCGTGCGATATAAATGGTTTTCATAAACCACTTATGGCCATGTGTCCATCATAGGCCCATATCGTGTTTTTATTTTGAAATCTGCTTACAGCCTACTTACCCACACGATACTGCTGGTTTTCGATTTCAAAGCTGCTTCCGCTATTTTCTAATCGAGGTTCTGCTTCTTGGTTCCGCCTCTTTTGTTCACAGTTCTACACCTTTGTTTGTTAACAACTTGGGTTAACCTCCACCAACCGTCGCCAGAGCGACACATTTCCACCAACTGTCACAAGAGCGACACTTTTCCACCAACCATCAGAAGAGCGACATATCACCTAACCATCACAAGAGCGACACATCGCCACCAACTGTCGCAAGAGTGACACTTTGCCACAAAACCTCGCAATAATGATGCATTCTTCTAAACGTCGCAATAGTGACAGTTTCCTCCAAACATCGTAATAGCGACACATTGTCTCTGTAACGTCGCAATAACGACATACTTCAGAAATCCATCGCAAGAGCGATGCTATTTTGAAAACGTCGCAAGACTGAAACTTGCCTCTAAGTGTTGGTATTGCGACACTTTCCTCTAAACGTCAATATAGCGATAGTTTTGGGCAGGATTTGAAAAAGTTGAAAAAATTTTGGGAAATTTCCACATTTGGTCAAAAGTGTCGAGTAACCTAAGTATGTCGGGAATTTTCCGGCCAAATTCACTAATGTGTTTTTGTGCAAGAGTCCAATATTGTAATCCATCCGTTAGAGGAAGTGTAATAGTAGTGAATGGAATAGAAGCGTTTAGCTAAACCTCTCGTACGTGAAGTGAGAATTTTTTTTTAAATTTTCCGTGTTTCTGAGGGAGAGTATCATTCTCTCTATGTTTTGTTCGGAATTCTCGGAAATTCCAACATGGTATACGTAGTTTATCTCAGGCTCTTTGAAGGTGTCAAAGAAGTTCAAGGAAGAAGGATTTGTTTCAGCAGCCTCCACCAACGTAACTCCACCAAGCCCAACATGTGTAAAGTCCGTATATTTCTAAAAAAAACAAGGTTAAAGTGTGTTTTGTTTAAAAGAGCTACCTCGTAAACAGTAGTTTTGTCCTTTAAAGAAGGAAAGACAGCTTTTGTTTAGAAAAATATAGTCAAGTTTATTTCAGATTTTGAGTCTATAAGCAATGGCTAGCATCCAAGCACTAGTATGAGTATCGTAAATACTCAACTTCCCCAATTTAATGGGAGGAACTATGATTATTGGGCCATTACCATGACGTAGGTCTGCGTTTCCTCCCGTGACTTGTGGGAATTTTTAGAAGACAGCTTTTTGAAGAACCAGCTTGATGAACAAGAGTATAATGCTCTTAGAAAAAGGCAAGAGAAGGGTCTCTGTCAAGAGAAATAGAAAGAAGGACTATAAGGCCCTCTTCTATCTCTACCAAGAAGTACATGAGAGTTTGTTTCCAAGGATAGCAGTAGAGTAAAATATCCAAGGATGAAGTGATACCTCGAAGATAACTCATCAAGGCAGGCTGGAGAAAATGAAGACAACAAAACTACAATTGTTTAGTGAGAGATTTTGAAACTCTCTCTCTGTATGAAAGAGTCTCGATAACATAGAATAATTCTTCACACACGTGATTGGGATGGTAAATCGATAAGGTCTCATGGAGAGACAATTGAAGAAAGAAGAATAGTGAGAACCGGGTTGAGGAGTGCCTACCTCAAGCTTTGATGTTATTGTTACCACCATTGAAGAGACAAAGGATCTTTCAAAAGTTCATAATAGATGAACTTCATGCATCACCGATGACTCATGAAAAAATATTGGGAAGATCAAGAAATAAAACCCATCTCTAGAGCATGCCTTCGAAGACCCAGATGCCTTTTGGAAGAGGAAGAGGTCAAGGCAGTAGGAAGAGGAAGAGTGGCTAATAAAAGAGAAGGAAGAAACAGCTCTTCACATTCACATGGAAGGAGCAACATCATCAAAATCAAAGCCATGACCAAAGCAATAGCGAGCAAGGTGAAGACACCAACATGCTCAAGGACAAAGGTATGACAATTCAAATGTCAACAATGTCATTATAGCAAAAAATAGTGGGCACTATGCAAATGAGTGTAGTGAAAAAAGAAAAATGACATGAATGATAGGTAGAATTCTAATGTAGCAAGAGAAGAAAAATAACCCAAAGAATGTGTTGTTAACATGTAACGTAGCACAAGATAGACAGTGATGATGTATGGTTCTTAGATTCTAAAGCCGCAAGAGATCACATGACCTGAAACATAGCAATGCTTTTTCCAATCTTTGATGAAGAAGTTAAATCAGAAGCTAACAATCAGAACTGCATACTAAAATTTGTGTCAAGGGAAAAGGCAAGTAGTTAGTATACCGTGCAAGAGATGGGGAGCTGCAATTTTTTTCTAGACGTGTACTATGTTCCTAGCTTTGAAGTGTAATCTTTTGAGCATTGGGTAGCTCATAAACAAAGGTTACAATGTAGTTTTTAAAAATGATGTGGCACAATAATGGACATACCTCCAAGCAAGAAGATTATTGTTGAAATACAAATGACTAGTACACAGAATGTTTCCACTCAAGCTCAATCCAGCATTTGAAGGGAAAAGAAAAAAAATGTAGCAATCCCAGTATCTCAAGAGGTCTTTCTTAAGGAAGTGAAAGATGGGAATTGGTTATGGGAACTTGAGATTTGGACATCTCTTAATTTCCTTTGGAGGTAGTGAATTTGATGCACAGAAAATAAATGTTAAGGAGACTACCATTGATTGAGAAACCATACATGTACCTTTGTGAAGGTCGCATCTTGGGAAAAAACAACACAGAAAACTTTCCATCGTGTGGAAGGTCGCATCTTAGGAAAACGACATCTAGCAGAAAACTTTTCCATCAGAAAGAGCATATAGGGCAAAAAGCACCCTTAGAAATTATTCATTAATATTTATGTGGGCTGATGCAAACAACATCATTTTCAAAGCAATTACATGCTATCCTTCATTGATGATTTCATCAAGGAAAGTATGGTTTTATTTCTGAAAATATAAAAGTGAAGTCTTTTGAAAAAAATTTCCATTTTAAATCTCTAGTAGAGAAATAGAGTGGGTAGTATATCAAAGTTCTTAGAATCGATGGAGGAGGTGAGTACATCTCTGTAAAATAATTTTTGCATTTTTGCGCAGAAAATGGCATACATAAACAATTTACTACAAGATACACATATGTTATGAGCAAAATGGTGTTGTCGAACGTAATAGAATCGAACCATAATGGAAATGGTGACAATTATGCTAAAGGCAAAACACTTGCTAAATGAGTATTGGTCGAAATCCAAAATTAGTGCTCTCCGTATATTTTAAATAGATGCCTAAACTAAAAAGCTTTAAGGAACCGTAGTTCCAAAAGAAGCGTGGAGTGTGCAGAAACAAGGAGTCACCCACATGAGAGTTTTTGGGTGTGTGGCTTATGCACACATTCCATAGTCAGCAGTGAGGAAGAAGTTGGACATTAAGGGGGAGAAGTGAATCTTCCTTGGATATTAGTGAATACTCCAAGGGATATGGCAGATTATATAACCCATCCACAAAGAAATCTTTTTATAATCGGAGATGCAATTCATTGAAGAAGAAGTATGGGATGAAAATCATAATGAGAAAAACAAACAATGTTAAAAAGTTGTTTGTCTCATGATGAAGATGAGGAAGATGTGGCTGAAAATAATACCTCATCAAAGAGAGAAAACCTCCACCAATACACATGACAGCAAGGGACACTTTCGAGTAGGAGTAAGAACACGCTTGAGAAGAAATGAGAGTGCTTCTCCAAGCACACCAAATGTGGAAGCAGCATTTGAGTGCTAATTCAAGCACAAGTATATCTAATGAAAGAGGAACAAGATTCAGAAATTTAAATGAGATTTATGAGCAAGAGACAACAAATAAAGGTATGAATTCATTATTTTTCGTATTGTCATGTTGATGATCCTATTCATTTTGAGGGAAGCTATAAAAAGATAGAAAATGGATAGAAGCCATGGATGAAGAAATTAATGCAATAGAGAAGAAAAAACATGGGATTTGGTTGAACTCCCAAAAGGTAAGGAAGTCATTAGAGTTAAATGGGTCTACAAGACCAAAAGCAATGCCGAAGGTAAAATTGAAAGGCACAGAAGGCCGCACTTGTTGTCAAACATTATAAGCAACAACATGGAAGAGATTATGAGGAAAATTTTGCACCATTGCAAGAATGGAAATAAGCAAGAGCAAGTGGTTGTCCATAGCGTTATCAAAACAAATGGAAGGTTTACCAAATGGATGTAAAATCACTATTTTTAATCTGGAGTGTTAATGGAAGAGTGTTCATGTTGAACAACCTCTAGGCTATGAGAAAAAAGGGCTAAGCACATACGCAGTTTGCGTACATCAAAGAAATCTCTTTATGGGTCAAGCAAGCACCAAGAGCATGGTACAAAGAGGATAGATTCCAATCCACCTGGAAAATGGGTTTGAAAAATATGAAAGAGAACCCATATCATACATCAAAGAAAAAGATGGAAAGATGTCGATTGTGTATATTTTAAGTTGATGTGATATTCACAGTAATGATAATTAACTTATTGAAAATTTTAAAAATAGTCATGAAAGATGAATTTGAAATGACCTGATATGTGATCGTGAGTATACTTCTTAGGAATAGAAGTAGAGAAAAAATGTAAAAATGGGATTTTTATCTCACAAGCAAAATATGTTAACGAAGGTTTAGAAAGATTTGAACATGTAGGATTGCACAGAAACAATAACACCCATAGTAATGGGTTTGAAACTCAAAGAAAGAGGACAACAACGAAGTGATTTCTGATCCTAGTTTATACATAAAGCATACAGTTTGCGTACTTATGTATGTGATCGCAACTAGGCTTGGTATTATGCATGTCAGTTAGTTTAATTTTTATTCATGGAGAGACAAAAAGAAGCACATTACAAAAGAAAAAAGAATTCTCGAGGTATGTGAAAGGAACTAAAAAGTATGGTATTTTTGTATACTACTTCGTGAAAATTTCCTCGAGCTAATTGGATACACCGATAGTGATTGGGCTAGAAGTGTAGATGACCCAGGTAAAAGTATATCTGGTTATGTTTTTCATATGGGTTCGTGGAGCTATTTTAGGAATTCTAGCAAACCTATTGTAGCATTGTCTACGCAGAGTGAGGCGACTATGTGGCAAGCATACGCATGTGCATGTCACAGCTGGTGTGATGAGAAGAATGCTGAGAGTTTATGTCAAGAACATGTAAAAATCATAGTGATCTATTGTGACAATAGTCTCAGCCATAGCATTGTCTAAAAATTATGTGTTTTCACAAAAGGACAAAGTACATTGATGTGCTAAGTTTCACTACATCAGGGAGCTAGTGAAAAATGGAGAAATACATTTAAAACATTGCAGGACTTAGGAGAAATATGCGTATTCTCCCGACAAAGCCATTGGGGAAAAAGAATTTTTTGATTATCTAAGAAAATGCATGGGTATGACAGAGTAACCCAACAGCTTGAATTTAAGGGTGAGTGTTGAAAATATAAATCCACCTCGCCGATTTATGCGTGTGAGGAAAAAAGGACGAAGCAGAGAGGTCCTCTGTTGAATTTTATCAGTGTACAGCCTCTTCTAGGCTCTACAATAGCCGCTTTTCCTTCTTCATATTCATGTTTTTAACAAAAAACTGCTTCATTCTCATTGCATAGTCAATTTGAAATTAAAACCTTTGACAGATTTCTTTTTGTAATGGGGGAAGCAGAGCTTTTTGTTTTTTTGTATGTGCGGAAAAAGTTTTTTTGTTTGTTTTGAATGGGCCAGCGAGCCAGTTGGTCCCACTGCTAGCTCTCGAAGACATGGACCAATCGTGTCTTATCACATTATATTGGAGCCAACATCGACGAACCAGTATTTCCGGACCCGAAAAGTTTTATAAACCGTAGCCCAAACTTTTCACGTTATCGATTTGGCCCCGACGTCATTGGGCTAATTTGTTACATGAAATTTTTATGTTTTTTTGCTCCATAAACGCATTTTCGAGTCCGCGTCCCAACTTGGCCAATCATAAGCCGATCACGCTGGATTTGGGGCGTGATGACACTGCCACGTATTTGTGATGCAATTTTTCATTATAGCTTTGGTTAAATATGGTTTGAAAGTCCGATGAATGGTTTATTGATGTTTTGTTAAAATTCTACGATATAATTTTTTTCTATATCATGCATTGAGTTTGTTATAAAACCTTTTGTAATATATATATGTTTTAATACATATTAAAACATATTCGCATTATTGTTATATGGGCCCCATAAGCCTCATACGTAGATTAAAGTTTTGTTTTTAGGTGTTGATATATATGTGTCGCACCACATTCAAAGAATTCCTCTAAGGCGTAATGAAAAGTCAAATGTGGAATATATGATAGCAGAGGCATTGAAAAAAGTGTAGATAGAGCTCCGAGAGCTAATGAAAAAAAAGTGAAATACAGCAAACTGACAGCAGCAAAAGAGTGTGCCCGAAGGCAAAAGATAGACGTACGTAAAAAAGTGTGCATTTTTTGAAAAATAGAGAGATAGAGAGTCTTTCTTGGCACCGTGTTTGTGCAACGTACCAATTTTGTAATCCCTCCTGTCAGTAGGAAGTTATTTTTTTTAGTAATAGTTTTTTATCGTGTTGAATGGAATAGAAGTGTATAGTTGAAACTTCTGTTCTAGCAGTGAGCAATTTTTTTTAAAATTCCTTCGTGTTTGAGGGAGAGTATCATTCTCCTATGTTTTGTTCTAGAATTCTTCAAAAATTCCAACACATTTGAATTCTGTAACTGAGGTAACACTTCAATGCCCTTAATGCGCATTTAATATGACACAACATCCAAAGCTAAAATCAAACTAAAAAAATTTAAAATAGTGAAACACTGTTTCCAAATTTACAAGAAATAAACAGAAACTTGATACGATTAAATCAGAAAATCACATTATTCTCAATCGTTCCTAAAATGGAAAAGTTAAAAATAATAAAATACGATAATTCTACATTTCTGCATAAAAAAATATTCATAGTTATAAACTATTATATTTCATATTTTGTTGGAGAAACATACATATTTTGATTTTGATTCATCCACATTGTCAATAACAAAGTTTGAAGTCATTTTTTTTAACTTAAATATGAAATCATACTTTTCATTAATATATAAAAAATTTACATTTTGTATATGCACTATAGTGCTTTAAAAACATGCTAAAACAACCATCAAGAGAAGATCAAAATTCATGACCTGTAGAGAACCCTTTTGGTGTCCAAAATATATCTCTAACATCATATATACATATAAATATAAATATCAAATACAAAACATATCCTCCTAGTCACCTGAGTATTTTATCTTAGATAACAAAAAATAAAATCATGTAGTCAGTCAAGTTGTATATCCACCTGCAAGACCTCTATGAAGGACTTGTGATAATATTTAGAGGTGTCATATCCATCTGCAGGATTGCTATGAAAGACTTGTGATAATATTTAGAGGTGTTTTCATCTATCTCCTCCAGGATCTTTCAAGTGCCAAAAATATGTTTAGTGCCTAGTTTAGATAGTGCGCCTGCAATGGAGTTATTTCCCTGTAAATATGGCAACATGAGATCTGATCAAAAAGATTTTTTAAGAGTAATATCTCTTCAAGAATTGGGTACAATATGCACATGTGACATCTTGATCTCATTAAACCAATTTATAACAACATTTGAGTCACCAAAGATATGCAACTAATGACATCCCTTCTCAATAACAAACAAGAGGAAATGTTTGATGCTAAGTAACTCAACATAATTATTTGTGCCTATGCTCAACCCATTCTAATTCTTGAAACAATGATATTCCCGAATATATAAAACAAATCCCCACCCCCACAACATTTACCCCCACCAAGTGAAGCCCCGTAAAAAAAAAATAGTTGTTTACTTTTTCAACAATGATGTTGCAGGGATGGTGTACTAGCTCAACAAAAAAAGTAGAGAAAAAGTAGTAATGACTTGTGCAACAACCCTGTCACGAGTGGTAGGCTTGTCTTGAAAAATTGCATTGTTCCTTGTGATCCATATTCCCCAACTAATAACTAGCGATAAACTCCTATTATTTTTAGGATTTGCTTGCTCCCACCACTGCTTCCAAGCATCATTGTAAGATGCACCCTACCGATTTGGGGCTAATCCCAAATATTTTTGAACAATGTTCCATACTCCAAAGGTCAAAGGACATAAATTAAAGAGACAATCTATTTTCTCCTCAACATTTTTACATAGGGCACACCAGCTTGGCCCAACCATACATATTTTTTTAAAATTTTCTCGTGTAGGAACCTTATTTTCTAGAATGCACACTGGAACAATCGTGCTTTAATTTCCTTTCAAATTTTTTTGTTATAAAGTTCCAGTCAACCTTTCTATAGCCATTGGGTTTTAGGTTGAACCACAGATACTTTAAACCTTCATCAAAATTGTTAGAGTGAAAAGGAAAAAATTAAAAGCATTTGTGGACTCATCCCTGGAAATAACAAGAGGAGAGAGATTATATTTATGAATATTTACCCCATGCTTGTATATTTATTCATTAGGGATGGGGCCCCTTTGATGGTTGATAGATCATGCTTGGAACCATCACAGAATAAAAGGATATCTTCCACGAACAAAAGATATGTGATGGTTAAATAATCAACTAGAACAACACCTTTTAGGTCACACCTTATTTTTGCTTCAACTAACATTCTACTAAGGCCCTCAGCCACCAGCAAGAATAATAAGGGAGAAAGAGGGAAAACCTGATGTAAGCCTCGTTGAGCATGGAAAAAACCTAAAGTTGGCCCACTAATGAGTACAACAAATGATATAGTGGTTATGAAACTCATAAACCAGTTAATGAAAGGAACTTCAAATACCAAATGGGTCAATAAGAATATGATATATGTCCAATTGACTCTGTCATATGCTTTGGAACGGTCATTTTTTATCACCACACATTTGATTTTATTGGTTTTAAACTATGAATACCTTCCTGAGAAAATCCTATTGCTTCATGAATCTACCAACCTTTCAGAAAGAGAAATTGTTCATTGGATACATTTTTTGACAGAATCAACTTTAACCTATTGGATATGATTTTTGTAATGAACTTGTAAATGCAATCACATAACTATGTGGGGGTGAAGTCGTCAAAGGAGTGTGAAGAATCTAATTTGAGGTTGAGAGTAATAAAGGTAGAGTTAAAACTTTCAAGCATCCTACCAGATTTCCTAGAGTCCTTGACCACCTTTAAGAGGTCACCCCCCAAAATATCTTAAAGACCAGTGAAGAATTATAGTGATCATCCAAAAAATCTAGGGTTTTTATCCTTTTGAAAATTGTGGAGAAGATTTTGTAATCCTTCTGAAAATTACTGAAGTGGTTTTTTCCCAGCTTTGAAAAATCTTCAAATGATGATGCTCTACCATCTTCTGGATCATCCGAGGCCCAAATAGTATTGTGTGCTTGACGACCCTTAGAAACTGCTCAAATAAATTCGTATTTTCATCACCACACTTCATCTGTATTTCTCTAATTTTTTCCTCCATGTCTCCTCCTTTCCTTATAAATATGTTTTTCGTAGCATCTAGATGAATGATCCTCCGTTTTGATTCCTTCGACAAGTAAACCCCCCCATCAGGAGCTTCTAGGCACTCTAACTCTTCCTCCACAAATTTAATATCTTCCTCCTCCCTTAGTATTTTAAGGGCAGACCACTCAATTGTTGAATTTTCACCCTTTTTATAATTCACACAAATTTAACTACCACAGACACATCCCAATTAGGGTTGCAAGGGATCTAGTATTCAATGACCAAATTATAGAAAGCTTAATATTTTAACCATGATGCATTGAATTTGAATGAGCTTCCCAGTTTGGTAAAACCCCCTTTCACTTCAAGAAAAAATGGATGATGATCATATTCACCCCCCCACCCCCAACCCACTGATGAAACAAGGGTATCCTTTCCAATGAACATCCTACCATAAGGAACTGGTAAATCTTCCTGGGTATCATTGCATCACCAATTCTCCTATTTGTTTACGTGGTATTATACTTAATCAATTCCACATCACACAATTTTGTTTCCTCGAGAATATGGCTGAAATAGTCAGATAGGGGATCTATATGAGTGTGAGGGCCCTTCATTTTAGAGGCCCCCAAAGAGAAATTCAAATCCCCCCATAATTAAATTATCAATGTTCATAAAAGAATGAGACACCAGCCTTTCCCAGAAAGCATTCCTATCCTAGAAATGCCCATAAATATTAACCACTTTAAGATCCTTACCCAATTCAAAAGAAAAAATATTAGCTCCCAAGATGGAATATGATCCCTAAGAACCTATAATCTTGATGGATTTTTGGTTAAAACAAACTACCATACCTGTTGAAAATTTGGTATGGCAGTGATTAATTCAAATTCTATACTTCATAATTACTTGTGAGGTTACTTCTTTTACTTATGTATTTTATTCTTAGCTTATTATGTCTTTCATCAAGTCAATTATCAAAACACAAGGGACACAAATTTAGGCTCTTCAAGCCAGGGCAAAAATCTCTACATATTGGAGAGGAAAACCCATAAGAAATTCTTCTTATAGACTTTAAGATGATAAGTACCATGACCATGACACAAACCCTTGACCTTTGTATGCCTCCAAGACCTTGTCATTGCTTCTTCATTGACTCCTTAAGTTAATCCTTGCTTTCTACATTGTCTTGCATCAATCTTAGAGAACTTAGTTTCTAGTACTTTATATCTCCTTAGATTACTTGACTTGAACTTATATTCTTCTAGGCTTATTATTACCTTTCTTTATACCCAATATAGTGGTACATACTTCTGTACCAATCCTTTACATGAAGCCCTATAATGAACTTATAACATTTCTTCTTCACACTATAAAGATATCCCTTTTCTTCCCTTGTATACTTCGCTAAGAAGCCCTTATATAACTTCGCACTTCACTGTAATTCTATTATTCCGCACTAGCCTTAGTCCTGCAACTTCATATTAACCTTAGTCCTACAACTTCGCACTAGCTTCAGTCCTACAACTTCACGCTATATATAATCCTAAAATTTCACACTTTGACACAGTACTGTAGCTTCATGGATGTGTATTACTCCATCTTCGTTCTTCACTCTAGACCATGTTCTATCCTCGAAATTAGCAGGTGTATCTCGCCAAATTGATCTTAGACTTGTCGAAATTTTTGTTACGAAATGAGCCACATATATTTCCTTTATATAGTGTACTTCTTTCAGGGATTTAGGCCGACCTTATAGACTATGGGTAGGTCGACATGTTCACTACTTATAGGCTGACTTGTGGAGCTTATCCTCCAACGTGAGGAAGGTTGTCTTGAAGGTTGGTTTGAGCTGTAGTGCTAGCATCATACTTGACCCATTTCTTCAAGGTTATAAGACAAGGTCTTGAGGCATACTTCTTTGACTAGACTTCTTCATATACATGACCCTTAATTAGTACATTTATGACAAGATGAAAAATCCCTAAAAGACATCAAGAAGAATTCTTTTGACCTATATTAAAAACCTTGCCCATGAAACCCATGAAGAAAGTATAAAAAAAATATAGTTTATTATTTTTGTCTTCTTCATTACATAAATACATAATTACATAGTCAATATGAAGACCGAACCTAGTTACACTTTCCAACAAGAAACCCATATCTTCCTTTTGCATCATATTCCATAAAACTTCATCCTTGTAAAAAATATTCTAGTGCCCTAAAATTCGAATCCCTATTCCCCAAAGTTTCTCATAATAAATGACGTCATTGTGTTCAAAGAACCAACTTCCTCAAAGCTAGATTTTTGGAGGGGCTATCCTAAGCCCGAAAATTGAAAGAGAGAAAAATAATTAGGGGAATGCGTCTGGGGCTCATGCTGCTCTAAGTGCCTCGATAATATATCTCTATCTACCAGTCACTACGTCCAAATTGTATTTAGTTTTTTCCTTTTGAGATATTGAATTTCCTTCCTCAGATATGCTCTGATATAGACTTGATCAAGGAGGAATGGACAGAGCCCCCCATAGAAAAAATAGAGTCCCTCTTCCTACAATTAGATAGAAGGTTATATCAGAATATTGAATCATAATATGTCTCCATATCTGGAGATGGGGAAGGTATTGGAGGTAGGCAACATGAAGGTGCAGGGGGGATAGGACAAGAGGAAATACCCAAATTTCATTGAGATGGGGCAGTGCTAGATAAAGAAGGATTATGTAATTCATGATGTGACCCCATAGCCAGTGAACAGAAAGAGCTAATTATATTTGAAAAATGGATAGGGGTAGAGAAAATACTCGAAGAAGAGATACCATCAGAAGATGGTCCACCCTCTAGAGTGTCGATCTACCCATAAATTGTCATTGTGCTGCCACTCATATTTTCTTCAACGAATGTAATCATACGCTTAGGAGCGTCCTACTTATTAAATTATGGAGTAGTATTAGTCCACATATCTCCTAATAATTACCCCTTCCCCTTTCTATGTTCCTGTTCATGATAATCCTTCCAACCTTTATTTATCAAGAAAGGGAGAGGGAAGTCCTGTAGAAAATGCCCTATTTATGTCATCTGCGACACCTAAAGAGGATTACTTCATAATCAAAGATCTAAAAATGAGTAAATCCTCGATATTTTACATTTAGTTATGTGAATAACCCTTCCCACAAGACTATATTTACGATGATCCTTGCTATGGCCATTTTTCCACTAGTTTAATATGACCTATCAGCCTCCAAAAAGGATCCTAATTTATTTATGATATTCCTAAAAACATCCAAATACCAAATCTTAGATGAAAAACCATGTATTATTACTGGAACAGGGGCATAGCCCAATTTATCTCAGCTAATATCGAATAAAGGATTCTGTCTTTTCATCAATATCGATGAAGAATCAATACACCATGTTTCCCAAAGAACCTATATGCACATTTCAACATAATTGAATTTCAACGTAAACCATCCTCATGTAAGGGTTCTTACCTTAGGGAGGTTAGTCAGGTCCTTCCCCCATTCCTTTCATGTCCATTCGCACAAGTTCTCAATCAAAAAATTCCTACCTCTGGATCGACCCACCACCACCCTCTCTGATGTCTCCATAACTTCCCATAATTGTAGTTCTTCCATGAGCACCAAATTATGGTCTTCGGTTTATACTCTAGCACACATTCCTTTTTTCCATTTCTAACCAGGGTGGTGTTTACCCTCTGGGATTTCCTGATATTTTAGGGTTTCCACCTTCTAAAAATACCCCCACTTTCCCTCTCCAAATACTTGTCATTTTCCTCCTCCGGGGCAATCAATTAGTTATTTGTTCCTCCTAGAGGAATCCCTTAAAACCCTAAAGGAAAACCTTCGAACATTTTCACTCCCATTAATTTTTCACTACCATAAAAAAATCGTTCTCCGTCATTACCTTCAAAAAAAACTCATGTTAATGGAAACCCTATGCCTTCCACTGCCACCACATTAAGGGATTTTTTAAATCCATGGAAATCCTTCGAGAGAGTACCCAAAAAGTGGTCATCAAGCAGAGGGATGGAATACAAATATCCACATGTAACCAAACATTGCTATGTAATCCCTAGTGAACCATGTGAACCCAATATGGGAGATAAGCCCTTGATCTATTTAGAAGGGCATGCAGGAGGGAAGACAAAAGACGAAACTGACATTATTGACTCCCGAGAGTGAAGATTAATGTTAACTCCCAGATCCAAATCACTAGTTTTCCCCCAAACCTCCACCTCACAAGCTTGAGGTGGCACCTCTATCCAGACAGGGTCATAGTCACTGTGATCAAATGAAATATCCACCTCATCCTCCATTCTTTTGCTGCCTTAAATCGTATACTTTTCATTAACTACTAGCATGAAGATAGGGTGAAAATTGACCTATAAACTTGAATATCACCACCTCGGGCTACACTCCCACTACCTATGTAGGTCTACCAAAACCTAAAATGGTCCTTTGGTTCAGAGGATAAACACACACCGCGGACCTTTGACCTTTGCGCACCGCAGATCTCTAACTCCATCCTTAATGCAAAAAGTTTTTAAGCCATTGCATCAAATATCATCATATTTCTTGCGATAAATTGAACTTAGGTGGAGAAGATTCCATTCCTCCTGACCACACATGATAAACCATTTTTTTTCTATGTGGTTAAAGGACTCTGGAGATTGGTGACCTTTTCTTCCACTGAATATTTGTATGTAGTCGCCATGGAATATTGGTACCAGGCATATCCACCTGAAGGAATAATTTCCTGCTGGCTCAACCATCAAACCTAACCCTAAGAGTGTCGAGAAAATTGAACTGGTGACCTAATGATATAAAAGGTGATTTAATGATGAGGACTCTCTCAATTGAGCTAACCCTCAAGGCTCTCAGAAGATAATTGATAAGTTATACAAATATATACATATATAGGAAATAAATATCAAAGATAATTCCAACTTGTAGCTCTAAATTATGGGTTTAATTTTAACTAAATTTTTATGTATAAAACCCTACGGAATGTGAAATCGATGATCAAAGGGATGTTTTTTAAGATACGTTTTGTACAAAGGTCACCCATTTGAAATTATATGGGTACATTCTTCTAGGTAGTGATTTCTTAGCCAAAGGTTAGTCCTACAATTAATGGACAAATTAGCCATCAAATATTATGTATAAAAGTTCAAGAATAAAATAAATCTAGTGTGATTTATTTTATTTTTATATTATGATATGATCCATATTGTGGGTGTTCTAATAAGGAATTTTTTGTAGGATGGACACCCTTTTGAAACCATGTGGGTACAAAAACCCAGCCATGTTAAGGGTTAGTATAACTCAAATTAAGGATTGTAGTGGCCCAAGCTTGATGTGATGCCCTTGGGTAGCAATTTTTTAGCCAAAAGCTAGCAGCATAATTCATGAACAATCTAGCAAACAAGAAATTATTACCTCTACAATTCAAAATTAAAATAAGTTTAGTATGTTTTTCTTTTTTCATTTTTTATGATATGCTTTTTATTTTTAAAACATTTATGTATAATTTATATAATTTATTTGTTACTTGTATTAATTACTATAAACCTATTTAAACTCAAATTTATAAAGAACCTAAGGGATTATCTCTTAAAAAATGCACACCTTTTTTAGAACATCAAATTAATTTTAATTTCCAAGGGTAGTAACGCTCTTGAACTTGATACATGTAAGGTTAAGAGTTATATACATTGATTTTATTATTAGTAGTTTTCATTTTATATCCAAATATAATTTTATATTGTACATATAATAAGTTATATATATCTTTGGAATAGGCCCGCAAAAAAGGAAACCAGGTCAATTTTCAAATTAACAATGTAAAATTTGTCCATATATGCTATTTACCACTAAAAAAAGGATATAAAAACACTAAGTATCATACCGAAGTAATATATGTAGATGATGTAGAAAAATATAATTCTAAATTCAAACAAAAGGGGATAGGGGAGGGTTTGGGGCTAGTCCTTTGGCTTATGCACCTTCCTTTATTATTCCTATGCTTTTACCAAAGGTTGGAGGCCTTCATCTATGCACATTGTTTTGAGGGCCCTCATTAAGGTCCATGAATTCATATTCCTTATTAACATGAGAGACAATAATTTTGTTCTTGAGCACAACTTATTACACTGCTTCAATATTTTCATCTAATAATTTTGTTATCACCAAAAGTTTAATTTTTGTAAATTTGAATAAAATGTTGACAACTACATTGTGAACATTTAAGGCTGTAATAAAGAGGTTAATGCTCCTAATAGAGTTCCGGGACATGATATATTTGGGGATCGAATATTGCTGAAAACGGGGGTAACAATATTTTCTCATTTTTTTGATAGGCTAATTGTCAGTGATAAAGTCATTTTTAAACATTTAAAGTGCTAACTGTCCTCACCACATCAGCATCAATGTTTTGGGTGCATGTGTTTTTGTTATGATCAAAAGGGTAAAGTAATAATTTGATTGTGTTTACCTTATGTAATTATTAAAAACACCATGTAATTGAACCCTATGTATCAAACGAAATCTGATTCGCAATCATGACCAAGGGTTATGTTAAGTTTTAACTTAATGCATAATTGTGTTCACCGTATCTTACACCTCATATCATGTAAGAAATTGTATTGGTAAATTATCCGAGTTTTCCACTTGGAAAATTGAAACATTTTTCGTTGTAGGATTACAACATCAAATCCTGTGGATAGTGCCAGCCAAAATGGGAAAGTGAGGCATGCTATACCAAATTGAGCCTAAAGCATCGGAACTGTTGAATGTGTACCTTGATCTCCTACATTAGTTCGACCGGGCATGGTGGAGTTAGATTTTATCGTTGTTCCGATTATCATTATTTAGTAGCTCAATCGTTTGCAACAGGATTCGATGGTAGTTGTGTAGAGGTTTGTGGTTTAGCGTTTGAAGTCATAGAGCACATTGTTGTCAAAGCCACAACTTTTCCCATGGATGGTTAAAATGTTTTCCACATCCATATTCTAGTAGGCATATATGTTCCTGATTTCTTCAAATAAGAGCACAAAGCAAAGAACGGGAAAGACGGGGTTCGAAAGGATTGCAAGAAAAATTTCCTTTGATAGCTGTTTTTGAAAAAAAACTATGTATACTGGTTGGTGAAGGAAAACTATTGGAAAATGCCCACAATGTCCATGTCAACGATTTTTCCAGAAAATCAAAAGACAAACATAAGTTATCAAGAAGAAATTTTGATGAAGTATATAGAGGGACCTGTTTTTTCAAACATCGGTAATGACCTACAGATTTGGGACCTGTTCTATTTTCCAGCGAAGCTATTGACAAGATAACTATATTTCAGCTTAAATTTTAGTAGTTTTTCGTACACCTATTGTTTGATAAATATGATATTTTCTGTAGCTTATCTTAGCATACGTGAACTTAGAAGATATTCGAAATATATTATTTTATAATTATGTGATCACTATTATTGTGTAAGTTGTTATGTAAGCCTTATATAAACAATTTAGGAATACTAAAACATGGTTGGGAATTAATTTAAAAACATATTTGCAGTATGATATATTTTAGAAATCTTGAATATATTTACAATTTTTAATGAGAAATTTGTAGGAAACTCATGTGTTGCATTTCCATGTCAATATTTCTTTGTTATGCAAATTTTCTGTCATGTCTGATAATATTAGATTCTAAAATTGGATTTCATTTATGCTCCTCTCTTGAAATATCAACCATTAGTATTTGTTGCTTCAGTCATTTATAAAATATGTCTTCTTCTAGTGCCTTTTTCTTCTGAATCTCCCAAACAGTCAAAGGACATGTTACTCCCATACTTTGTGCAATTTTCTCATTAGATCTGTGATCTCATTTGGTTGATAGCTAGACTCCATGCCCAATGGTAGGTTTTGAAAATCATCCAACCAATTCATCCCTAAATTCAAATGGCCACTTGAACTCAATTGCAGAAAACATTCTACTAAAGTGACCATAGAGTAGTTGTGTTTTACAGAGAGACACCCCTCTGGGTTTAATGGTCAACTTTCAACGTAAAATTAGTTTGAGGATATATTATGGTTTCTCTATGCAGCCATAGTTTTCCTTAAGTGATAACAAATTCAATTATGCATGGAATGTCTTGTTGTAGAATAATTCTTTCCTCTAGGACTTGGGATATAATTGATTTTACCATCTAACAAGTTTGATTAATCTAGAAGAGTTCCATATCCTTATTTATGAAGAAACCTATATCTTGAGCCCATCCTTCCACTTCCTCTTAGATAGGTTACCTAGACATATTGTGCCTCTTCTCTTTAATTTTACTATCCATTTATTCCAATTAGGATTTTAACAACTTGACGAACCTTGAAGGGAAGAACTCCTCTATTTCCATGGCTTCCCTTTAATATTAGCTAAATTTTTTGGAATGCACAAGGTCAAAACCTTCCTAGGTGTGTTGTGTTCTTTCTTTCTTCTACCTACCCACTTCCTCATAACATTTGAATTAGGTAATGTGTCACACTTCATATTTTGACGTAGGAAAGACATAATTGATTAAGTCAGGGGAAAGATATGAACTTGACTACCCCTATTTCTTCTTAGAATCATGATTGATTAGGTTCCACCCACATTGGACTCCACAAAAAAATTCTCCTCCTAGGAATACCTAGCTCGATGCTAGCTTGAGCTTAAGCTAGCAAGAGACTAGCTTCATCCCTCAAGATTTGAAACACGAGGTTAATAAATACATAGATAAAATAAAATAGGTAGGAAGAACTATTGTGCCTGGAGATACCTATATAAGCTTTCATCCCCTCATCCTCCCATAGAACCCCCACATTAGTGTCCACCGTGAAATTTTCCTTAGGAAAGCTGGGCCAACTACCTATTTTATAACCCTCAATGTTCACTTGGTCTTTCATTTCACTTGGAACTTTCCTATTTCCTTTCATATTTCCTAGGCCAAAGATTATTCCTTTGGTATGTTTCTAGCACTTACTACTCCCCTGCGACCTTGTCGACACCATCATTCCCTAGCACTTGAGCATCTTGTCACAATTTTTTTTGGGTGGGTTCATACTGAACTTGTGCCACCTCCTCACCTTATAATCATTCACCATAAACACCCCTTGTTTCTACATTGACTATGTTCATGGTTCCAAGTGGGTTGGCAACTAGATGACACATAGGGGTGTCACAACTGTAACCATCACCACCATATCCAAGGGATGCAAGTTCTATTTTCATTCACACCATTGTTACAAACACACACACACACACACACACACACACATTTTATATAAATTAATATTAGTTGAATTTATATTTTACTTTATTGTTAACCATTATTTTTTTCTTATTTTTTCCACACTAATATTACATTATGCTACACATCTCCTCAATTCTACCTGTAGAAACAAATTTTCGACACAACAAATTAGAGGTATGTTTGGAAGAAGTAGCTTATTGATATTACTTTAGATGAAAAAATAATCATCCTTTTTCTTTACACAATGATATTTTTCTTTTTGTGAGTATCCACTCTAATATTGAATTCAAAGATTTTTCTTGATAGCTTTGGTATGTTTGTAAGCATTAATAAAACAAATGTTGTGATAATGAAATATACAAAAAAAAAATTGTGTGAAATAAGAAAATTGCGTTGGCACCATTTTGGCTAGAATATTATCATCATTCTTATCTATATTAACTATATCATTATTTTTATGAGCAACCCCTTCACCCTTAACCGTAACTATGCTTTCTCAATATTTTTTATTCTAACTTTTATATGTCAATAAACACTAATAAAACTAAAGTTATAACCATAAAATCCTAAAAATAAATTATCTTGTTATCACACTTGACAATAATATAAATACACACTAATCTATATTGGATCATTATATATTTTTTTCCTCTAGCTCGATGCTTTAAAAGTGGAAAAAGTGGAGGAATCAACTCACAAGACCATTTTTACCAATGAGACATAGTTTAGAATATTGGGGTCTGAAACCCTGCGAGAGTAGTTTGAGGAACCATGATATGGACACTATCATTATATCGTTTATCATCCATATTGACTCTTTAAAAGTGGAAAAAATGGAGGAATCAACTCACTACACCATTTTTACAAGCGAACACAATTTGGAAAATTCGGGTTTGGAACCTTTCGGAAGAATTTGGAGGCATTGAATGCCTTTTTTTTTTGGGGGGGGGGGACTCTATTTCTACTCGGAAGGAAAACAAATATCTAAGAATGTATGGAGAAACTAGACCATCCCACCTTTTACCTCAATTTTTCAATAATGAAGTTGTGTTTTAGGAGATTACATATCAAGAAGAAATAGGGGTAGGAGGAGCACTCTCGAGGGGTAATAAAAATGACCACAATGTTGGTATTTTGAGCCTGTTAATTACATAAATAAGAAATAAAAATGCACATAAATGAGAAACTAAATCGCACAAGAAAATTGAGGGAATTTACGTGGTAAAACCCTAATAGTCTATCAAGCAAACCTCCATTGGGCAAGGGATTGGAATTATTATTACACCAAGTCAAGAACGAATCTCCAAAATTACGTCAAGATTCCCAGGCAACATCATTTTTAATATGAAGACTCTATTACATAACTCCTTATGGTTACGCAACTGTCCGAACGGGAAAACCATATTTACTAGGACAATTACATGTTTAACAATCATTTAATTATTGTAATTCTTAATAATATCCACCTTGAAAACAATTTCCTAATCCCTTTCCCATGCACATTCATCATCTTTTATGCAATCCAAGATAAGCCAAAAACCACCACAACTTCTCTACCAATATTGGTTTCATGAACATGTCTACACAATTCTCCTGTGTGTGGACCTTCTTAAGAGCTACTTTTCCACCATCGATCACATGTCTTACAAAATGGTATCTAACATCAATGTGCTTAGTCCTGCTATGATAAGCCATATATATAGGCAAATGAATAGCACTCTGACTGTCACAGAATACATTCACTTTCTCTTGCATCCTTCCAAGCTTGTCAAGTAGACCTTTCAACCAGATTTCGTCTTTACAAGCATCTGAAGAAGCTATATACTCTGCTTCAGTAGTGGAAAAGAAAATGAACTTATCATAATTTTGAAGTTTGTGCCCTTTTCAATTCATAACATTGGCTTGAACATGGATATTAAGCAAGCATTTTCTTCCATTGGGTGACAAATCATTCCTAGTAAATATTTCATGTGGTTTAAATAAATAATGCAAATACATGTTAGATGCACTGAAGGTTGTGTTTATTTGTGTGGTTGAAATACCTGCAATATTCTATACTACATTACAAAAATTCATGATTTGTATAAATGTGTTACACTTTATGGTCAAATTATTCGATTAACCAATGGTTTGGAAAATTGATTGAGAATTTCACATTGAGGTGCTCCCCTTCATCAACCACGAGACTCAAATAGGGATTTGGATAGGGCACACATAGTAGCACGTAGGTTCATGCAACTACAAAATACAAAATAGATAAAATTACATCATTCCAAGTTATCCTAGTTTGCTATTCATCTCAAACAAAATATTGTTGATCATGGATTATCTCTAGAGATGTGAAACCAATAGTGGCAAGAAGAACAAAGGCATCTCATTCAAAGAGGCATTTTTTTCTAAATTCGCTATGTGGTTATTTTAAATGAATAAATATAATCACACATAATTTTTTAGCCTTGAAAGAAGAAGGGACAAAAAAAAAATTGTATTCCAATAGCAAAACTTATGTTGAAATATAAACCATTTACTCTCAAGGAAATGAAATAAAAAGCATTGCCTTAATAAAACAAAAAAGGTTACAAATACTAATGAAAAATAAAAATTGATAGTAATTTCTTTTTCTAAG
Organism: Pinus albicaulis; assembly: GCA_034641835.2. Lineage (NCBI taxonomy): Eukaryota > Viridiplantae > Streptophyta > Pinopsida > Pinales > Pinaceae > Pinus > Pinus albicaulis. The sequence goes on from JAXQQM020089063.1 coordinate 167,047, forward strand.
TGGAAAAATTTATAAGGCCAAAAGTGAACTTAGACACAGTGCTTTAACTTGGAAGTTGGCATTGATTACTCTCCAAGTAATCTTGGATTTTTATAATTTTACTTATTCAAGGTTAGAGAATCAAACAAGTTCAAGAAAAAATTGCACAATTTCGAAAATTACGCCCTTACAAATGTGATGTTACAACTTGAACGATTGTTATGGCCTAAAAGAGAGATATATGGGGTTGATTGTTCATGTAATAAAGGAAAAATTAATAGGGACATCATAATCTAATAATGTACCAATATGAAGACCTCCTATAAGGTTGACCATTAATTATGTAGTTCTCCTATTTCAAGTTTCATATCAATCCAAGGTTTATCGAGCAATAATGGCATGAGACCAATAGTGATAGGGGGAATAAAGATATGTCATCCAAAGATGTATTTTTCCAAATTATCTATGTGATTATTTGAAATGAATATATATAGTCACGCACAATTTTTTAATCTTGAAAGAAGAGGGGACACAAGAAAAACTTGTATTCGTTGATAAAAAAATATGTTGAAATATAAATCATCTACCCTCAACATAATGAATAAAAATTATTACCTTAATAAACCAAAAAATATTATGATTGCCAACACAAAATAAAAGTTTATAGTCATTTCTTATTTTAAGTTTCTCAATATTCGAGGTGAAAAAGGAACTTAAACAAGGTGCTTTAATTTGGAAGTTGGAATTGATCACTCTCTAAGCAATTCAAAAGTTTGATAATTTTACTTATTCAAGGATAGGGAAATGGAAAATTTCAAAAAAATATTGTGTAACCTTGAGAATTATACCCTTATAAATGTGTTGTGACAATTTGAAAGCTTATTCTTTTTTTTAATGAAATGGTTATCATTTATATTATAAAAAGCTAGGTACATGACTAGAACTATTTACATTTTTCTATGTTTTCAGAGGCTTCACTATTCCAATATATCCATAAAAAAAAATTCTTACCTCTATGGGTTCTCTTGGCTACAATTCTACAGTCACATATCTACCATAAATTCTACAACCCCCCTCGAAAAAAATAAGAGAAAACTTGCAATACTTTGATTAAAACATTGAAAATTAAAAAGCACCACTGGGCCCAACTTCTATGGCTACACCTAGGTTCTCTTTTGCCACTCAGGATGTATTTTCTTTTAACTTGATCTCAAGCTCACCAATTGGAAGGGAATACATCCCATTAACTTTGGCCTTTAGAACTAATAACTTTGCCTCCATGTTTGCCAAATTCTTATCCATATTTCTCTGCAACCATTCACACCTCTTGTTCAGCCACTGAAATCCACCATTTCCAACCTTATATTTGACAGCTCCATCATCCCAACTACTAACTTTTAAAAATTAATGATAGATTGGCGCTAACACTATTGGTCGCTCTCCTATGGTTTCACTTCTTGAATCTCCAAAAATTTCCTTTTCAAATTCATATTTATTGTCCACAAGAATAACCACAACCCAAATGATTTTGAAAAAATTCTCTTGGGAGGGGGGGCGCTCAATAAATTCAGATGAGGCATGGGACCAAATGTGACATTTCCCATGAAGGGAGTTAATATACATATCTTCCCATTTCCAAAAACCCGAGAGACGATCTGATTTTTCCATAGAATTTATGTATCGGCCTGAACTGCAGTGCACTGCATTTAAAAACAGAGTGCATAATTGAGCGGATTAGATTGTCAAATTCTTAAGGAAAAACACATACCACTTAATACTTGTGTTTTTCCCATGCCATTTTTTGGATCGACACACACTTTGATTGATGAGATAAAATATCTTTACATATGGTCTCCATATGTAGTTAATTGCCTATGTTATACATCAAATGTAAAATGCTCAGGACCAACGTCGCCACCTTTGGTGGTTCCTTCAAAAAAATTAATTCGTTCTTTTCCAATGATTGGTGGCATATTTCGCCAATTGTTTCTAATGAGATAAATTGAGGATACCTCATCGAATTAGGGAAAGAGACCTCTCGTTATGGTTTAAGTCCAAAATTCCTTACGTCACTTTTACACCTTGAATGGAAAGGTTATTTTCTTCCACATTCAGATACCTATATATGTGGAAATAGGTTAACTCCTCAAATTTCTTCAAATACGTAGTGATCCTTTTCAATATTGCGGAGTTAGAATCCCCCCCTTGGACTTTAATTTGAAAACTTTCCTTATAACAATCATTGAATCTCCTAGAACAAACATTCTCTTTAAACCTCTCTTGATGGCTAGACCTAGTCCTTTCCAACAAGACAAAAATTCAACCTAGTTATTTGTTAGAGTGACCATCCCCAAGCGTAATGTATATGGACTTGTTTATCGGTGTAGAAGATCACCCATCCTGCTCCTGCTGCCTCTGACAACTTGAAAAATTATATATATATATATATATATATATATATATATATATATATATATATATATATATATATATATATATATATATAAATATATATATATATATATAAATATATATATATATATATATATATAGTTGAACATTCAACTAATAAAGACCAATTTAATAAGGAGATGATAGCCTAATAAGATGCTCATATACATAATTCTTAACATAAACATTCAATCCAATAATCCCTTTTAGGGTCATACCATGGAATACCTCTTCAAGATTCCTAAAATGTAAATAGAAAAAACTACTTGAAATAAAGAATGTTTAAAGAATACCATTGCAATAATAAATTTAATATAATATAAAAAAAACCTTTAAGTTAAAAAATTATTTCAAAATATTTAATAATTTAATAATAATAAAAAAAAAATTAAGATTTACAAAATAGTTCAAGTAGATTTCTATCTAAAAAATAAAGGAGTATACACATACTAAGATTCAAATGGGGCTTATTTTCCTTAAAGAAAAAATAGATATATATGTTGGGTCAATTTACTAGGTAAACTAACACAAATATCTAATTATCAATCCGGGTTTGTAAAACTTGGAAGCATGTCCAAAATATATGGATTTCAACTACAATCAATGTTAGAAGACAAATTATAGAACTTGAAGAAAATGCATATTACAAATATCAAACTTAACTAAATAATATATAATTCAATATGTAATAAGTAGAAGAAGAGGCTCCTAACTTAGGAGAACCAGGTTGACCTTCTCTACAGTACTACTTCATGAACATAAATCAAAATCATTGATGAACAATAGCTTAAGATGCGTAAGAGAATAAAATAAGAGGCCCCTAACTAAGGAGGTCCATGTTTTCCTTCTATATAAGTTTATTCATCATTAATACCATTGTATGAAAATTGGAAATTCAGAAAATAACTTAAAAAAAGAAAGGGAGATGAATTCTAGTTTCTATTCTTTGATATAATAGAATGAGAGTTTAAATTGAACATTAGTTTGACCCTTCATATGCAGATTAGAATTTAGAATAAGACTCATCAGCCAACATAATAAATCATCATACATCTAATTAATTGTTTTAAACATTAAACAAAACTAGTTTATGAAATTTCATATATAATTAACCAGAAAATGCACTTAGCTCGGTATGGGGGCCCTCCACCCTTGCCTCGCACACTGAAAGTACTTCTAAGATACTAGAACTAAATCAATCAGTCACCACAATGAACAATAGAAATAAGATATAACTGGTTTCTTCAATTAACTCACAATACTCAGAAATATAAAAGTGAAATCATTCAAATTCTACATGTTCATGCCTTCAATGTTCTTGGCTTAAATAGAAAAATATTAAAAAAACTTAACTAAAATGTCTCTAACAGTAATATCTATCCTGATCCCATCCGTTCAGGTGTAACTCATCCAATTAGTTACACGAAATCTCGAAAAATCCCAAAATCTACTATTTCTTCCCAATTTTCTAGGGATTCCTGAAAAATAGGTCATGTTGGACTAGCATTTACCAGGCTTATTTTAGCTTGGTTCGACTGAACCAATAGGTACACATCCATCCTTGGCTCCCAAGCATTCTAAATATGTTCTCAGATCATGCCCAGCTGTCCTGCAAGTATCACTTAAATGAAGCTATTACGGGAAATTCCTGTTGTGTTCGAAAATACTCTTAAAACTCACTTTTTACAAAAATTTCTAAAAATTGAAAAACATAATTTATTTTCCTGAATATGCATAATAAGGTCAAAACATGTCATATGTGGATGGTATAAAGTGGAAAATGATTGAAATTAGGTGTATTTTATTGAGAAAAAATTGATCAAAAATGAGGGCCAACATTGTGCCAACATCTCCCCCTTACTTAATCTCAAGCATGTCCTCATACTTGCCTCTGTCTCCTTGACCTTATGTTTCTGTATGATGATTGCCCTACTGATGTACCTGTGACTCTGTCTCCTGATGGTAAATCTTCCTGATGAGCTGCATGTAAAAGGATGTCAATACCCTCAAGTATTTTTCTTTCTTTTATAAATCTTTGTTTTAATTGCTTGTGGAGAGCAGACTTTTATTTTAAAAATTTAAAACATCCTTTTTGGAAAATACTCTATCAAAATTCCTCTGAGAACAATATTATTATCACTATTTCTTTTGAAAAAAAGTTCACTTGTAATTTCTGGACATCTATAGGTTTGATTTTTCCCTCAACATTTAAAATTAACACCTAAAAATGAATTTTGGAAATGATTTTTTTTTTCATTTACCCCTCTTTGTCTCCTCAAAAATCAAAAAGAAATTTGGAAATGGACATTTTTTTTTTCATTTACCACTCTCTTGTTCTTTTAAAAATTGAAATCGATTTTATGGCAGTGAATTAACTTTTTTTTTCTTGAAATCAATCTTGTACATTGAATACCCACTAATATGAAGAGAAATTTTTGAATTAAAATACCAAATTCTGGACTAATATGTGAATTCTTGGTCACTAAAAATAAAGAGAAATTTCTGAACTTATGATGTGAAATTCCTGGGCTAACATGGAAAGAAAATTTCATTGTTGAATATTCATGACAAAATTCTTGTGTTATAATGTCTTCAAAAATCAATTTCTTGAATAAGAAGCAATATTTGTGTTGTACTTATTTCAAAAATCGATTTCTAGGAGAGATCTAAGCGAATTTACAGTCTTCTGACACCTCTCTTTTCTCTAGCAACTAACACTCTATTTTCAAAAATTCCATTCATAATTTTTGCATTGTTGTGCACTCACCAACACCACTTGACACCATCGTGCACGAGCTCTGTTTTGGCATTTTTTGTAAATAAGAATGAAACTGGGGTCTTGAAATTGAATTTTTTAATGCCAATATTACACTTGGAACATTGATATTGAACCTACTCTGCCACCAACGGACTTGGGCTACGCTGTCAATTAGATAACTAGAGTCTTCGGATTTTCAAACTATGTAACTCTAACTTACACTTGGAGTTTTCACTGAAATCCAATTTAAATAAATCTCTGACCTTGATTCATAACTGAACTCAAACACTCCAGAAAACAAGGGTTGAAAGAACCACAGAGTATACCAAATATAAATGAAATTGATAAAAATGCCTACAATGAGACTAATTGGGCTCGTTCTAAAGAAAACCCATGTTTTTATTTTGAATTTCATTTTTGTTTACTTAGAAAAGACAACAAAAAACAATGGCTTCTTAAAATTTTCAAATTTTTGAAACTGTAGTTGAATTCAAAACTGGAAGTTTTGATTATGAGATTTCACTTTTGTTTTTGCTGTTTGTGGATCAAAAGCTCTATTTTGATGTATGGAGAAAAAAACCTCTGTTATTGTTCTGGAAAATACCCTGTCTCTTCCTTTATAAAATTACCTCTTGGTCACTGCCATTTTTTAAAAATCGAATTCTGAAAATGAAATCGAATTCTAGGAATGAAATCTAATTATGGAAATACTTAACAATTTCTTTCAATTTTACCTTTTCTGCTTCCTCGGGAATGGAAATCAATTTTCCTTTGTCTCCTCAGAATATGAAATCGAATTATGAAAATGATTAATTAACTCTTTGTTCTTCCAGAAATCAAATGCTAGAGATGTACTTATGCTAGATAAATAGAATGCTAGAGAGAATGCTTATGCTACAAAAATAGAATGCTGGAGAAATCGAATGTTGGAGAAAAATGATATAAATCTGGTAAGTCTGTCTATTATAAATCTGGATTTTTTTTTTTTTTAAATTTACCTTCTCTGTCATCTCAGAAATCGAATGTTGGATAGAATGCTTAAGTTAACCACTGTCTGCATTCATTCATTCACTGCCTGTTCAAAAATAAATTTTTATAAGGAAATCATTTTTTTGGGTGCTTCTACAACGACCCCCATGCATTTCAGACTTTAACTGGACTTGTTTCACACACCTATAGCTTGAACGCAAATCTTTGATGCCACTTTTCATTTGAAACTTAGACTGCCACCAACACTTTCCGGCTCAGAGTATATTACGTTGTCAGTTGAGATTTTACACTTCCAGTTATTTAAATGCAAATCTCAAACTTTGGATATTATTAAAAAAATAAAACTAATTTCATTTAATTCCTATTCAAACTCAACTTGTTTTCTCTGTTAAATTTATGAGATTTGGATGGAGATTTCAACGATTTAGTTGGCGGGGTTATCATACTGAGTTGGGGGATTTAGAGAAGAAATATTGAGTTGAATTCCTTATTTTTCTTCCTAAAGGTGCTCTCTCGGTTTGTTGAGCATTACTCTGCTCTGTGTAGGGTTTCTTTCTACGTGAAGTTTGTACATTTCTCTTGAAATTTTCACCATTTTTTGTTGCTGCGTAATGAATTCCACCGTGGCTTAAATATTTGTCCTTTCTCCCCTTTGTCATATTGTATTCAAAATCGATATTCTTCATAGTGTGTAAACTTTTATATGGTTTGAATTTTTATATATTCATATAACTTTTGTAATATATGCACCTCAATGTATTCTTTTATACATATGCGAATCTATGGCCTTATGCATATATTTTTCCAAAGATCAAAACATAAAGATAACATCTCCTTTTCAATACATACATTAATTCTCTTCATAGTTATTCACCTTCCATTGCATATCATTTAGTAATTACTTTGATCCTTACATTTTGCATTGCATTCCATTTAGAAATTACTTCGATTTTTTTTCAAAGTCCATTTTATCATAAATGATTTCTCATCTTTGTCTTTTAGGGTGAATGTTTTTCCCTTTCTATGATGCATTTTTTTTTTAAATACTCTTGAATATCATTCTTTTATCTTCATGCTTCTCTCATTGCATATCCATTTAATTCTTTTTAAGGTCTTTTTTCTCATAATTTATTCATCCCCTTTGTTTTTTAACACATGATGCATTTGTTACTCTTTTAATATGAATATTTCAAATCCATAAATAGAGTAGAGAAAAAAAAAATATCATGATACATCATATAAATTCATCATTCACTTTTATTCGCTATATTAACCCATTTTTCATTGTTGTTTTGTAGGCAATTTTCCTTAGGAAAAAAAATTTGGCCAAAATTTTGGTCAAAAATGCTCATGTAGGAGGAGTAATGTAGGATTATGATGAGTGAATGTAAGGTTATGATGAGGTTAATGAATGAAAAGTTTTAATGTAGGGTGATGTAGGATGTAGGGTAATGTAATATGGTGTAGGATGTGGGATGATAAATGTAATAGGATGATGAATTCATTAAATGAGTATTGCATATCCAAGTTAAATTAGTTTAACAATCCTAGAAAAATTTTCAAAATCAAAGGTTTTAAGAACATTTTTACACTTACAGTACCTTCCTTCCATGCTTAATAGCTTAATGTCTATTCTCGTTGATGATGACCTTTTTTAGTTAGTCAACACTTGAATTTGTTTTAATGATGATAGTTTTTCAAAGATGAATTCTGATGGAATGTAGATGCTTGTATCTACTTATTGGATCCTCTTGATGTAGATTATGATGTTTCATGTTCTTTTTTCATATGATATTGATTCAAGTCCATTTTGATGAATATTGATGAGTAGAAAAAAGTTTTTAAAACCAGTAGGTTTGATATCACAAAATCAGTAGTTTTTGACTATGTTGATTTTAAGACATGTAGTCACTAAATGTGGAATAAATTTTTCACCTGGCCTTCAAATGAGATGATTCAAATTGTGTCATAAAGTAGACTTCAATAAATATCTCCATTTTTTAAAATAATATGATTTAGTATGTGAAATATACAAATGAACATTGAAGACCTAGCATTATCACCATGTAGTTTTTCCGACAAATAGTTACTATTTTGAGCATAGATTTTTCATATGATGTTGGATTGAGCTGCTTCAAATTGATTTGGAAACCGTATTCCAAGGGTTATCCTACCTATGAATATCATTTAAAAATGTTTCCATTATAAGCTTCAAATCAATTCTATACTAACTCTGTCCTCAAAAAGTTTCTTGAAATCTAGTGTTTATTATGATCATTTTTTATTTGTGATCCAAATTGAAAAAAGTCAAAATGGATTAAAAACTAAATTTCAAGAGATACCTTGTTTAAAAACATGTTTTTTTTTTTTTTTTTAAATTATCCCATATGGTTTCCCAAAAGAGGATTGTCCTTACAACATTTTACCATGAAATCCTTTCAAATGAGCATTGAAAAACGATGTGAAGATTTATTCATGAGATTTTAAACTAAAAGTATTATTGTGAACTCATTCTTCCTATTTATCTATGCTATTATATCCTACTCTATTGTAGAAAGATAATTCATTCTCTCAAGTATAAGAGAATTTCCAATGCATCCATTTGCGTAGCAAGATCATAAGTACACTCACATCCAAGTTTGAAAATTTTATTTTACTGAATGCTTGGACATGAATAATTATTTGATTATAAATATTTGATGCTAAATAATGTTGAAAAATGGAGTGGTGTTGTGGCCTAATGACTAGTTGGAACCAAGTTTTGAAATAATCTTTGTTTGCTTGGCTTTCCTTAATTGTCATATCAAAAATTTCTTCATGTCGCACTTGTTCAAATCTTGAATGCATAAGGGATATTGTGATATAAATGCTAGAAATTATTCAATTTCGGGTTCTAATGTTCGATCTTCATCACATGTGATCCATGACTCATTCATATCCTTACAAAGATAGCTAGAAGAAAGTTCTAAGTTCTCTTCTTATGGATTCTCTTCATAGATGCTTTGCTCCTCTTCTATCTTTAGAAATGAAGATTCATCCCTAGTTACCATTCTAAATTGTGGACAAGGATTTAAGAAGATCCTTGTGGTGCCATAACCTCCTGCGCTAAATGACTTCTTTAACATCATGTTTTGGAGATCTTTTTTTGCAATGGCTTTTGTAGTTATCTAGTTTTTTTTTTTTTTGTTAGGCGTTTTGTTTTCGAAATCCACCTTTCTAATCTCTATGTCTAAACATGAATAGCCATAATGAAAAGTGTTTTTTTTTTATGTGTTTTCTAAAAAATCTTCCTAATTGACTATATTGAAGTATGCTTCCCCAGCAACAACGCCAAGAAGTTGGGTCAAATTACTAGGTAAACTAATACAAGTATTTAATTATCAATCCGGGTTTGTAAAACTTGGAAGCATGTCCAAAATATATGGATTTCAACTACAGTCAATTTTAGATTTCAAATTATATAAATTGAAGCAAATGCATACTACAAATATAAAAATTTACTAAATAATTTCTAATTCAATATTTAATAAGCAGAAGAAGAGGCTCCTAACTTTGGAGAACCAAGTTGATCTTCTCTACAATACTACTTCATGAACATAAACCAAAATCACTAATGAACAATAACTTAAGATGCATAAAAGAATAAAATAAGAGGCTCATAACTAAGGAGGTCCATGTTGTCCTTTTTTATAATTTTATTCATCATTAATACCATTGTTTGAAAACTAGAAATTCAGAAAATAACTTAAACAAAATAAAGGAAGATGAATTATAGTTTCTATTCTTTGATCGGATAGGAGGTGATTTTAAATTAAAAATTGGTTTGACCCTTCATATACAGATTATAATTTAGACTCAGATTCATCAGCAAACATAATAAATCATCATACATCTAATTAACCAATTCAAACATGAAACAAAACTAGCTTGTGAAATTTCACCTAAATTAAGCAAAAAGTGCACATAGTTCGGTGTGGGGCCCCTCCACCCTTGCCTTGCACACTGAAATTACTTCTCGGCTATGGAACTCAATAAATAATTCACCACATTGAACAACAGAAAGAAGATAGAATTGGTTTCTTCAATTAACTCACAATATTCATAAATATCAAAGTGAAATAATACAAATTCTACACGTTCATCCCTTCAATGTTCTTGGCTTAAATAGAAAAATATTAAACAAACTTGACTAAATGTCTCTAATATTCATATCTACCCTAATCACATCCATATAGGTTGAAATCATCCAATTAGTTACACCAAATCTGGAAAAATCCAAAAATCTATTATTTTTGCCCTATTTTCTGGGGATTCCTGAAAAACAGGTCATGTTTGACCACCATTGACTGGGCCTGTTTTAGCTTGGTTTGAAAAAATCAATAGGTAAACATCCATCCCTGGTTCCCAAGCTTTCTAAATATGTTCTCATCTCGTGTCCAAGTGTCCTGCAAGTATGACTTCAATGAAGCTATTGCTAAAATTTCTAGTTCTGTCCAAAAATACTCTTAAAACTCACTTTTTATGAAAATTTCTAAATATTGAAAAACATAATTTATTTGCCTGAAAATGCATAATAAGGTAAAAATAATTCATATGTGGATGGTATAAAGTGGAAAATGATGGAAATTGGGTGAATTTTAATAAGCAAAAAATGATAAAAAATGAAGGCCAACAATATATGTTGGTGATTTTTTTTTTACAAATATTTATATCAAAAAATCTAGTTATTCAATGACCTTGTTGAATACACAATATATAGTTTTTCTTTTAAGAAATTAACTTAAATTATAAATGAGTTTAATTTCCTTGTACAAATAGTAAAATGATGAGCAATATTAAATCTATATATTTTTCTAAAAAAATCACCTATATTTATAACAAACTAAATTAATATAACAAACTGTGTTAGATGATATGCCTACTATAAAAAAAAAGTATACTTCCTTAAAAAGTAATTTTATAGTTTCTCTTCTAAACCACTACATGAACCTATAATATATACTTTGTCTTGTAACAATGTGCAATGAATTTTTTTATACTTTGAACAAACAACGCAAATTCAGTTGTATGAAATAGTTTAAAGAAGATCATAGAAATAGGTCATTGATATTTATATTAATTTATTGTCTAGTTTTTAGATCCAAGTTATCTTCTTGGATTTTATCTCAATAATGGCAAGAAAATAAAGATTACAACATTCAAACTTGTGGAAAAAAACACAAACCTGCACATACCCTAATACAATAGAAGTTATAAGACATGGCCTATGAATGTCATAAGTCCTTTAAGATAATAGGTAGATTAATCTTTAGTTTGTCTCTATGATAAATTTGGGGTTGAAATGCCTACTTTATAATTTATGTGTTTTTTTTTTAATTTAGGTAGATTAATCTTTAATTCACATTTATGATAAATTTGGGGTTGAAATTCTCATTCCAGAATTTATGTGCTTATGTGGAATTTATACAAAGTAATCAACTTGAAATTTCTTAGTTTATGGCAGGGCAAAAACAATAATTTGAATTTTTTGTCTTATTTTCTGTAATTGAAATTGGTATATTTAAAATTTATATGAAAGTTGCAATTACTAAAAATTTAAATACAAGTGGTCATGCAACACTTTTATACAATGAAACAACACCCGAATTTCTTCAGTGAATATGTATGGACATTTAAAATAGAAAACCATGTGATGTTACCATTAATGTTGTATATATTTACAATCATCAACAACTAGGTACATTCTAAGATAATGCACAAAAATGAAAGGATATCTCATACAAGAGTCAATAAAGTAGTTCTTGTTTAAGTATTTCATTGCCATCTTTTCACTACATAACTTTTAGGAATGAATGGTTTTAATGATGTTAGGATCATTTGCATATAGCATCATTTTAAACTAGTAATGTTTATGTAGTTTAATGGTTAAGAACATGAGTCCTCCGAGTTCAAATTCAAAGGAAAATAGAGCATGTACATCTTTATTGACTAAGAAATTTTAATAGCAATACATGTGGCGTGACCTTAACTCACTCTTTTTAATAATAATACATAAAGAACATAAAAAAATGACTAAGATTCAAGACAATATTTTGATTTTTGGTAAATAAATTCTAACTGATGGTTTGAGCAATTGCATTTGACCATGAAAAATATGTTCCACCATTCATAGCCATGCTAATTTAATAGGTAATGTTGTTTGTTGCACATTTCACATTTCTTTTATTAATTAAGGTTTTGTGTGGAATATTCACTTCAACATAGTGTTTAATCCATCTTTTGATCACTCATAATGTGATAAAATCACCAGTGAGAAAATGGAATAACATGAGAATGGAGGAATGCAAAATTGACAAGTAGGGAGGTAAGAGGGGCAAGAAGGGAGATAAGTGAGACAAGAAGAGGTTCAAATTCAATAGAAAATAAAGCATCGATATCTCTATAGATTAAGAAAAATTAATAATAATACATATACGCCACCTTAATCAACTCTTTTTAATAATAATACATATATAACATAAAACAATGACTAAGATTGAAGACACACTTTTGGATTTTGGTAAAAAAGTCAAATTGATGATTTGAGCAGTTGCATTTGATGATGAAACAAATGTTCCATCCAGCCATGTTGATCTAATAGGTGATGTTTTTTTTTGCAGATTTTAAGTTTTTTTTATTGATGAAGGTTTTGTGTGAAATATTCACTTCAACATGGTGTTTAATCTATATTTTGATAGCTAATAATGTGACAGAATGACAAGTGAGAAAATGGAATTACATGAATATGAAGGAAAGTGAAATTGACAGGGAGGAAAGAGGGGTAAGAAGAGAGATAAGTGGGACAAGAAGAGACCCCAAGAAGGACAACTATTTTGCAGGGAGGAAATAAGGGAAAGAAGGGAGATAAGTGGGATAAGAAGGGACCCCAAGAAGAACAACTATTTTGCATGGAGGAAAGAGTGCCAAGAAGGGAGATAGGTGGGACAAGAAAGGAACCCGAAAAGACACAGTGAGCATTAACATATTACACCCTATCTAAATACCAAAATTAGAATATAGCAATTTATGTTAGATCTAAGACTTTTGCGATCCATAATGTAGATAGAAATACTTTCGAAAAAATCACACCATTGGGATTAGGTCGACGTTTCGAACCAGCTAATGTGGTTCATCATTAGGACAAGGTGGAGAGACTAATCGATCTCGATAAATAAATAGTGGAGATGCATCATTTCCCGGAATTAGCCGTTGAGAACTAGCCGTTAGAAAGTTAGTTAATAAATTAATTAATTAAATAAATATATATTTTTTTTTAACAAATGGGTTAATAAATTATTAAATAATTAAAATGGGTAATAGGGAGGGGAAAATAATTTAGTTTAATATTTTCCCCTCCCTATTACCCATTTTAATTAATTAATAATTTATTAACCCATTTGTTAAAAACAAAATAAAAATAAAAAATTATATATATATATATAACAAACTGAGTTAGATGATATCCCTACTTTAAAAACAAAGTATACTTCCTCAAAAAGTAATTTTATAGTTTCTCTTCTGAACCACTTCATGAACCTACAATATATACTTTGTCTTGTAACAATGTGCAATAAACTTTGGATACTTTGAAAAAACAATGCAATTTAGTTGTACGAAATAGTTTAAAGAAGATCATAGAAATAGGTCATTGATATTTATATTAATTTATGTTGAATCCTAAGTTAAACTGAGAGGGGGGGGATGAATCAGTTTAACACATACATGAGCTTTTTAAAATTTTCATCAAGCTTATTTACAACTTAATTTTATAACCAACTTAATATGTGGACTGTCTTAATATGTAGCAACAAGTATTAAGTTAATGTGGCATCAAACTTATTAAGAGAGCAGCAAACATTAAGAAGATTGGATAGAATATATCAACACATAGGCAATACACACAGAGACAAAAGATATAAGTGGAAACCCATAAAGGGATAAAACCACATCTTATTATTGTTCTGATGCAAAGGCAAGCTCCAACTCCCTCTCACCACTGTTTTTCCGCAGGCACCAACCTATAGGAGGCTCCAACCTCAGTCAGCTACAACAGACAACTATCAAGCTTCAACTTGATAGGGAAGCTCCAACTTCCTCAATTTATCAAAAGAAAATAGTTGTTGATTTACCTTAGATATCAGCTTTGTTCTGTAGCATCTCTTTCTGCTCTTCCTTTTTCTTATCTTCTCTGCCTCAATTCTCCATACTCTGCATTCTCTAACCTCACTTTCTAACCTCTCTATGCATATCAAGGAGATATCATTTATAGAGACTTCCTTATGACTGTTTGTATTCCTCAGGGAATTTGAAATGGATAGCCATACCTCTTAGCCTTCTGCCTTCTCATTTCCTTTCCAGCTCACTCAGAAAAATATAACTATATGTACTAATTTTAATATTACAGTGGGATTTTTTTTCTCTTCCAGAGACTTGCCAATGCATACCAAACAATATAAACCAATTAGAACATTTACATTTAATTACAATGAGAACTCCAGCTCAACTCATTCAGCCTCTTGGATCACTGCGTATTTGTCTTTTCTGTGACTGTGTCTGTCTTTTTCTTCTTTGTATGCCTTTCTATTCATTGTTGTTGCGTAAATCCAACATGTATGTAACTTCACTTTTTATATAATGCAATTCAATTCTTGGCATAATAATAAGGCGTTTTTAACATAGAACTACCGTGTTATATAAATTAAATAACTTTCGGTGATATAATGATAATAGATCATTTTAATACAAAAAATTCCCTTTAGGTCCCACTCGCCGAACTTTACTTATGCTCTGATGCAATGAGCCTTTGTGAAAGTCCCGATGCGATAATCGCAATCGCTGCTTTCAATAGATTTCTCTGATGTTCTATTCTCCTCTGATGCAATCAATCACTGTTCACTTCACTACGCCGATGTGATGGGTCACTATAGAATTCACTCTGTTTTTCTTTAGATCCAACGGTTTCACTCTTCAATGATCTGACGGTTGTGATTGGATCACACCATTGTGAACACAATATTCAACAGATTGTTCAATTGCACTTTACTTCCGATGCGATGACTTGCTCCGATGCACTTTGAGGCGGAATTCAAACAAATATAGGTCACATGTTTTATAAGTGAATAGGGTCCGCTTCCATCAGAACTTTTGTTAACATGTTCCACTGCCATTCATTTCTCTGACGCGATACTTGAGGGTCCCACCATGTGGTACTTCGTTTGTTTTAACTCGAACAATAAAACCTTTTGTCTTGTTAATCTCGTGCACGAGACTATAATACATATGCTTTGTATTGTAATCTTGGTCCTTTGTATATAAAGTGCTATACATATGCTATACATATATATATATATATATAAACTTTTCCACTTGGGTTAAGATTCTCGGAATAACTCTTATGTATCCTCCAACTTGGGTTAAGATTCTCGAAATTTTATGTAGGGGGTGCCACGCTTGTTTATAATGATATAATGCCCTTTCTAAAGTTTGGGTTACCTCTTCGTTAATCTGCAACATAGTCAAGGTCCACATTTAATATATATAAACATAGCAACCCTTCAACATTTTCTTCAATGGTTAATTACTAACCATTAACGCGATACTTCAACTGGGCCCACCGCAACTTATATCACATATACCATGTTTTATATGTCTTGTATTATAAACTTGGTCCCCATTTAATACAACGCTCATACTTTATTGAACCCCTTTTTGATATTTCATACTCTCCATACTGTATTCGCATATACTACCTCCTCCGTCATATTTCAAACATTATTCCATGGCTTTGAATTAACGCTGACCAGCGGGCCCACAATGCATTGTGAAATACCACCAGCCTGTTGATTAATTTTATAATACACATAATACACAAGACTTCGTATAGTTCTTGTCCCCCGCAGAAATAAATGTAGGTCCCACAGCATGGTTTGTATAATATATATCAACAAACTTTGAAGACCATTATAACGCCCTTTGACTGTATAACGAATAATTCTCATAAGATTTCAGCTTTAAACTTTGGTTTATATTTCAATTTTCAACAAATGCTTGACTTGGACCCACAGTGCTTTGCCTCACTAACCTTTTTTCATCACACAAGTGTAATCACCGTAGATCTTCTGGTCTCGGCAATCGGACGGATATTGTTGATATCGCGTTTTTCTTTGGGCTGAGGGTTAGCACTCAGAAATTACGCGATTTAAGTGGTATCCAAATACCACCCAAGGAAACGTGTCCATCAACGACATAGATCGCGTTGAAAAAGAAATATCCGCTTACCACTCCCAATCGCATGCAATACTGTTGGTTTTCAACAACTCTAGTTTCACTATTCATTCAAGGTTCCGCCCTTGACTCTGGGTTCCAGTCTTCATATTTTTAACTCTTGTTAAAGGAATTCCGCTTTCCCTCCTATTTCCTCTAGCGTTCTCAACATTACTATACAGTGCATCCATATGTTGAACGCTCGACTCCACTAGGTTTTCGCTGTGTAATTTCGGTTCCTTTCTTGGTTCTGCACCCTTGCTATTTCACCTCTGTTATTCTCTGTCTCTGCCTTTGCTATTATCTGTATCTTTTGCATTGTATTCTCTTCTACTCGACTGTTTCATCTCACGGCTCTCCCTCCTCTGTTTCTACCTCCTTTCTCTGTCTTTGCATGCTCAGTGTTTTACTGCCTTGCTTCTTTTGCTGCTACTCGACCCTATTTGCATCTTGTTACCTCTTCTTCTCTCTCTCTCCTATGTTGTCTCCTTTTCCATCAATGACAACATTTCCAACAGTCTCCCCCTTTGGCATTGATGGCAATACACTTTCTCTGCTTTCCTTTTAGAACCCTTTCTTTTGTTGCTTGCTTTTCCTCCCCCTTTGACATCAATGGCAAAGGGTTGGCTCATTTCACAGTGTGATCTGATCTTGAGGACCTGTTTCATGCTCTGTTTAGTTGCTCTGGCCTTTTTATAGCTCTCTTTGTTGACTGATCTCCCCCTGGAATGATGTCTTATTTTATATTCTCCCCCTAGAATGAAGCTTTCCTTTTCTTTCAGAGAGCAGTATCTGAAGACACTACCCCTAGTTTGTTTCTCAGATATTCGAATGGATCTCCGGCAAGTGGTTTTGTGAATATATCTGTTGTTTGTTCTTTTTTTGGCACATATTCCAACTTCACTACCTTCTGTGATACTTGTTCTCTTAGGAAATGGTACTTGATTGGGATGTGTTTAGTTTTTTAATGAAGTACGGGATTTTTTGAAATACTTATAGCACTTGTATTATCACATTTGATAGAGATAAGTTATTCAATTCTTACCTTCATGTCTTGGAGGGATTGCTTCATCCAAATGACTTGTGTGCAACATGCTGTTGCTGCTATGTATTCTGCTTCTGCTGTAGATAGAGAGATAGATGTTTGTTTCTTGCTTAGCCATGCCACCAAAAATTTTCCCAGGTAGAACGCACCTATACTTGTGATTTTCCTGTCATCCAGATAGCTAGCCCAATCTGCATCTGTATATGCTGTCAAAGTGAAACTGTTGCCTTTTTGATACCATAGTCCATACTATATAGTTCCTTGTAGATATCTAAGTATTATTTTGACTCCTAGAAGGTGATTTTTCTTTGGAGTTGCTTGATATCTAGCCACAAGTCCTACTTCCGACATGATGTCTAGTCTTGATGCTGTTAGATACAACAGACTTCCTATAATGGATCTGTAAAGTCTTTGATCTATATCAGCAGATCCATCATCAGCACATAGTTTGCATCCAATGATCATGGGGGTTGACACAGGTTTTCAGTCTTCCATTTTGAATTTTTTCAACATCTCTTTTAACTATTTTTCCTGTGAGATGAATGTACCTGTGTTCTTTTGCTGAATTTGAAGTCCTAAGTAGAAAGTGAGCTCTCCAATCATAGACATCTCAAACTCTGATTTCATCTCTTCAACAAATCCTTTTTCTAGCTCATCTTTGTTGCTTCCAAACATATTGTCATCAACATATAATACAACAATTAGGAGTTCATTTTCATGGGCTTTTATGTATAGATTGTTGTCTACTCCTCCTCTCTTAAAGCCTTGTTTTTGCAAGTACTTATCCAACCTTGAGTACCAAGCACGATGAGCTTGTTTTAGTCCATATAGATCCTTCTTTAGTCTACACACATAATATTCTTTGTTTGTTAATGAGAAACCTTCTGGTTGTTCCATGTAGAGTTCTTCTTCTAGATCTCCATTCAAAAATGCAGATTTCACATCCATTTGATATACTTGAAGTCTTGGTAGCATGCAAAGGCCAGAAACATTCTGATAGCTTCCATTCTGGCTAAAGGGGCAAATGTTTCATCGTAATCAAGTCCTTTGATTTGTGAATATCCTTTTCGAACAAGTTTGGCTTTATTCCTGATTACCTGTCCTTGCTCATTCATTTTATTCTTGAATACCCATTTTGAGCCTATGAAATTTTTCTCAGTGGGTCTTGGAACTAATTCCCAGGTGTTGTTCTTCTCAATTTGGTCCAATTCTTCAGTCATAGCATTCACCCAATACTTTTCTTTGTTGGCTTCTTCAAACTTCTTTGGCTCTATTTGTGATAGCATGGCTATATATACCTCTTCTATCCTTTCAGTTAGCTGCCTTCTTGTCTGGACTCCTACACTCTTGTCTTCAATGATCTCATCTTCTGGATGGTTCTTTTGAGTGTATCTTGAGGGGGCTTTCGAGCTCAGTTCAACATCTTCTGTTGTCTTTCTTGTTTCATCATCATCTTGGTTTTCTTATTCATGATTGTCTGAAGGACTAATGAAGTCTGTGCTTCTTATCTTGTTTGGAAGTTCTTTATCAAATCTTACATCAATGCTTTCTACAATTTTTCGAAGAGTCTTGTTCTAGCACCTATACCCTTTACTCTTGGATGGATATCCTAGAGATATACCTTCATCTGCTCTTGCATAAAACTTCCCCATATTTTCATCATCATTATTTATGTAACACTTGCTTCCAAAGACTCTAAAGTGCTTGATTGAAGCTGGTTTACCATGCCATAGTTCATAGGGAGTCTTGTCACTGCTTGGCCTTAAATGAGCTTTGTTAAGGATATGCACGGCTATGTGTACTGCTTCTGCCCAGAAGGTTTGAGGAATATTACTCTCTTGCATCATGGCTCTAGAAATTTGTTGTACAGATCTGTTTTGTCTTTCTTTTACTCCATTCTATTGAGGTGTTCCTGCAATAGTCAATTGTTGCTTTATCCCATGTTCATTGCATAGGTCTGCAAAGTCATAATCTGTGAATTCACCTCCTCTATCTGATCTGATGCATTTTAGCTTACATCTTGTTTGATTTTCTGCTAATGCTTTAAATATTTTGAATTTCTCCAGTGCTTCCGATTTATTCTTGAGAAATGAAACCCATGTCATTATGGGGAAATCATCTATTATCAGCATGAAGTACGATTCTCCACTTGGTGTTTTAGTTCTTGCAGGTCCACACAAGTCCATATGCACAAGCTGGAGTGGTCTTCTTGTTCATAGCTCATCTTTTGCCTTAAAGGATGTGCGGGTTTGTTTTCTTAATTGACAAGATTTGCATATGGTATTTGAAGGTCTTTTTATTTCTGGCATATCTCTGACAGCTTTCTTTCTGCTCGGTCTGATGATATGGTCGAAGCTGAGATGTCCCAATCTCTTATGCCATAACCATGACTCCTCAAGTTTGCTAAGATGGCATGCTTCATCCTCCTCTTTCACTATGTAAATATTACTCTTTGTTCGAACACCTTTGAGCAGAGTCTTTCCTGTGGTGCTTGATCTGACTTCACAGTATGGTGCTCTAAAAATAACTTCACAGCCTTTATCACACATTTGAATGACACTCAACAAATTTGTTTTCAGCCCATCTACAAATAGTACATCTTGGGCCTTTCCTCTGCCATTGTCTAGGCTGACTGAGCCTTTTCCTTGATTTTTTCTGATTTATCATTGCAAAAAGTATTACCAGATTTATTTTCATCAAAGTTATAAACTTGCTTCTGTCTCCAGTCATCTGTTTTGAGCAACCACTGTCCAAATACCATTGGCTTTTCAGGTCTTGAGTAGTTAGAGCCAGGTCACATTTATTCACCTTCTTTTTCCACTGGAAGCATCCTTTTGTTTGGTATCTTTTGTGAGATGATGAACCACATCCTCTAAGAGGACATTTGGAAGGCATATGTCCAATTTTATTGCATACACGACATTTGATCATAATTTTCGCAGAATTGTGAGTATGAGTAAAATCTCCTCGACTCATAAACCTCCTTGAGGTGTTGAACATCAATATTTTTCCATATTTTCTGCACTCAATGATTTTATGGCCAAATTCCTTACAATAAAATTAGTAACCATAGAAAAAATTTGCATACCTGATGTGAGCTTGTCTTCTCCATTTGTTTTCTTGGGACAGTCTCTTCACTATTTGTGTCCCTTGCTGGTTTGAATTACTCCTCCTTGTATGACAGTATGCAGCAATGTGTCCCAGCTTGTGGCAGGCATAACAGGTGGTATTTTTCATGGGAGGGAAGAATCTCCTTTGATGGCTTCCAAATTTGACATACTCAGGGGTATATGATCCTTTTTCTGTTGTCTAAGTATTTATTTCATTCTTTGTTATTAGAGGGTTCTTCTGGTTTCTGTCTCCTTCATTGCATGTTTCTTCTTTTGTAGGAATGATTTGAGCTGCTTCATCATCCTTCTTTGCTTTTACAAAAATAATATTTTTGTTTTCTTTTTCTTTTCCTTTACTTGATTCTCCTTCATAGCCTATCCCAGTTTTTATCAGAGGAGATCTTTGAGCATCTAGGATTTCGTTCAACTTACCAGAGCTTGTTGTTTGAGAAGAATTTATAGACACTTTCCTTTGAGCATTTTCTAATTTCTTCCTTAGACATACTACTTCTTCTTCCAACTTTTCTTGTTCCTGAGTTTTATCCTCGATTTGCTTAAGTAAAATGTCTTCTATCTTCTTGGCTTCTTCAAGCTCTATCTTCAGCTGCATGAGGACTTTTGAATTTTTTTCTTCTCGTACATACTTGAGGAGAATGTCTTTTTGTTTTCTACACTTCAGTTTGAATCTGTCAATCTCCTCCAGGGCACTTCTTAGCTCCCCCTCAAGGTCAACTTCACATTCTTCTTCATCTTCTAGAAGTAGTCCTTCAAGTTATTCTATGGCCATCAGTAAAAATTCAGAGGTTCCTTCTTCACTTGAGGGTTCATCTAAGTCTTTAGATTCACTGTTGTGTTGTTGAGCATAGAAAGATTTTCTATTGAATTTCTTTCCTTTTTGCCAGCTCTTTGATGTAGTTTTCTCTGATTCTTGAGCCTGATTCCTTGCTTTCTTATGAGGACACTTAGCAGCATAGTTTCCAACTCTTCCACAGTTAAATCATTTGAATGGAATTTTACCTTTATATTTACCTGAGCCTCTATCTAGTTTCTTGACAAATTTAGCATCTTCTTCATCAGAGGAAGAGCATATGTCTTCCTTTTCTTCTTTCTTCTTTTCTATTTTAAAAGCTGCCTCCCTCACACTTGGCTTCTTCTATGGGAGTCTCATCTCATAGGCTATTAGATTTCCAAGTAATTGGTTCATGGTCAAGGTTTCCCAATCAGCTATTTCTTCTATGGAAGAAACCTTGGGGTTAAAGCTGGATGAGAGAGATCTTAGAATCTTTTGTACAATTACACATTCTAGTATATTTTCTCCAAGAGATTTCATATTATTAACAATTTCTGCAACTCTTAAGAAGAAGCTGCCAATATATTCATCATCATTAATTTTCAAATTTTCAAATTGAGCTCTATATACTTGAAGTTTGGCTGTCTTTACCTTTTTATTTCCCTCATGGATGTTTTCAAGAGTATCCCACATTTATTTGGTAGTTTTGCTGTGCATTACTTTGATGAATTCAGCCTCACATAGTCCATTTAAGATTGCATTCATGGCCTTTGCATTGGCTACAAATTCTTGTTTAGCTTCTTTCTCTAGATCAGTTGCCTTTGGGGAATATCCAAATTCCACGGCAGCCCAAACTTCTATTCCTAGAGACATTATGTATGTTCTCATTTTGATTTTCCAGAAGGCATAATTAGCACCGGTGAAAAAAGGGGCTTTATTGATTGAGCTTCCTTCTTGACTAGCCATCCTAGGAACCTAGGATCTCCTTTCAGTGGTTAAACTTGTACAAAAGGAACTGGATCTAATACCAATTGTTGAATCCTAAGTTAAACTGAGAGGGGGGGGGGGGGGGGTGAATCAGTTTAACACATACATGAGTTTTTAAAATTTTTCATCAAGCTTATTTACAACTTAATTTTATAACCAACTTAATATGTGGACTGTCTTAATATGTAGCAGCAAGTATTAAGTTAATGTGACATCAAACTTATTAAGAGAGCAGCAAACATTAAGCAGATTGGATAGAATATATCAACACAAAGGCAACACACACAGAGACAACAGATATAAGTGGAAACCCATAAAGGGAGAAAACCACATCTTATTATTGTTGTAAAGCAAAGGTAAGCTCCAACTCCCTCTCACCACTATTTTTCTGCAGGCACCAACCTACAGGAGGCTCCAACCTCAGTCAGCTACAACTGAAAACTATCAAGCTTCAACTTGATAGGGAAGCTCCAACTTCCTCAATTTATCAAAATAAAATAGTTGTTGATTTACCTTAGATATCAGCTCTGTTCTATAGCATCTCTTTCTGCTCTTCCTTTTTCTTATCTTCTCTGCCTCAATTCTTCATACTCTGCATTCTCTAACGTCACTCTCTAACCTCTCTATGCATATCAAGGAGATATCATTTATAGAGACTTCCTTATGACTATTTTTATTCCTCAGGGAATTTGAAATGGATAGCCATACCTCTTAGCCTTCTGCCTTCTCATTTCTTTTCCAACTCACTCATAAAAATATAACTGTATGTACTAATTTTAATATTACAGTGGGATTTTTGTTCTCTTTTGGAGACTTGCCAATGAATCACAAACAATATAAACCAATTAGAACATTTACATTTAATTACAATGAGAACTCCAGCTCAACTCATTCAGCCTCTTGGATGACTGCGTATTTGTCTTTTCTGTGATTGTGTCTACCTTTTTCTTCTCTGTATGCCTTTCTGTTCATTGCTGTTGCGTAACTCCGGCATGTATGTAACTGCGCTTTTTATATAATGCAATTCAATTCTCGGCATAATAATAAGGCGTTTTTAACATAGAACTACCGTGTTATATAACTTAAATAAATTTCGGCAATATAATGATAATAGATCATTTTAATACACAAAATTCCCTTTAGGGCCCACTTGCCAAAATTTACTTATGCTCGGATGCGATGAGCCTTTGCGAAAGTCTCGATGTGATAATCGCAATCGCTGCTTTCAATAGAATGCTCTGATGTTTTGTTCTCCTCCGATGCGCTCAATCACTGTTCACTTCATTGTGCCGATGTGATGGGTCATTGTAGACCCCACTCTGTTTTTCTTTAGATCCAACGGTTGCACTCTTCAATGATCTGATGGTTGCGATTGGATCGCACCATCGTGATCGCAATATTCAACAGATTGTTCAACTGCACTTTACTTCCGATGTGATGACTTGCTCCGATGCACTTTAAGGCAGAATTCAAACAAATATAGGTCACACAGTTTATAAGTGAATCGAGTCCACTTCCATCGGAACTTTTGTTAACATGTTCCGCTACCATTATTTTCTCCGATGCGATACTTGCGGGTCCCACCATGTGGTACTTCGTTTGTTTTAACTCGAACAATAGAAAATTTTGTCTTGTTAATCTCGTGCACAAGACTATAGTACATCTGCTTTGTATTGTAATCTTGGTCCTTTGTATATAAAGCGCTATACATATATATAAACTTTTCCGCTTGGGTTAATATTCTCGGAATAGCACTTATGTATCCTCCATCTTGGGTTAAGATTCTCGTAATTTTATGTAGGGGGTCCCACACTTGTTTATAATGATATAATGCACTGTCTAAATTTTGGGTTACCTCTTCGTTAATCTGCAACATAGTCAGGGTCCACATTTAATATATATAAAAATATCAACCCTTCACTATTTTCTTCAATGGTTAATTACTAACCATTAACACGATACTTCAACTGGGCCCACCGCAACTTATATCATGTATACAATGTTTTATATGTCTTGTATTATAATCTTGGTCCCCATTTAATACAGTGCTCATACTTTATTGAATCCCTTTGCGATATTTCATACTCTCCATACTGTATTCGCATATACTACCTCCTCCGTCATATTTCAAACATTATACCATGGCTTTGAATTAAAGTTGACCAGCGGGCCCACAATGCATTGCGACCTACCACTAGCCTATTGATTAATTTTATAATACACATAATACATAGGACTTTGTATAGTTCTTGTCCCCCACAGAAATAAATGTAGGTCGCACAACATGGTTTGTATAATATATATCAAAAAACTTTGAAGACCATTATAATGCCCTTTGACTCTAT
Organism: Pinus albicaulis; assembly: GCA_034641835.2. Taxonomy (NCBI): domain Eukaryota; kingdom Viridiplantae; phylum Streptophyta; class Pinopsida; order Pinales; family Pinaceae; genus Pinus; species Pinus albicaulis. The sequence goes on from JAXQQM020089063.1 coordinate 191,804, forward strand.
AACAAATAATTCTCATAAGATTTCAGTTTTAAACTTTGCTTTATATTTCAATTTTCAACAAATGCTTGACTTGGACCCACAGTGCTTTGCCTCACTAACCTTTGTTCATTGCGCAAGTGTAATCACCATAGATCTTCCGGTCTTGGAAATCAGACGAATACTGTTGATATCACGTTTTTCTTTGGGCTGAGGGTTAACACTCAGAAATTACGCGATGTAAGTGGTATCCAAATACCACCCAAGGACATGTGTCCATCAGTGACATAGATCGCATTCAAAAAGAAAAATCCGCTTACCACTCCCAATCACACGCGATATTGCTGGTTTTCAACAACTCTAGTTTCACTATTCATTCAAGGTTCCGCCCTTGACTCCGGGTTCCAGTCTTCATATTTTTAACTCTTGTTAAAGGAATTCCGCTTTCGTTCCTGTTTCCTCTAGTGTTCTCAACATTACTATACAGTGCATCCATATGTTGAACGCCCAACTCCACTAGGTTTTCACTATGTAATTTCGGTTCCTTTCTCGGTTCTGTGCCCTTGATGTTTCACCTCTTTTATTCTCTGTCTTTTTTATTCTCTATCTCCGCCTCTGCTATTCTCTATCTTTGTTGCACTATGTTCTCTAATGATTGACCGTTTTATCTCACAGCTTTGCCTCCTCTGGTTCTGCCTCCTTTCTCTATCTCTGCATCCTCAGTCTTTTACTACCTTTCTTCTTTTGCTACTGCTCGACCCTCTTTGCATATTGCTGCCTCTTTTTCTCTCTCTCTCCTATTTTGTATCCTTTGCCATCAATGACAACATTTCCAATAGTCTCCCCCTTTGGCATTGATGGAAATACACTTCCTCTACTTGCATTTTAGGACCCTTTCTTCTGTTTCTTGCTTTTCCTTCCCCTTTGACATCAATGGCAAAGGGTTGGCTCATTTCGCAGTGTGTTCTGATCTTGAGGACTTGTTTCATGCTCTTTTTACTTGCTCTGGCCTTTTTATAACTCTCTTTGTTGACTGATCTCCCCCTAGAATGATGTCTTATTTTTTGTTCTCCCCCTGGAATGAAGCTTTCCTTTTCTTTCATAGAGTAGTATCTGAAGACACTACCCCTAGTTTGTTTCTCAGATATTCAAATGGCTCTCTGGCAAGTGGTTTTGTGAATATATCTATTGTTTATTTTTTTTTAGCACATATTCCAACTTCACTACCTTCTGTGCTACTTGTTCTCTTAGGAAATGGTACTTGATTGGGATGTGTTTAGTTTTTGAATGAAGTACAGGATTTTTTGAAATACTTATAGCACTTGTATTATTACATTTGATAGAGATAGGTTCATCAATGCTTACCTTCATGTCTTGGAGGGATTGCTTCATCCAAATGACTTGTGTGCAACATGTTGCTGCTGCTATGTATTCTGCTTCTGCAGTAGATAGAGAGATAGATGTTTGTTTCTTGATTAGCCATTCCACCAGACTTTTTCCCAGGTAGAACACACCTCCACTTGTGCTTTTCCTATCATACACACAGCTGGCCCAATCTGCATCTTAAATGCTGTCAAAGTGAAACTTTTTCCTTTTGGATACCATAGTCCATACTGTACAGTTCCTTGTAGATATCTAAGTATTCTTTTGACTGCTAGAAGGTGATTTTGCTTTGGAGTTGCTTGATATCTAGCCACAAGTCCGACTGCCAACATTATGTCTGGTCTTGATGCTGTTAGATACAACAGAATTCCTATAATGGATCTGTAAAGTCTTTGATCTATATCAGCAGATCCATCATCAGCACATAGTTTGCATCCAGTGATCATGGGGGTTGACACAGGTTTTCAGTCTTCCATTTTGAATTTTTTCAACATCTCTTTTAACTATTTTTCCTGTGAGATGAATGTACCTATGTTCTTTTGCTGAATTTTAAGTTCTAAGTAGAAAGTGATCTCTCCAATCATAGACATCTCAAACTTTTATTTCATCTCTTCAGAAAATCCTTTTTCTAGCTCATCTTTGTTGCTTCCAAACATAATTCCATCAACATATACTACAACAATCAGGAGTTCATTTTCATGGGCTTTTATGTATAGATTTTTTTCTACTCCTCCTCTCTTAAAGCATTTTTTTTGCAAGTACTTATCCAGCCTTGATTACCAAGCACGAGGAGCTTGTTTTATTCCATATAGAGCCTTCTTTAGTCTGCACACATAGTCTTCTTTGTCTGTCAATGAGAAACCTTTTGGTTGTTCCATGTATACTTCTTCTTCTAGATCTCCATTCAGAAATGTAGATTTCACATCCATTTGATATACCTTGAAGTCTTGGTAGCATGCAAAGGCCAGAAACATTCTGATAGCTTCCATTATAGCTAGAGGGGAAATGATTCATCGTAATCAAGTCCTTCGATTTTTGAATATTCTTTTCAAACAATTCTAGCTTTATTCTTGATTACCTGTCCTTTCTCATTCATTTTATTCTTGAATACCCATTTTGAACCTATGACATTTTTCTCAGTGGGTCTTGGAACTAATTCCCAGGTGTTTTTCTTCTCAATTTGGTCCAATTCTTCAGTCATAGAATTCACCCAATACTTGTCTTTGCTGGCTTCTTCAAACTTCTTTGGCTCTATTTGTGATAGCATGGCTATATATACCTCTTCTGTCTGTTCAATTATCTGCCTTCTTGTCTGGAATCCTACACTCTTGTCTCCAATGATCTGATCTTCTGGATGGTTCTTTTGAGTGTATCTTGAGGGGGCTTTCGAGCTAAATTCAACATCTTCTGGTCTCTTGCTTGTTTCATCATCATACAGTCTGAAGGACTACTTCAGTATGTGCTTCTTGTCTTGTTTGGAAGTTCTTCATCAAATCTTACGTCAATGCTTTCTACAATTTTTCAAAGAGTCTTGTTGTAGCACCTGTACCCTTTACTCTTGCATGCATATCCTAGAAATATCCCTTCATCTGATCTTGCATCAAACTTCCCCAAATTTTCATCATTATTCTTTACGTAACACTTGCTTCCAAAGACTCTAAATTTCTTGATTGAAGCTGGTTTACCATGCCATAGTTCATAGGGAGTCTTGTCACTACTTGGCTTTAAATGAGCTTTGTTAAGGATATGCACGACTGTGTGTACTGCTTCTGCCCAGAAGGTTTGAGTAATATTACTTTCTTACATCATGGCTCTAGCAATTTGTTGTAAAGACCTGTTTTATCTTTCTGCTACTCCATTCTGTTGAGGTGTTCCTGCAATAGTAAATTGTTTCTTTATCCCATGTTTATTTCATAGGTCTGCAAAGTCATAATCTGTGAATCCACCTCCTCTGTCTGATCTGATGCATTTTATCTTGCATCCTGTTTGATTTTCTGCTAATGCTTTGAATATTTTGAATTTCTCCAGTGCTTCGGATTTATTCTTGAGAAATGAAACCCATGTCATTCTGGAGAAATCATCTATTATCAGCATGAAGTAGGATTCTCCACTTGGTGTTTTAGTTCTTGCAGGTCCACACAGGTCCATGTGCACAAGCTAGAGTGTTTTTCTTTTTGATAGCTGATCTTTGGCCTTAAAGGATGTGTGGGTCTATTTGCCTAATTGACAAGATTTGCATATGGTATTTGAAGGTATTTTTATTTCTGGCATATCTATGACAGCTTTCTTTTTGCTCAGTCTGATGATATGGTCGAAGTTGAGATGCCCCAATCTCTTATGCCATAACCATGACTCCTCAAGTTTGCTAAGATGGCATGCTTCATCCTCCTCTTTCACTATGTAAAGATTACTCTTTGTTCGAACACCTTTGAGAAGAGTCTTTCCTGTGGTGCTTGATTTGACTTCACAGTCTTGTGCTCTAAAAAGAACTTCACAGCCTTTATCACACATTTGGCTGACACTCAGCAAATTTTCTTTTAGCCCATCTACAAATAGTACATCTTGGGCCTTTCCTCTGCCATTGTCTAGGCTGATTGAGCCTTTTCCTTTGATTATTCCTTATTTATCATCGCCAAAAGTAACATTTCCATATTTCTTTTCATCAAAAGTTATTAACTTTCTTCTGTCTCTAGTCATATTTTTTGAGCAGCCACTGTCCAAATACCATTGGCTTTTCAAGTCTTGAGAAGTTAGAGCCAGGTCACATTTATTCACCTTCCTTTTCCACTGGAAGCATCCTTTTGTTTGGTATCTTTTGTGAGATGATGAACCACATCCTCTGAGAGGACATTTGGAAGGCATATGTCCAATTGTATTGCATACACGACATTTGATCATAATTTTCACAGAATTGAGAGTATGAGTAAAATGTCCTTGATTCATAAACCTCCTTGAGGTGTTGAACATCAATATTTTTCCATATTTTCTGCACTCAATGATTTTATGGCCAAATTCCTTACAATAAAAATAGTAACCATAGAAGAAATTTGCATACTTGATGTGAGGTTGTCTTCTCCATTTTTTTGCTTGAGACAGTCTCTTCATTGTTTGCATCCTTTGCTTGTTTGAATTACTCCTCCTTTTATGACAGTATGCAGCAATGTGTCCCAGCTTGTGGCAGGCATAACAGGTGGTATTTTTCATAGGAGGGAAGAATCTCCTTTGATGGCTTCCAAATTTGACATACTCAGGGGTATATGATCCTTTTTCTGTTGTCTAAGTATTTATTTCATTCTATTTTATTAGAGGTTTCTTCTGGTTTTTGTCTCCTTCATTGCATGTTTCTTCTTTTGTAGGAATGATTTGAGCTGCTTCATCAGCCTTCTTTGCTTTTACAAAATAATATTTTTGTTTTATTTTTCTTTGCCTTGATTCTCCTTCATAGCCTATCATAGTTTTTATCAGAGGAGATATTTGAGCATCCACGATTTCGTTCAACTTACCAGAGCTTGTTGTTTGAGAAGAATTTATACACTTTTTCCTTTGAGCATTTTCTAATTTCTTCCTCAGACATACTGCTTCTTCTTCCAACTTTTCTTGTTCCTGAGTTTTATCCTTGTTTTGATTAAGAAACATGTCTTCTATCTTCTTGGATTCTTCAAGCTCTATCTTCAGCTACATGAGGACTTCTGAATTATGTTCTTCTTGTACATACTTGAGGAGAATGTCTTTTTGTTTTCTGCACTTCAGTCTGAGTTTGTCAATCTCCTCCAGGGCACTTCTCAGCTCCCCCTAAAGGTCAACTGCACCTTATTCTTCATCTTCTATAAGGAGTCCTTCAAGTTCTTCTATGGCCATCAGTAAAAATTTAGAGGTTCCTTCTTCACTTGAGGGTTCATCTGAGTCTTCAGATGCACTGTTGTCTTGTTGAGCATAGAAAGATTTTCTACTGAATTTCTTTCCTTTCTGCCAGTTCTTTGATGTAGTTTTCTCTGATTCTTGAGCCTGATTCCTTGCTTTCTTATAAGGACACTTAGTGGCATAGTGTCCAACTCTTCCATAGTTAAAGAATTTGAATGGAAGTTTACCTTTATATTTACCTAAGCCTCTATCTAGTTTCTTGACAAATTTAGCCTCTTCTTCATCAGAGCAAGAGCATATGTCTTCCTTTTCTTCTTTCTTATTTTATGTTTTAAAAGCTTCCTCCCTCGCCCTTGGCTTCTTCTGTGGGAGTCTCATCTCATAGGCTGTTAGATTTCCAAGTAACTAGTTCATGGTCAAGGTTTCCCAATCAGCTGTTTCTTCTATGGCAAAAACCTTGGGGTTAAAGCTGGATGGGAGAGATCTTAGAATCTTTTGTACAATTACACATTCTGGTATAGTTTCTCCAAGAGCTTTCAGATTATTAGCAATTTCTGCAACTCTTAAGAAGTAGATGCCAATATCGTCATCATCATTCATTTTCAAATTTTCAAATTGAGCTCTATATACTTGAAGTTTGGCTGTCTTTACCTTTTTATTTCCCTCATGGATGTTTTCAAGAGTATCCCACATTTATTTGGCAGTTTTGTTGTGCATTACTTTGATGAATTCGGCCTCACATAGTCCATTTAAGATTGCATTCATGGCCTTTGCATTGGCTACAAATTATTGTTTAGCTTCTTTCTCTGGATCAGTTGCCTTTGGGGCATATCCAAATTCCACAGCAGCCCAAACTTCTATTCCTAGAGACATTATGTATGTTCTCATTCTGATTTTCTAGAAGGCATAATTAGCACCGACGAAAAAAGGGGCCTTATTGATTGAGCTTCCTTCTTGACTAGCCATCCTGGGAACCTAGGATCTCCTTTCAGTGGTTAAACTAGTATAAAAGGAACTAGCTCTGATACCAATTGTTGAATCCTAAGTTAAACTGAGAGGGGGGGGTGAATCAGTTTAACACATACGTGAGATTTTTAAATTTTTCATCAAGCTTATTTAGAACTTAATTTTATAACCAACTTAATATGTGGATTGTCTTAATATGTAGCAGCAAGTATTAAGTTAATGTGACATAAAACTTATTAAGAGAGCAGCAAACATTAAGAAAATTGGATAGAATATATCAACAAATAGGCAACACACACAGAGACAGCAGATATAAGTGGAAACCCATAAAGGGAGAAAACCACATCTTAGTATTATTATGATGCAAAGGCAAGCTCCAAATCCCTCTCACCACTATTTTTCTGTAGGCACCAACCTACAGGAGGGTCCAACCTCAGTCAGCTACAACTAACAACTATCAAGCGTCAACTTGATAGGAAAGCTCCAACTTCCTCAATTTATCAAAATAAAATAGTTGCTGATTTACCTTAGATATCAGCTCTGTTTTGTAGCATCTCTTTCTGCTCTTCCTTTTTCTTATCTTCTCTTCCTCAATTCTTCATACTCTGCATTCTCTAACCTCACTCTCTAACCTCTCTATGCATATCAAGGAGATATCATTTATAGAGACTTCCTTATGACTGTTTGTATTCCTTAGGGAATTTGAAATGGATAGCCATACCTCTTAGCCTTCTGCCTTCTCATTTCTTTTCCAGCTCACTCAGAAAAAATATAACTGTATGTACTAATTTTAATATTACAGTGGGATTTTTGTTCTCTTTCGGAGACTTTCCAATGCATCACAAACAATATAAACCAATTAGAAAATTTGCATTTAATCACAATGAGAACTCTATCTCAACTCATTCAGCCTCTTGGATCACGGTGTATTTGTCTTTTCTGTGACTGTGTCTGTCTTTTTCTTCTATGTATGCCTTTCTATTCATTGTTGTTGCGTAACTCCAGCATGTATGTAACTGCGCTTTTTATATAATGCAATTCAATTCTCGGCATGATAATAAGGCGTTTTTAAGATAGAACTGCCGTGTTATATAACTTAAATAACTTTCGGCGATATAATGATAATAGATCATTTTAATACGCAAAATTCCCTTTAGGGCCCACTCGTCGAACTTTACTTATGCTCCGATGCGATGAGCCTTTGCGAAAGTCCTGATTGGATAATCACAATTGCTTTTTTCAATAGAATGCTCCGATGTTTTGTTCTCCTTCGATGCGATCAAACATTGTTCACTTCACTGCGCCGATGTGATGGGTCATTGTAGACCCCACTTTGTTTTTCACCAGATCCATCATCAGCAGATAGTTTGCATCCAGTGATCATGGGGGTTGAAACAGGTTTGCAGTCTCCCATTTTGAATTTTTTCAACATCTCTTTTAAATATTTTTCCTGTGAGATGAATGTACCTGTGTTCTTTTGCTGAATTTGAAGTCCTAAGTACAAAGTGAGCTCTCCAGTCGTAGACATCCAAACTTTGATTTCATCTCTTCAGCAAATCCTTTTGCTAGCTCATCTTTGTTTTCTCCAAACATAATGTCATCAACATATACTACAAAAATCAGGAGTTTATTTTCATGGGCTTTTATGTATAGATTGTTGTCTACTCCTCCTCTCTTAAAGCCTTGGTTTTGCAAGTACTTATCCAGCCCTGAATACCAAGCATGAGGAGCTAGTTTTAGTCCATATAGAGCCTTCTTTAGTCTGCACACATAGTCTTCTTTTTCTGTTAATGAGAAACCTTTTGGTTGTTCCATGTAGACTTCTTCTTCTATATCTCCATTCAGAAATGCAGATTTCACATCCATTTGATATACCTTGAAGTCTTGGTAGCATGTAAAGGCCAGAAACATTCTAATAGCTTCCATTCTGGTTACAGGGGAAAATGGTTCATCGTAATCAAGTCCTTCGATTTGTGAATATCCTTTTCAAACAAGTCTGTCTTTATTCCTAATTACCTATCCTTGCTCATTCATTTTATTCTTGAATACCCATTTTGAGCCTATGACATTTTTCTTAGTGGGTCTTAGAACTAATTCCCAGGTGTTGTTCTTCTCAATTTGGTCCAATTCTTCAGTCATAGCATTCACCCAATACTTGTCTTTGCTGGCTTCTTCAAACTTCTTTGCCTCTATTTGTGATAGCATGGCTATATATACCTCTTCTCTCTATTCAATTAGCTGCCTTCTTGTCTGGAATCCTAAACTCTTGTCTCCAATGATCTGATCTTCTGGATGGTTCTTTTGAGTGTATCTTGAGGGGGCTTTCGAGCTCAGTTCAACATATTTTGTTGTCTTGCTTGTTTCATCATCATCTTGGTTTTCTTCTTCATGATTGTCTGAAGGACTACTGCAGCCTGTGCTTCTTGTCTTGTTTGGAAGTTCTTCATCAAATCTTATGTCAATGCTTTCTACAATTTTTTGAAGAGTCTTGTTGTAGCACCTGCACCCTTTACTCTTGGATGCATATCCTAGAAATATCCCTTCATCTACTCTTGCATCAAACTTCCCCATATTTTAGTCATTATTATTTATGTAACACTTGCTTCCAAAGACTCTAAAGTTCCTGATTAAAGCTGGTTTACCATGCCATAGTTCATAGGGAGTCTTGTCACTGCTTGGCCTTAAATGAGTTTTGTTAAGGATATGCACGGTTGTGTGTACTTCTTCTGCCCAGAAGGTTTGAGGAATATTACATTCTTGCATCATGGCTCTGAAATTTTTTTGTATAGGCCTGTTTTGTCTTTCTGCTACTCCATTCTGTTGAGGTGTTCCTGCAATAGTAAATTGTTGCTTTATCCCATGTTCATTGCATAGGTCTGCAAAGTCATAATCTATGAATTCACCTCCTCTGTCTGACCTGATGCATTTTAGCTTGCATCCTGTTTGATTTTATGCTAATGCTCTGAATATTTTGAATTTCTCCAGTGCTTTCGATTTATTCTTGAGAAATGCAACCCATGTCATTCTGGAGAAATCATCCATTATAGAATGAAGTAGGATTCTCCACTTGGTGTTTTAGTTCTTGCAGGTCCACACAGGTCCGTGTGCACAAGCTGGAGTGGTCTTCTTGTTGATAGCTCATCTTTGGCCTAGAGATTTTGATTTCTGCTGTACAAATTAGAAAAACTCAAGTTTAAAAATATGTTGCAATACTAAAATTAGCTCCAAATAAGCAATATATATTTTCCTGAGACAAGTTCCATCTAGCCTAGCTAGCAGATACATAAATAATTATCCTCATATTTTTTTATAAAGATTGTAGATTATTATTATCTTTCAATATAGTAAAAAACTATGTTACAAGAGATCCAAAAAGCATAAATATGTTCTGTTGACAGAGGATTATCCACATATATTCTATTTTTCTTACATTTGGAAGAAGAAAGGAATCAGGCTTGGTCTGATTCTTGTCCAAATCTGGGTGTTGCTACACATTGTCTCTAGATACTTTATATTTAGAATTGGCCACCATATGATTTGAGTTGCTCAACTTATGGCCCTGCTCCTTGAAAACCTGAATTTGAGTATTCCTTTCCAATTCTCCCCTTTCTTTCTTTTTTGCTGGCTCACAGAAAGCATTGCTATCCCTTGCCAGATTCCTCTGGGGAGATGATTGCTTTGTTTTATTGGGCCATTTTCTTATACATTGTTTTCCACCAACATCATAATAATCATCATATCCATCGTTCTTAGTATTTTCAGCTGCATGAGGGTCTACATCGATTACAGAAAAGAATGTCATCGATGATCAAGATTCAAATAACTTAATAGCCACAAAATAAAGTATGCATTATGGAATAAAACCACAAAAGTATTAAGAAGCTAGAAGGCAAGAGTAACTTACTCCCATTATCATCCATGACATTGAAGATCTTTATTTCTAAGCACATAAAGCAAGCAGAAAACAATTTATTCACAACAAGCTCACAATCAAAGTATAGATACCAAAATTAGAAACTGCAATCACACATCAATTTCTTACAAAGACTAATAACCATTATCGCCTGTTCATATTCAGGGTTGGTCTCTTCCTCAATGTGCTAGAAGCTGAGATATCACTTTGTTATGGAACAAACCCAATTTCTTCCATAACCAATTGATATGATATATCTAAGGTTCAAGCATGTTGAGGAAGATACCAAACTCTACACATATTTGAAGACTACCTGAGATATATCTATTGAAGTTGTTTGGGTCGACAGAAAGGCCCACTCAAGTGGGGGTGAAGGGAGTCGATTTTCATCATTTGCAATTGCAGGTGAAACAGAATCTGGCAAGGTAACTGCGACATGAAAAATAATGTAAATGAAAAAAAAAATATTTAAAAACAAAAGCCTCGGTAGTAGAACATAGGGAAAACTTAGGTAACTGCTCTGGCATAATACCATACCTGCACTTGAAGTTACAACAATATTTTCAGTGGTCTTCATCCATTCATTTGCAATCTCTTTCCAGCCACTGCATTACATCATACCAAAGCAGTAACCACATTTAAGCCTTTTAGTGTGCACTTAGGTAGGTCTAAGTCAGCATAAATAAAACAGAATCAAAGCCATAAAGAAGTTGCTGCCACTAAAACTACATTTCTGCATAAGAAATTCTTGGACTTCACCATTAGATTATCCATGCTTTCAACATTGAACCAGAAGGTTTTGGCTTAAAATATCGGATAAGTCTCTTCACCACAGACTTAATTTCTTTTGAATTGTGCTTCCACAACTGATTAACTCGTTTCCCTATGTGAGTTTCCTGAATAGAATACACCATTGAAAAACATGTTGATTATTAAAAAATTTGAAAGAAGGGTGTTTGAGTTCAAATCACACTTAAGAACACCTCCAAACCCAAAAGAGAGGGAACTCTATTTAATCCTGCGATGGAGGGAATTTTGTAAATGACTGAAAAAGCATACCTTTAGGATTTCCACTGTCAGTGGCATCAATTCCAATCTTCTCAAACACTCATATAGCTCAGTAACAGACTACAACACAAAAGAGGATTGACTATGGAGAGAGACAAACCTAGTGCAGACAATTTTCAAGACTTGTAATTATTTAAATAAAAAATTGCATGAGTAGCAATGTATGTTTAATGGATGCTAATGAAAAATCACCCATCAAAGAAATATTTCTCGCAAGAATTGACTCAATAAAACTATCTGATATTTAACTTATAAGAAACACTACCATATATGGGTTCGCAATAATCTCTCTGATCTTGAAGACCTCTTTGAGAGCTGGGGATCCATCCTCAATTTCTTTACTAAGGGCTTTGGCCTCATCATAACTGTAATCGCTAATCCTAATCCCATCTATCTCACCAATGCCGCTGTTTGCCTTGTCACTTTTTTTGTCATGGCAACCCATGATACCCTCCTCTGCATCCTCATCATCAATAACTTCATCATGGGGTTTAGCCAAAGTAACAGAAGTACAGTCACAACACTTGACAAACCTAGATGCGTATAGTCTTTCCACAATCCTATCTTTGTTTCTACTTAATTCATCTGGGCAATCAGACGCAGCAACCAGGATCACGTATTCAATCAAATTGCATATATCAGTCCCTAAACCTTTGAAAAAATTTCTCCATTTATCCAGAGACCCCATTTTAGCCCACTTGAAAACCTGATCTACTCCACACAAGCCCTTGATCAATCAAGAACCTCAAAGTCTGCAAACAATTAAAATCGTTTGTTTTATAATTAGTGTTGTTCACACTGTCTTAAATCACCCTGAATTTTCTCAGATATTATTGCTGTTGACACTCAAATGCTTATCCCAAATAGAAAATTGTTGAAAAGCACGTATTGATAATAAGCTATTGATAGTAGGATTGGATTGGAACTGATGCTAATCTGTCCAATTAACTGATAACGTCACTCAATTTTGTCACATAACAATTCCCTTCCCTTCCCTTATAGGATAATATATATGCATGGGCATTGACAGAAGAATCCTATATCACATATATGCATGGGCATGGCCATTTAGTCATTTATTAGTAAGGCCTGTGTCGCGCAAGCATGCAACAAAACACGAACAGTCGAGCAACACCTTTGCTTTGCATTGCCCGATTTGGAAACTCTCACGACAAACAGATAAACTGTCATTTGTAACCACAACTCATGGAGTCTCGCTCTTCATAGCCTTAATTTATAGATCCCAACAAAATAACTTTTGGAATCGGTAATATTTCGAAAGGAACAACATTTTGTTGAAAATATAAATCCAGCTGCTGATTTTATGCAAGAGGAAAAAAGGACAGCAGGAGAGGTCCTTATTGAATTTTATTGTGCAGAAGCAGCTTCCAAGCTCTGCAACAGTCACTTTCCTTCTTCGTCTTCATGTTTTTAACAAACAGCCGCTTGCTATTTTCATTGCACAGTCAATTCAAAATTAAAACCCTTACAGTCCTTTGTTTGGGAAGCAGAGCTTTTTGTCTTTTGTATGCACGACAAATTTTTTTGTTTGTTTTGAAATGGGACATGCAGCAGTGGTCCCACCACCAAATCTCAGAAGACGTGGACCAATCGCGTCTTATCGTGTTATATTGGAGCCGACATCAGCAACCAGATTTCCGGACTCGAAAATTTTTATAAACCGCAGCCTAAAATTTTTGCGTTACATTTGGCCCTGACGTCATCGAGCTAATTTGTTACACGAACTTTTTATGTGTTTTGGTTTATAAACGGTTTGGAGTCCGCGGGCCCCAGTCCTCGACCAATCGCAAGCTGATCGCGCAAAGTTGGGGCATGATGATGTCACACAGATTTGTGACGCAATTTTTCATTACAGTTTGGTTAAATATGGTTTGAAGTCCGGGTAGAAGGGTTTATTGATGTTTTGTTAAAATTCTACGATATAATTTTTTTCATATCGCGTATTGAGTTTGGTTATAAAACCTTTGGTCATATGTATATGTTTTAATACATATTAAAACATATTTTCATTATTGTTATATGGGCCACACAGGCCTATACGTAGATTTAAGTTTTGTTTTTAGGTGTTGATATATATGTGTTGCGCCACATTCAAAGAATGTCTGAAGGCTAAATGAAAAGTCAAATGTAATATATATAGTAGTGTATTGAAAAAGGTAGATAGAGCCCAAGAGCTAATGAAAAAAAAGTGAAATACATAGAAGTGTTAAAAACAGAGTGTGCCCGAAGGCAAAAGATAGACATACAGACAGAGAATGTGCATTTTTTGAAAAATAGAGAGACAGAGAGTCTTTCTTGGCACTGTGTTTGTGTAGCAGTCCAATTTTGTAATCCCTCTATTAGAGGAATTTCTTTTTTTTTTTGTAATAGTTTTTTTATAGTAAATGGAATATAAGTGTTTTAGTGAAACCTTTGTCTGGCAGTGAGAAAATGTTTTTAAATTCTCTGTGTTTGAGGGAGAGTATCATTTTATCTATGTTTTGTTCTGGAATTCTCAGAAATTCCAACATGGTATCAGAGCTTATCTAGGCTCTTTGAAGGTGTCAAAGAAGTTGAAGGAAGAAGGATTTGTTACAGTGGTTCACCAACAGAACTCCAGCAAGCTCAGCAGAAGAAAAGTCCAGGTATTTCTAAAAAAAAACAGAGTTGTTGTTTTGTTTAAAAGAGCAATCCTCAGAAACAGAGTTTTGTCCTTTAAATAAGGAAAGACAGTTTGTTTAGAAAAACATAGTCAAGTTTATTTTAGAGTTTAGTTTATAAGCAATGGTTGGACCAAGCACTAGTATGAGTATCAGAAATACTCAGCTTCCCTAATTTAATGGGAAGAACTATGATTATTGGGCCATTACTATAAGAGCCCTGTTTGTCTCCCAGGACTTATTGGAATATTCAGAAGACGGTTTTGAAGAACTAGTTGATGAACAGGAGTATAATGCCTTAACACAGGCAGAGAAGGATCTGTTGAAGAGCAATAGAAAGAAGGACTCTAAGGCCCTCTTCTATCTCTATCAAGCAGTACATGAGAGTGTGTTTCCAAGGATAGCAGAAGATAACATATTGAAGGACGCATGGGATACTCTGAAGATAGCCTATCAAGGTATGGAGAAAGTGAAGACAAAAAAACTACAATTTCTGAGGAGATATTTTGAAACTCTCTGTATGAAAGAGTTTGATAACATAGACTCATTCTTCACACATGTGATTGGGATAGTAAATCAGATAAGGTCTCATGGAGAGATAATTGAAGAAAGAAGGATAGTGGAGAAACTGTTGAGGAGCCTACTCTCAAGGTTTGATGTTATTGTTACCACCATTGAAGAGACAAAGGATCTTTCAAAGTTCACAGTAGATGAATTTCATGCATCACTGATGACTCATGAAAAAAGATTGGGAAGATCAGTAAACCCATCTCTAGAGCATGCCTTCAAGACCCAGATGCCTTTTGGAAGAGGAAGAGGTCAAGGCAGAGGAAGAGGAAGAGGCAGAAGCCAAAAAGAGAAGGAAGAAACAGCTCTTCACATTCACATGGAAGGAGCAACAATCAAAATCAAAGCCATGACCAAAGCAACAGCCAGCAAGGTGGACACCAACATGCTCAAGGACAAAGGTATGAAAATTCAAATGTCCATTGTCATTATTGCAAAAAATATGGGAACTATGCCAATGAGTGTAGGAAAAAGAAAAATGACATGAATAATAGGTAGAATGATAATGTAGCAAGAGAAGAAAAGAACCCAAAGAATGTGTTGTTAACATGTAATGTAGCACAAGATAGACAGGATGATGTATGGTTCTTAGATTCAGGCTGTAGTAATCACATGACTGGAAACATAGAAATGTTTTCCAATCTTGATGAAGAAGTTAAATTAGAAGTAACAACAGGAACTGATACTAAGATTTATGTCAAGGGAAAAGGCAGAGTTAGTATCCGTGCAAGAAATGGGAAGCAGAAATTTGTTCTAGACGTGTACTATGTTCCTAGCTTGAAGTGTAATCTTTTGAGCATTGGGTAGCTCATAAACAAAGGTTACAATGTAGTTTTTAAAAATGATGTGTGCACAATAATGGACATACCTCCAAGCAAGAAGATTATTTCTGAAATACAAATGACCAGCAATAGAATGTTTCCACTCAAGCTCAATACAGATTTGAAGGGAAAAGGAAAAAATGTAGCAGCTGTGACTCAAGAGTTCTTTCAGAAGGAAGTGAAAGATGGGAATTGGTTATGGCACTTGAGATTTGGACATCTCAATTTCGAAGGTCTGAATTTGATGCAGAAAAAATGAATGGTAAGAGGACTACCATTGATTGAGAAACCAGACAGCCTATGTGAAGGCTGCATCTTGGGAAAACAACACAGAGAAAACTTTCCATCAGGAAAGAGCATAAGGATGAAAGCACCCTTAGAAATTATTCATTCAGATTTATGTGGGCTGATGCAAACAACATCAGTTTCAGGCAGCAATTACATGCTAACCTTAATTGATGATTTCACAAGGAAAGTATGGGTTTATTTCTTGAAATATAAAAGTGAAGTCTTTGAAAAAAATTTCCATTTTAAAGCTCTAGTAGAGAAACAGAGTGGGCATCATATCAAAGTTCTTAGAACTGATAGAGGAGGTGAGTACATCTCAAAAGAATTTTTTCATTTTTGCAGAGAAAACGACATACATAAACAGTTTACTACAAGATACACATTGCAGCAAAATGGTGTTGCTGAAAGGAAGAATCAAACGATAATGGAAATGGTGAGAATTATGCTAAAGGCAAAAAACTTGCCAAATGAGTATTGGGCAGAAGCTACAAATTGTGTTGTGTATATTTTAAATATATGCCCAACAAAAGCTATAAGGAACAGAGTTCCAGAAGAAGCATGGAGTGGCAGAAAACAAGGAGTCACCCACATGAGAGTTTTTGGGTGTGTGACTTATGCACACATTCCATAACATTTGAGGAAGAAGTTGGACAGTAAGGGGGAGAAGTGCGGCTTCCTTGGATATTGTGAAGACTCCAAGGGATATAGATTATATAACCCATCCATAAAGAAATTTTTTATAAGCAGAGATGTGCAATTCATTGAAGAAGAAGCATGAGATGGAAGCATTGAGAAAACAATCAATGTTAAAAGTTGTTTGCCTCATGATGAAGATGAGGAAGATGTGGCTGAAAATAATACCTCATCAGTAGCACAACCTCCACCAACACAAGGACAACAAGGGACACCTCAAGCAGGAGTAAGAACACCCTTGAGAAGAAATAAGAATGCTTCTCCAAGCACACCAAATGTAGAAGATTTGAGTGCTACTTCAAGCACAAGTACATCTAATGAAAGAGGAACAAGATTCAGAAATTTAAATCAGATTTATGAGCAAGAGACAGCAAATGAAGGTATGAATTCATTATTTTCTTTGTATTGTCATGTTGATGATCCTATTCATTTTGAGGAAGCTATAAAAGATAGAAAATGGATAGAAGCCATGGATGAAGAAATTAATGCAATAGAGAAGAAAAAAACATGGGATTTGGTTGAACTCCCTAAAGGTAAGGAAGTCATTGGAGTTAAATGGGTCTACAAGACTAAAAGCAATGCTGAAGGTAAAATTGAAAGGCACAAGGCTAGACTTGTTGTCAAAGGTTATAAGCAGCAACATGGAAGAGATTATGAGGAAGCTTTTGCACCAGTTGGAAGAATGGAAACAGTGAGAGCAGTGTTGTCCATAGCAGCACAAAAAAAATGGAAGGTTTACCAAATGGATGTAAAATCATCATTAAAATGGGGTGTTAATGGAAGAGGTTTATGTTGAACAACCTCTAGGCTCTGAGAAAAAGGGCCAAGAGCACAGAGTTTGCATACTGAAGAAAGCTCTTTATGGGCTGAAGCAAGCACCAAGAGCATGGTACAGTAGGATAGATTCCTATCTACTGGAAAATGGGTTTGAAAAATGTGAAGGAGAACCCACATTATACATCAAAGAAAAATATGGTAAGATGCTGATTGTGGTTTTGTATTTTGATGATGTGATATTCATAGGTAATGATAATTACCTTATTGATAATTTTAAAACAGTCATGAAAGATGAATTTGAAATGACTGATATGGGATCGTTGCGATACTTCTTTGGATAGAAGTACAGCAAAATGAAAATGGGATTTTTATCTCACAAGAAAAATATGTTAATGAAGTTTTAGAAAGATTTAACATACAGGATTGCAAGGCAGCAATAACACCCACAGTAATGGGATTGAAACTCAGCAAAGAGGACAGCAGCAAGGATTTTGATCCTAGTTTATACAAAAGCATAGTTGGCAGCCTTATGTATTTGACTGCAACTAGGCCTGGTATTATGCATGTTGTTAGTTTAATTTCCAGATTCATGGAGAGGCCAAAAGAAGCACATTGACAGGCAACAAAAAAAAATTTGAGGTATGTGAAAGGAACTAAAAAGTATGGTATTTTCTATACTATTTCAGAAAATTCCGAGTTAATTGGATACACTGACAGTGATTGGACTGGAAGTGTAGATGACCAGAAAAGTACATCTGGTTATGTTTTTCATATGGGTTCATGAGCTATTTCATGGGCTTCTAAAAAGCAACCTATTGTAGCATTGTCTACAGCAGAGGCAGAATATGTGGCAGCTATAGCAGCAACATGTCAAGAAGTGTGGATGAGAAGAATGTTGAGGAGTTTATGTCAAGAACATGTAAAAGGCACAGTGATTTATTGTGACAATAGCTCAGCCATAGCATTGTCTAAAAATTATGTGTTTCACAAAAGGACAAAGCACATAGATGCTAAGTTTCACTACATCAGGGAGCTAGTGAACAATGGAGAAATCATTTTAAAACATTGCAGGACTCAGGAGCAGTATGCAGACATTCTGACAAAGCCATTGGGGCAAAAGAATTTTGATTATCTAAGAAAATGCATGGGTATGACAGATAACCCAGCAGCTGAATTTAAGGGTGAGTGTTGAAAATATAAATACACCTGCTGATTTTATGCAGGAGGACAAAAGGACAACAGGAGAGGTCATTGTTGAATTTTATTGTGCAGAAGCAGCTTCCAGGCTTTGTAACAATCGCTTTCCTCCTTCGTCTTCATGTTTTTAACAAACAGTTTCTTGCTATTTTCATTGCACAGTGAATTCGAAATTAAAACCCTTACAGTCCTTTGTTTGGGAAGTAGAGCTTTTTGTTTTTTGTATGCGCGGCAAAGTTTTTTGTTTTTTTTGGAATCGGCCACACAGTAGTGGTCCCACTGCTAGCTCTCAGAAGACGTGGACCAATCGTGTCTTATCGCGTTATATTGGAGCCGACATCAGCAACCATATTTTCGGACCCGAAAAGTTTTATAAACCGCAGCCTAAACTTTTTGCGTTACATTTGGCCCTGACGTCATCGGGCTAATTTGTTACACAAAATTTTTATGTGTTTTGGTTCATAAACGGTTTGGAGTCCGCGGGCCCTAGTCCTCAACCAATCACAAGCTGATCGTGCAGAGTTGGGGCGTGATTATGTCACACAGATTTGTGACGTGGTTTTTCATTACAATTTGGTTAAATATGGTTTGAAGTCCGGGCGGAAGAGTTTATTGATGTTTTGCTAAATTATACGATATAATGTTTTTCATATCACACATTGAGTTTGGTTATAAAACCTTTGGTAATATATATATGTTTTAATACATATTAAAACATATTCGCATTATTGTTATATGGGCCCCACAGACCTATACGTAGATTTAAGTTTTGTTTTTAGGTGTTGATATATATGTGCTGCACCACATTCAAAGAATGCCCGAAGGCTAATGAAAAGTCAAATGTAATATATATAGCAGTGTATTGAAAAAGGTAGATAGAGCCCGAGAGCTAATGAAAAAAAAGTGAAGTACACAGCAGTGTTAAAAATAGAGTGTGCCCGAAGGCAAAAGATAGACAAACAGATAGAGAGTGTGCATTTTTTGAAAAATAGAGAGACAAAGAGTCTTTCATGGCACTGTGTTTGTGTAGCAGTCCAATTTTGTAATCCCTCTATTAGAGGAAGTTCTTTTTTTTAGTAATATTTTTTTTTACAGTGAATGGAATAGAAGTGTTTTAGTGAAACCTCTGTCTGGCAGTGAACAATTTTTTTTTTAAATTCTCTGTGTTTGAGGGAGAGTATCATTCTCTCTATGTTCTATTCTGGAATTCTCAAAAATTCCAACACATTTGATTTCTGTAACTGAAGTAACACTTCAATGCCCTTAATGCGCATTTAATATGACACAACATCCAAAACTAAAATCAAACTAAACAAATTTAAAATAGTGAACATTGTTTCCAAATTTACAGGAAATAAAAAGAAACTTGATACGATTAAATCAGAAAAACACATTTTTCTCAATCGTTCCTAAAATGGAAAAGTTAAAAATAATAAAATACGATAATTCTACATTTCTGCATAAAAAAAATTCATAAATATAAACTATTATATTTCATATTTTATTGGAGAAACATACATATTTTGATTTTGATTCATCCACATTGTCAATAACAAAGTTTGAAGTCATTTTTTTTAACTTAAAGATGAAATCATACTTTTCATTCATATATAAAAAAATTACATTTTGTATATGCACTATAATGCTTTAAAAACAGGCTAAAACAACCATCAAGAGAAGATAAAAATTCATGACCTGTAGATAACCCTTTTGGTGTCCAAAATATATCTCTAACATCATATATACATGTAAATATAAACATCAAATACAAAACATATCCTCCTAGTCACCTGAGTATTTTATCTTAGATAACAAAAAATAAAATCGTGTAGTTAGTCAAGTTGTATATCCATATGCAAGACCTCTATGAAGGACTTGTGATCATATTTAGAGGCGTCATATCCATCTGCAAGACCATTATGAAAGACTTGTGATAATATTTAGAGGTGTTTTCATCTATTTTCTCCAGGATCTTTCAAGTGCCAAAAATATGTTTAGTGCCTAGTTTAGATAGTGCGCTTGCAATGGAGTTCTTTCCCTGTAAATATGGCAATGTGAAATCTGATCAAAAAATAATTGGGTACAATATGCACATGTGACATCTTGATCTCATTAAACCAATTTATAACAACATTTGAGTCACCAAAGATCTGCAACTAATGACATCCCTTCTCAATAGCAAACAAGAGGAAACGTTTGAGGTTGAGTAACTCAACATAATTATTTGTGCCTATGCTCAATCCATTCTAATTCTTGAAACAATTATATTCCCGAAGATACAAAACAACCCCCCCCCTGCAGCATTTACCCCACCAAGTGAAGCCCCGTAAAAAAAAAGAGAGTTGTTTACTTTTTCAACAATGATGATGCAGGGATGGTGTACTGGCTCAACAACAAAAAGTAGAGAAAAAGTGGTAATTACTTGTGCAACAACCCTGTCACGAGTGGTAGGCTTGTCTTGAAAAATTGCATTGTTCCTTGTGATCCATATTCCCCAACTAATAACTAGCGATAAACTCCTATTATTTTCAGGATTTGCTTGCTCCCACCACTACTTCCAAGCATCATTGTAAGATGCACCCTACCGATTTGGGGCTAATCCCAAATATTTTTAAACAATGTTCCATACTCCAAAGGTAAAAGTTCATAAAT
Organism: Pinus albicaulis; assembly: GCA_034641835.2. Lineage (NCBI taxonomy): Eukaryota > Viridiplantae > Streptophyta > Pinopsida > Pinales > Pinaceae > Pinus > Pinus albicaulis. Next base: position 212,626 of record JAXQQM020089063.1, read on the forward strand.
TAAAGAGACAATCTACTGTCTCCTCAACATTTTTACATAGGGCACACCAGCTTGACCCAACCATACATATTTTTTTTTGAAATTTTGTGTAGGAACCTTATTTTCTAGAATGCACACTAGAACAATCGTGCTTTAATTTCCTTTCAATTTTTGTTGTTAAAAAGTTCCAGTCAACATTTCTATAGCCATTGGGTTTCAGGTGGAACCACAGATACTTTAAACCTTCATCAAAATTGTTAGAGTGAAAAGAAAAAAATTAAAAGCATTTGTGGACTCATCCCTGGAAATAGCAAGAGGAGAGAGATTATATTTATGAATATTTACCTCCATGCTTGTATATTTCTTCATTAGGGATGAGGCCCCTTTGACGGTTGATAGATCATGCTTGGAACCATCATATAATAAAAGGATATCATCCATGAACAAAAGATATGTGATGCTTAAATAATCAACTAGAACAATGCATTTTAGGTCACACCTTATTTTTTCTTCAACTAAGATTCTACTAAGGCCCTCAGCCACCAGCAAGAATAATAAGGGAGAAAGAGGGAAACCCTGATGTAAGCCTCGTTGATCATGGAAAAAACCTAAAGTTGGCCCACTAATGAGTACAAAAAATGATATAGTGGTTATGCAACTCATAAACCAGTTAATGAAAGGAACTTCAAATACCAAATGGGTCAATACGAATATGATATATGTCCAATTAACTCTGGCATATGCTTTGGAAAGTTCATTTTTTATCACCACACATTCGATTTTATTGGTTTTAAACTATGAAGACATTCCTGAGCAAATCCTATTGCTTCATTAATCTACTAGCCTTTCAGAAAGAGAAATTGTTCATTGGATACATTTTTTTATAGAATTGATTTTAACCTACTGGATATGATTTTTGTAATGAGCTTGTAAATGCAATCACATAATTATATGGGGGTGAATTCATCAAAGGAGTGTGAAGAATCTAATTTGAGGTTGAGAGTAATAAAGGTAGAGTTAAAACTTTCAAGCATCCTACCAGATTTCCTAGAGTCCTTGACCACCTTTAAGAGGTCACCCCCCAAAATATCTTAAATCCCAGTGAAGAATTATACTGATCATCCAACAAATCCAGGGTTTTTATCCTTCTGAAAATTGTGGAGGAAATTTTGTAATCCTTCTGAAAATTACTGAAGTGGTTTTTTTCCAACTTTGAAAAATCTTGAAATGATGATGCTCTACCACCTTCCGGATAATCCAAGGACCAAATAGTATTGTGTGCTTGACGACCCATAGAAACTACTAAAATAAATTTGTATTTTCATCACCACACTTCATCTATATTGCTCTAATTTTTTCCTCCATGTCTCCTCCTTTCCTTCTAAATACGTTTTTCGTAGCCTCTAGATGAATGATCCTCCGTTTTGATTCCTTTGAAAAGTAAACCCCCCCATCAGGAGTTTCTAGGCACTCTAACTCTTCCTCCACAACTTTAATATCTTCCTCCTCCCTTGGTATTTTAAGGGCAGACCACTCAATTTTTGAATTTTTCACCCTTTTTAGAATTCACACAAATTTAACTACCACAGACACATCCCAATTAGGGTTGCAAGGGATCTAGTATTTAATGAACAAATTATAGAAAGCTTAATATTTTAACCATGATGCATTGAATTTAACTCGGATTCCCAGTTTGGTAAAACCCCCTTTCACTTCAAGAAAAAATGGATCATGATCATATCCACCCCCCCCCCCCCCCAACCCACTGATGAAACAAGGGGATCCTTTCCAATAAGCATCCTGCCATAAGGAACTGGTCAATATTCCTGGCTATCATTGCATCACCAATTATCCTATTTGTTTACGTGGTATTATACTTAATAAATTCCACATCACACAAAATATATTCCTCGATAAGATGGCTGAAATAGTCAGATAGGGGATCTATATGAGTGTGAGGGCCCTTAATTTTAGAGCCCCCCAAAGAGAAATTCAAATCCCCCCACAATTAAATTACCAATGTTCATAAAATAAAGAGACATCAACCTTTCCCAGAAAGCATTCCTATCCTAGAAATGCCCATAAATATTAACCACTTTAATCCTTCCCCAATTCAAAAGAAAAAAGATTAGCTCCCAAGACGGAATATGATCCCTAAGAACCTGTAATCTTGATGGATTTTTGGTTAAAACAAACTACCATACATGTTGAAAATTTGGTATGGAAGTGATTAATTCAAATTCTATACTTCATAATTACTTGTGAGATTACTTCTTTTACTTATGTATTTTCTTCTTAGCTTATTATGTCTTTCATCAAGTCAATTATCAAAACACAAGGGACACAAATCTAGGCTCTTCAAGCTAGGGCCAAAATCTCTACATATTGGAGAGGAAAACCCATAATAAATTCTTCTTATAGACTTTAAGATGATAAGTACCATGAACATGACACAAAACCTTGACCTTTGTATGCCTCCAAGACCTTTTCACTGCTTCTTCATTGACTCCTTAAGTTAATGCTTCCTTTCTGCATCATCTTGCACCAACCTTAGAGAACTTAGTCTCTAGTACTTTATATCTTCTTAGATTACTTGACTCGACCTTATATTCTTCTAGACTTATTATTACCTTGCTTTATACCCAATATAGCGGTACATACTTCTATACCAATCCTTTACATGAAGCCCTAGAATGAACTTATAACATTTCTTCTTCACACTGTAAAGATATCCCTTTTCCTGCCTTGTATACTTCACTGAGAAGCCCTTATATAACTTCACACTTCACTTTAATTCTATTATTCTGCACTAGCCTTAGTCCTGCAACTTCGTATTAACCTTAGTCCTACAACTTCGCACTAGCTTCAGTCCTGCAACTTCACGCTATATATAATCCTACAATTTCACACTTTGACACAGTCCTATAGCTTCATGGATGTATATTACTCCATCTTCGTTCTTCACTCTAGACCATGTTCTATCCTTGAAATTAAAGAAGGTGTATCTTGGCAAATTGATCTTAGACTTGTCGAAATGTTTGTTACGAAATGAACCACATATATTTCCTTTATATAGTGCACTTCTTTCAGGGATTTAGGCTGACCTTATAGACTATGGGTAGGTCGACATGTTCACTGCTTATAATCTGACTTGTAGAGCTTATCCTCCAACGTGAGGAAGGTTGTCTTGAAGGTTGGTTTGAGCCGTAATGCTAGCATCATACTTGAGCCATTTCTCCAAGGTTATAAGACAAGGTATTGGGGCATACTTCTTTGACTAGACTTCTTCATATACATGACCCTTAATTAGTACATTTATGACAAGATGAAAAATCGCTAAAAGACATCAAGAAAAAGTCTTTTGACCTATAATAAAATCCTTTCCCATGAAACCCATGAAGAAAGAATAAAAAAAATACATTTTATTATCTTTGTCTTCTTCATTACATAAATACATAATTACATAGTCAATATGAAGACCGAACCTAGTTACACTTTCCAACAAGACACCCATATCTTCCTTTTGCGTCATATTCCATAAAACTTCATCCTTTTAACAAAGATTCTAGCACCCTAAAAGTCGAATCCCTATTCCCCAAAGTTTCTCATAAGAAATGATGTCATTGTGTTCAAAGAACCAACTTCCTCAAAGCTAGATTTTTGGAGGGGCTATCCTAACCCCAAAAATTGAAAGAGAGAAAAATAATTAGGGGACCGCATCTAGGGCTCATGCTGCTCTAAGTGCCTTGATAATATATCTCTATCTACCAGTCGCTATGTCCAAACTAGATTTAGTTTTTTCCTTTTGAGTTATTGGATTTCCTTCCTCGGATATGCTTTGATCTAGACTTGATCAAGGAGGAAGGGACAGAGCCCCCCATAGAAAAAATAGAGTCCCTCTTCCTACAACTAGATCGAAGGTTTTATCAGGAGATTGAATCACAATATGTCTCCATATCTAGAGATGGGGAAGGTATTGGAGGCAGGCAACATGAAGGTGCAGGGGGGATAGGACAAGAGGTAATACCCAAATTTCATTGAGATGGGGCAGCGCTAGATAAAGAAGGATTATGTGATTCATGATGTGACCCCATATATAGTGAACAAAAAGAGCTAATTATATTTGAAAAATGGATAGGGGTAAAGAAAACATTCGAAGAAGAGATACCATCAGAAGATGGGCCACCCTATAGAGTGTCTATCTACCCATAAATTGGCATTGCGCCGCCGCTCATATTTTCTTCAATGCACATAATCATACACTTAGGAGTGTCTTACTTATTAACTTGTGGAGTAGTCTTAGTTGACATATCTCCCAATAATTACCCCTTCCCCTTTTTTCATTCCCGTTCATGATAATCCTTCCAACCTTTATTTATCAAGAAAGGGAGAGGGAAGTCCCGTAGAACATGCCCTGTTTATGTCATCTGCGACACCTAAAGAGGATTACTTCATAATCAAAGATCTAAAAATGAGTAAATCCTCGATATTTTACATTTAGTTATGTGAATAACCCTTCCCGCAAGTCTATATTTACGATGATCCTTGCTATGGCCATTTTTCCACTAGTTTAATATGACCTATCAACCTCCAAAAATGATCTTAATTTATTTATGATATTCCTAAAACCATAAAAACACCAAATCTTAGATGAAAACCCATGTAGTATTACTGGAATAGGGGCATAGCCCAATTTATCTTGGCTGATATCGAATAAAGGATTCTGTCTTTTCATCAATATCGATGAAGAATCAATACACCATGTTTTCCAAAGAACCTAGATGCACATTTCAACATAAACCATCCTCGTGTAAGAGTTCTTACCTTAGGGAGGTTAGTCAGGTCCTTCCCCCACTCCTTTCATGTCCATTCACACAAGTTCTCAATCGAAAAATTCCTACCTTTGGATCAACCCACCATTGCACTCTCTGATGTCTCCATAACTTCCCATAATTGTAGTTCTTCCATGACCACCAAATTATGGTCTTCAGTTTATACTCTAGCACACATTCCTTTTTTCCATTTCTAACCAGTGTGGTGTTTACCCTCTGGGATTTTCTGATCTTTTAGGGTTTCCACCTTCTATCCACATGTAACCAAATATTGCTATGTAAGCCCTAGTGAACCATGTGATCCCAATATGGGAGATAAGCCCTTGATCTATTTAGAAGGGCATGCAGGAGGGAAGACGAAAGACAAAACTAAAATTATTGACTCCCGAGAGTGAAGATTAATGTTAATTCCTAGATCCAAATCACTAGTTTTCCCCCAAACCTCCAACTCATGAGCCTGAGGTGGCACCTCTATCCATACAGGGTCATAGTCACTATGATCAAATGAAATATCCACCTCATCCTCCATTCTTTTGCTGCCTTAAATTGTATACTTTTCATTAACTACTAGCATGAAGATAGGGTGAAAATTTACCTATAGACTTGAATATCACCACCTTAGGCTACAATCCTACTACCTATGTAGGGCTACCAAAACCTAAAATTGTCCTTTGGTTCAAAGGATAAACACACACCGTAGACCTTTGACCTTCACACACCACAGATCTCTAACTCCATCCTTAATCCAACAAGTTTTGAAGCCATTACATCAAAGATCATCATATTTCTTGCGAGAAATTGAACTTAGGTGGGGAAGATTCCATTCCTCCTAACCACACATGATAAACTGTTTTTTTCTATGTGGTTAAAGGACTCTGGAGATTGGTGAAATTTACTTCCACTGAATATTTGTATGTAGTCACCATGGAATATTGGTACCAGGCATATCCACCTGAAGGAATAATTTCCTGTTGGCTCAACCATCAAACCTAACCCTGAGAGTGTCAAGAAAATTGAACCAGTGACCTAATGATATAAAAGGTGATTTAATGATGAGGACTCTATCAATTGAGCTAACCCTCAAGGCTCTCAGAAGATAATTGATAAGTTATAGAAATATATACATATATAGGAAAAAATATCAAAGATAATTCCAACTTGTAGCTCTAAATTATGGGTTTAATTTTAGCTAAATTTTTATGTATAAAACCCTACGGAATGTGAAATAGATGATCAAAGGGATGTTTTTTAAGATACATTTTGTACAAAGGTCACCCATTTGAAATTATATCGGTACATTCTTCTAGGTAGTGATTTCTTAGCCAAAGGTTAGTCCTGCAAGTAATGGACAAAATAGCCATCAAATATTATGTATAAAAGTTCAAGAATAAAATAAATCTAGGGTGATTTATTTTATTTTTATATTATGATATTCTCCATATTGTGGGTGTTCTAATAAGGATTTTTTTTTACGATGGACACCCTTTTGAAACCATGTGGGTACAAAAACCTAGCCATCTTAAGGGTTAGTATAACTCAAATTAAGGATTGTAGTGGCCCAAGCTTGATGTGATGCCCTTGGGTAGCAATTTTTTAGCCAAAAGCTAGCAGCATAATTCATAAACAATCTAGCAAACAAGAAATTATTACCTCTACAATTCAAAATTAAAATAAGTTTAGTATGTTTTTCTTTTTTCATTTTTTATGATATGCTTTTTATTTTTAAAACATTTATGCAGAATTTATATAATTTATTTTTTACTTGTATTAATTACTATAAACCTATTTAAACTCAAATTTATCAAGAACCTAAGGATCATCTCTTAAAAAATGCACACCTTTTTTAGAACATCAAATTAATTTTAATTTCCAAGGGTAGTAATGCTCTTGAACTTGATACATTAAGGTTAATAGTTATATACATAAATTTTATTATTAGTAGTTTTCATTTTATATCCAAATATAATTTTATATTGTACATATAATAAGTTATATATATCTTTGGAACAGGCCCGCAAAAAAGGAAATCGGGTCAATTTTCAAATTAACAATGTAAAATTTGTCCATATATACTATTTACCACTAAAAAAAGGATATAAAAACACTAAGTATCATACCGAAGTAATATATGTAGACGATGTAGAAAAATATCATTCTAAATTCAAACAAAAGGGGATAGGAGAGTGTTCTTTGGGGCTAGTCCTTTGGCTTATGCACCTTCCTTTATTCTTCCTATGATTTTACCAAAGGTTGGAGGCCTTCATCTATGCACATTGGTTTGAGGGCCCTCATTAAGGTCCATGACTTCATATTCCTTATTAACATGAGAGACAATAATTTTGTTCTTGAACACAACTTATTACACTGCTTCAATATTTTCATCTAATAATTTTGTTATCACTAAAAGTTTCATTTTTGTAAATTTGAACAAAATGTTGACAACTATGTTGTCAAAATTTAAGGTTGTAATAAACAGGTTAAATGTCTCCTAATAGAGTTTCGGGACATGATATATTTGGGGAGCGAATATTGCTGACAACTGTGGGAACATCACTAAAGTGCTAACTGTCCTCACCAGCATCAGCATCAATGTTTTGGGTGCATGTGTTCTTTGTTATGATCAAAAGGGTAAAGTAATAATTTGATTGTGTTTACCTTATGTAATTATTAAAAACACCATGTAACTGAACCCTATGTATCAAACGAAATCTGATTCTGCAATCTATGACCAAGCGATTATGTTAATTTTTAACTTAATGCATAATTGTGTTTACCATATCTTGCTACACCTCATATCATGTAAGAAATTGTATTGGTAAATTATCTGAGTTTTCCACTTGGAAAATTGAAACCTTTTTCGTTGTAGGATTACAACAGTAAAATCCTGTGGATAGTGCCAGCCAAAATGGGAAAAGTGAGGCATGCTATACCAAATTGAGCCCTAAAGCATCGGAACTGTTGAATGTGTACCCTGATCTCCTACATTAGTTCGACCGGGCATGGTGGAGTGCTAGATTTTTATATCGTTGTTCTGATTATCATTATTTAGTAGCTCAATCGTTTGCAACAGGATTCGATGGTAGTTGTGTAGAGGTTTGCGTGGTTTAGCGTTTGAATTCATAGGGCACATTGTTGTCGAAGCCATCAACTTTTCCCATGGACGGTTAAAAGGTTTTCCACATCCATATTCTAGTAGGACATATGTTCCTTATTTCTTCAAAGAAGAGCACGAAGCAGATGAACTCGAAAGAGGGGGTTCGAAAGGATTGCAAGAAAAAATTTCCTCTGATAGCTATTTTTGAAAAAACACTCATGTATACTGGGTTGGTGAAGGAAAACTATTGGAAAAATGCCCACAATGTCCATGTCAACGATTTTTCCAGAAAATCAAAAGAGCAACATAAGTTATCAAGGAACAATTTTGATGAAGTATACAAGAGGGACCTGTTTTTTTCAAACATTGGTAATGACCTAAAGATTTGCGACCTGTTCTATTTTTTTCAGCTGAAGCTATTGACAAGATAACTATATTTCAGTTTCTTAAATTTTTAGTAGTTTTTTCGTACACCTATTGTTTGATAAATATGATATTTTCTGTAGTTTTATCTTGGCATACGTGAACTTAGAAGATATTCGAAATATATTATTTTTTAATTATGTGATCACTATTATTGTGTAAGTTGTTATGTAAGCCCTTATATAAACAATTTAGCAGAATACTAAAACATGGTTGGGAATTAATTTAAAAACATATTTGCAGTCTGATATATTTTAGAAATCTTGAATATATTTACACCTTTAATGAGAAATTTGTAGTGAAACACTCATGTGTTTCATTTCCATGTCAATATTTCTTTGTTATGAAAATTTTCCGTCATGTCCGTATAATATTAGATTCTAACATTGATTTCATTTATGCTCCCTATCTTGAAATATCAACCATTAGTATTTGTTGCTTCGACATAGCTTTATAAAATATGTCTTCTTCTAGTGCCTTTCTTTCTTCTAAATCTCCCAAACATGTACAAAGCTGACATGTTATCTCGATACTCTTGTGCAATTTTCTCATTAGATTCCGTGATCTCATTTGGTTGATAGCTAGACTCCATGCCCTAATGGTAGGTTTTTGAAGATCATCCAACCAATTCATCCCTAAATTCAAATATGGCCACTTGAACTCAATTGCAGTTAAAACATTCTACTAAAGTGACCATAGAGTAGTTGTGTTTTTATAGAGAGATCCTTCTTCGGTTGAAGTGTCAACTTTCAACGTAAAATTAGTTTGAGGATATATTATGGTTTCTTATGAAAGCTCATGGTTTTCCTTAGTGATAACAAAATTCAATTATAGCATGGAATGTCTTGTTGTAGAATAATTCTTTTCCCTCTAGGATCTTGGGATGATAATTGATTTTACCATCTAACAAGTTTGATTAATCTAGAAGAGTTCCATATCCTTATTTCTCGAAGAAACCTATATCTTGAGCCCATCCTTCCACTTCCTCTTAGATAGGTTACCGTAGATATATTGTGCCTCTTCTCTTTAATTTTACTATCCATTTATTCCCAATTAGGATTTTAACAACTTGACGAACCTTGAAGGGAAGAACTCCTCTATTTCCAAGGCTTCTCCTTTAATATTAGCTAAATTTTTTTGGAATGCACAGTGGTCAAAACCTTCCTAGGTGTGTTGTGTTCTTTCTTTCTTCTACCTACCCACTTCCTCATAACATTGGAATTAGGTAATGTGTCCCACTTCATATTTTGACGTAGGGAAAGACATAATTGATTAAGTAAGGGGAAATATATGAACTTGACTACCCCATATTTCTTTCTTAGAGTCATGATTGATTAGTGTTCCCACCCACATCGTGGACTCCACAAAAAAATTCTCCTCCTCAGGAATACCTCCAGCTCGATGCTAGCTTGAGCTTAAGCTAGCAAGAGACCGCCTCCACCCCTCAAGATTTGAAACACGTGGTTAAGAAATACATAGATAAAATAAAATAGGTAGGAAGAACTATTGTGCCCTCGAGATACCTATATAAGCTTTCATCCCCTCATCCTCCCATAGAACCCTCTCTACATTAGTTTCCATCGTGAAATTTTCCTTAGGAAAGTCGGGCCAACTACCTATTTTATAACCCCAATGTTCACTCTGGAACTTTCCTGCATTTCTATCATATTTTCTAGGCCAAAGATTGATTCCTTTGGTATGTTTCTAGCACTTGCTACTCCCCCCGCGACCTTGTCGACACCATCATTCCCTAGCACTTGAAAATCTTGTCACAATTTTTTTTGGTGGGTTCATACCGAACTTGTGCCACCTCCTCACCTTATAATCATTCACCATAACCACCCCTTGTTTTTACATTTATCATGTTCGTATGGTGCCAAGTGGGTTTTGCACATCAGTATGACACATAGGGGTGTCACAACTGTAACTCATCAACCACCATATCCAAGGGATGCAAGTTCTATTTTCATTCACACCATTGTTACAAGCACACATACACACACACACACATTTTATATATATTAATATTAGTTGAATTTATATTTTAGTTGATATTACTTTAGATGAAAAAATCATCATCCTTTTTCTTTACACAATGATATTTTTTCTTTTTCAGTGAGTATCCACTCTGGCTGAATTCAAGATTTTTCTGATAGTTTATATGTTTGTACATTAATAAAAAATGCTGTGATAATGAAATATACTTAAAAAAATCAGCAGTGAAATAAGAAAAAATTATGTTTGGCACCATTCTTTTGGCTAGAATATTATCATCATTCTATCTATATTAACTATATCATTAATTTTATGAGCAGCCCCTTCACCCTTAACCGTAACTATGCTTTCTCAATATTTTTTATTCTAACTTTGATATGTCAATAAACATTAATAAAACTAAAGTTATAAACTATAAAATCCTAAAAATAAATTATCTTGTTATCACACTTGACAATAATATAAATATACACTAATCTATATTGATCATTATATTGTTTTTCCTCTAGATCGATGTTTTCAAAGTGGAAAAAAGTGGGAGGAATCAACTCACGAGACCATTTTTTACCGATGAGATGTAGTTTAGAAACATTGTAATCTCAAACTCACGAGAGTAGTTCTTGAGGAACCATGATATGGACACTATCATCATATTTATCATCCATATTGACTTAAAAGTGGAAAAATGGAGGCAAACCAACTCACTACACCATTTTTACAAGCGAACACACTTGTACCAGTTTGAAACCTTTGAGAATATGGAGGCATTAAATGCCTGGGGTGGGGGTTGGGGAGCTCTATTTCTACCCCAAGGAAAACAAATATTCAAGAATGTATGGAGAAACTAGACCATCCCACCTTTTTACCTCAATTTTTCAATAATGAAGTTGTGTTTTAGGAGATTACATATCAAGAAGAAATAGGTAGGAGAGCACTTTAGTGGGTAATAAAAATGACTATAATGTTGGTATTTTTGAGCCCCGTTAGTTACACAAATAAGAAACAAAAATGCACATAAATGATGAAACTAAATCGTGATAAGAAAATTGAGGGAATTTACGGGTAAACCCTAACAAGCCTATCAAGGAAACCTCCATTCGTAAGGGATTGGAATTATTATTACACCAAGTCAAGAACGCATCTCCAACATTACTTATTGCTCCTGTGCAACATTATATTTTTAATATGAAGACTTCACATAACTCTCATGGTTACGAATCGTCTGAACTCGAAACCATATTTACTTAGGATACCATATGTTTAACAATCATTTAATTATTGTATTTCTTAATAATATCCACCTTGAAAACAATTTCCTAATCCCTTTCCCATGCACATTCATCATCTTTTATGCAAGCCAAGATAAGCCAAAAACCACCACAACTTCTCTACCAATATTGGTTTCATGAACACAATCACACAACTCGTAGACCTTCTGAGCTACTTTTCCACCATCGATCACATACCTTACAAAATGGTATCTAACATCAATGTGCTTAGTCCATTGCGGATAAGCCATATATAGCCAAATGAATAGCACTGACCGCTGCATCATCTACTTTCTCTTGCATCTTCTAAGCTTGTCAAGTAGACCTTTCAACCAAATTTCCTCTTTACAAGCATCTCAATAGCTATATATCGGGCTTCGTAGTGGATGAACTTATCATAATTTTTAAGTTTGTGCCCTTTTCAATTCATAACATTGGCTTTGAACATGGATATTAAGCAAGCATTTTTCCATCAAGTGACAAATCATTCCTTTGCAATATTTCATGTGGCTTTAAATAAATAATGCAAATACACGTTAAATGCATCAAGGTTGTGTTTATTTGTGTGTATGAAATACTCCGCAATATTCTATACTACATTACAAAAATTCATGATTTGTATAAATGTGTTACACTTTATGGTCAAATTATTCGATTAACCAATGGTTTGGAAAATTGATTGAGAATTTCATATTGAGGTGCCCCCTTCATCAACCACGCAGACTCAAATATGGATTTGGATAGGGGAACACATATAGTAGCATGTAGGTTCATGTAACCACAAAATACAAAACAGATAAAATTACATCATTCCAAGTTATCCATTTGCTATTCATCTCAAACAAAATATTGTTGATCATGGATTATCTCTAGAGATGGAAACCAATAAAGCAAAAGAAGAACAAAGGAATCTCATCCAAAGAGGCATTTTTTTCTAAATTCGCTTATGTGGTTATTTTAAACGAATAAATATAATCACACAAAATTTTTTAGCCTTGAAAGAAGAAGGGACAAAAACAAAATTGTATTCCAACAGCAAACTTATGTTGAAATATAAAACCATTTACTCAAGGAAATGAAATAAAAAGCATTACCTCAATAAAACAAAAAAGGTTACAAATACTAATGAAAAATAAAATGATAGTAATTTCTTTTTCTAAGTGGAAAAAATTTATAAGGCCAAAAGTGAACTTAGACACAAAGTATGTTTAACTTGAAGTTGGTATTGATTACTCTCCAAGTAATCTGGATTTTTAGAATTTTAATTTATTCAAGGTTAGAGAATCAAACAAGTTCAAGAAAAAAAATTAAATACTCGAAAATTACGCCCTTACAAATGTGATGTTACAAATTGAACGATTGTTATGGCTCTGCAAAAGAGAGATATATATTGATTGCTCATGTAATAAAGGACAACTTAATGTGACATCATAATTCAGTCATCACACCAATATGAAGACCTCCTATAAGGTTGACCATTAATTATGTAGTTCTCCCATTTCAAGGATCATATCAATCCAAGTTTTACTTCAGCAATAACAGTATTTATAATCACTAGTGATAGGGGGAATACAAATATATGTCATCCAAAGATGTATTTTTCCAAATTTCATGTGATTATTTGAAATGAATATATATAACCACGCACAATTTTTAATCTTGAAGAAGATGATGTCACAAAACTTGTATTCGTTGATAGTGTTGAAATATAAATAATCTACCCTCAACATAATGAATAAAAAATATTACCTTAATAAACCAAAAAATATGCAGCATTTCCAACACAAATAAAAAGCTTATAGTCATTTCTTATTTTAGTTTCTCAATATTCGAGGTGGAAAAAGGAAACTTAAACAAGGTAAAGGACTTCTGAAGTTGAATTGATCACTTCCCTACAATTCAAAAGTTTGATAATTTTACTTATCAAGGATAAGGGAAATGGAAAATTTCAAAAAATATTGTGTAACCTTGAGAATTATACCTCTTTATAAATGTTATGTGACAATTTGAAAGATTATTATTCTTTTTTTTAATGAAATGGTTATCATTTATATTATAAAAAGCTAGGTACATGACTAGAACTTATTTACATTTTTCTATGTTTTCGCAGGCTTCACTATCTAATATATCCATAAAAACAAATTTCACTTATGTGTCTTCTTTGGCTACAATTCTATAGTCACATATCTGTACTATAAATTCTACAACCCTCCTCGAAAAAAATAAGAGAAAACTTGGTAATACTTTCATTAAAACAAGGAAATTAAAAAAGCACCACCTGGCCCAACTTCTATGGCTACACCCAGGTTCTCTTTTGCCACTCGTGATTTATTTTCTTTTAACTTGATCTCAAGCTCACCAATTGAAGGGAATCCATCCCATTAACTTTGGCCTTTAGAACTAATAATCTCCGCCTCCATTTTTGCCAAATTCTTATCCATATTTCTCTTCCGCAACCATTCACACCTCTTGTTCGGCCCACCGAAATCCACCATTTCCAACCTTATATTTGATAGCTCCATCATCCCAACTACCACCTTTTAAAAATTAATGATATATTGGCGCTAACACTATTGGTCGCTCTCCTATGGTTGCACTTGAATCTCCAAAAATTTCCTTTTCGCATTCATATTTCTTGTCCACAAGAATAACTACAACCCAAATGATTTCAGAAAAATTCTCTTTGGGAGGTAAGGCCAATAACCATAAGATGAGGCATGGGGACCAAATGTGACATTTCCCATGGTTGAAGTTAATATACATATCTCGCCTATTTAAACTCGAGAGACGATCCGATTTTTCCATAGAATTATGTCGTTCTAACTGCAGCACCGAATTTAAAAATGTAGGCATAATTGAGCGGATTAGATTGTCAAATTCTTAAGTGAAAAACATATACCACTTAATACTTGTGTTTTTTCCATGCCATTTTATGGATCGACACACACTTTGATTGATGAGATAAAATATCTTTGCATATGGTCTCCATATGTGTTAATTTCCTCATGTTATACATCAAATGAAAAATGCTCAGATCAACGTTGCCACCTTTGGTGGTTCCTTCAAAAAAATTAATTGCTTCTTTTTCAATGATCATAGGTTTGTCACCAATTGTTTCTAATGAGATAATTAAGGATACCTCATAGAATTAGAAAGAGACCTTCTATTATGTTTAAGTCTGCAAATTCCTTCCTCACTTACACCTTGAATGGAAAGAATATTGCTTCAATATCTCGTATACTCATATATGTGGAAATAGGGTTAACCCCCACTTTTCAAATACGTAGTGATCCTTTTTCAATATTGCGGAGTTAGAACTTCCCTCGACTTCTTAATTTGAAAAATTTTTATAAACAACTATTGAATTCCTAGAACAAAACATTCTTTTAAACCTTCTGATGGCTAGACCTAGTCCTTTCCAACAAGACAAAAATTCAACCTGTTATTTGTTATGAGTGACCATCCCCAAGCGTAATGTATATGGACTTGTTTATTTGCAGAAGACTACCCATCCTCGTCTCTCACGCTCGACAATCTTGAAAAATTATATATATATATATATATATATATAGTTGAATATTCAATTAATAAAGACCACTTAATAAGGGAGATGATAGCCTAATAAGATGCTCATATACACTTAACAAATATTCAATCCAATAATCCTTTTAGGTCATACCATGGAATACCTCTTCAAGATTCCTAAAATGTAAATAGAAAAACTACTTGAAAATGAAGTTTCTTTTTAGGTGTTTCTATTGATTACAATAAAACGTTGAAAAATATGCTTTCTTTACATGGTAGAAAAAATAAGAATGTAATTTTAAAAAGTGTTAAAGAATACCATTACAATAATAAATTTAATATAATATAAAAACCTTTAAGTTAAAAAATTATTTCAAAATATTTAATAATTTAATAATAATATTAAGATTTACAAAATAGTTCAAGTAGATTTTTATCTAAAAAATAAAGGAGACACTAAGATTCAAATGGGGTTTATTTTCCTTGAAGAAAAAAATAGATATATATGT
Source organism: Pinus albicaulis (assembly GCA_034641835.2). Taxonomy (NCBI): domain Eukaryota; kingdom Viridiplantae; phylum Streptophyta; class Pinopsida; order Pinales; family Pinaceae; genus Pinus; species Pinus albicaulis. The sequence goes on from JAXQQM020089063.1 coordinate 228,251, forward strand.
TAACACTTACTAGGTAAACGAACACAAATATCTAATTATCAATCCTGGTCTCAGAAATTTGGAAGCATGTCCAAATATAAGGATTTCAACTACAATCAATGTTAGAAGACAAAATTAATAGAACTTAAGAAAATGCATATTACAAATATCAAACTTAACTAAATAATATGTAATTCAATATGTAATAAGTAGAAGAAGAGGCTCCTAACTTAGAGAACCAAAGGATCTTCTGCGTACTACTTCATGAACATAAATCAAAATCATCGATGAACAACAGCTTAAGATGCGTAAGAGAATAAAAATAAGAGGCCCCTAACTAAGGAGGTCCATGTTTTCCTTCTATGTTAAGTTTATTCATCATTAATACCATTGTATGAAAATTGAAATTCAGTAAAATAACTTAAAAAAGTAGGCAGATGTGAATTTAGTTTCTATTCTTTGATATAATAGAATGAGAGTTTAAATTGGAACATTAGTTTGACCCTTCATATGCAGACATAACTTAGAATAAGACCATCGCCCAACATAATAAATCATCATACATCTAATTAATTGTTTTAAACATTAAACAAAATTAGTTTATGAATTTCATATATAATTAACTGTATAACGTATTTAGTTTCTGTAGCATGTGGGTCTTCCACCCCGTTCCCCGCACACTGAAAGTACTTCTAAGATACTAGAACTAACCAATCACCACCACAATGAACAATAGAAATAAGATATAAATATTTCTTCAATTAACTCACAATACTCAAATATAAAAAGTGAAATCATTCAAATTCTACATGTTCATGCCTTCAATGTTCTTGGCTTAAATAGAAAAATATTAAAAAAAACTTAACTAAAATGTTCTAACAAAAGAATATTCATCTCGATCCCATTCGTTCATGTAACTCATTCAATTAGTTACCTAAATCTCGAAAATCCCAAAATCTACTATTTCTTCCCAATTTTCTTAGGATTCTCGAAAAATAGGTCATGTTGGACTAGCATTTCACCAGGTTTATTTTAGCTTGGTTCGACCGAACCAATAGGTACACATCCATCCTTGGCTCCCACATTCTAAATATGTTCTCGCATCATGCCCAAATCGTCCCGCAAGTATCACTTAAATGAAGTACACGGAAATTTCGTTGTGTTCCGAAAAATACTCTTAAAACTCACTTTTTACAAAAATTTCTAAAAATTGAAAAACATACCTATTTCCCCCGAATATGCATAATAAGGTCAAAACATGTCACAGTGTGGATGGTATAAAGTGGAAATGATTGAAATTAGGTATTTTGCTGAGAAAAAATTGATCAAAAATGAGGGTTTAACATTGTGCCAACATCTCCCCCTTACTTAACCCCAAGCATGTCCTCATACTTGTCATGCCTCCTGACTTTATGTTTCCGTATGATGATTGCCCTACTGATGTACCTCTGTGACTCGTCTCCATGGTAAATCTTCCCGATGAGCCGCATGTAAAAGGATGTCAATACTACCCTCAAGTATTTTTCTTTCTTTATAAATCTTTGTTTTAATTGTCAGGAGAGCAAGATTTTTATTTTAAAAATTTAAAACATCCTTTTTGGAAAATACTCTATCAAAATTCCTCCGAGAACAATATTATTATCACTATTTCTTTGAAAAAAAAGTTCACTTGTAATTTCGGACATCTATAAAGTTTGATTTTTCCCCAACATTTAAAATTACCACCTAAAAATGAATTTTGGAAATGATCATTTACCCTCTTTGTCTCCTCAAAAATCAAAAAGAAATTTGGAAATGGACATTTTTTTTCATTTACCACTGTTTTAAAAATTGAAACGATTTTATGGCGTGAATTAACTCTCTCTTGAAGAAATCAATCTGTACATTGAATACCCACTAATATGAAGAGAAATTTTTGAATTAAAATACCAAATTCTCGACTAATATGAATTCTTGTCACTAAAAATAAAGAGAACTTCTCAACTTTATGATGTGAAATTCTGCTAACATGGAAAGAAAATTTCATTGTTGAATATTCATGACAAAATTCTGTGTTATAATGTCTTCAAAAATCAATTTCTTGAATAGGGCTAAATATTTGTGTTGTACTTATTTCAAAAATCGATTTCTAGGAGAGATTCAATAATTTATTAGCCTTCGACACCTCTTTTCTCTAGCAACTACCTATTTTCAAAAATTCCATTCATAATTTTTGCATTGTTGTGCACTCACCAACACCACTTGACAATTACTGCAGCACTAGCTCACGGCATTTTTTGTAAATAAGAATGAAATCAGTCTTGAATGAATTTTTAATGCCAATATTACACTTTAAACATTGATATTGAACCTACTCGCCACTAATCTAACGGCCACGCTTCAATTAGATAACTAGAGTCTTCGATTTTCAAACTATGTAATCACAACTTACACTCGAGTTTTCACCTAAATCCAATTTAAATAAATTTAATTTTGATTCATAACTCAAACTCAAAAAACCCAAACAAGGTTGAAAGAACCATGTGAGTATACCAAATATAAATGAAATTGATAAAAATGCCTACAATGAGATCTAATTAAGCCATGTTCTCAAAGAAAACCCATGTTTTTTATTTCTCTGAATTTCATTTTTGCTTTCACTTATAAAAGACAACAAAAAACAATGGCTTCTTGAAAATTTTCAAATTTTTGAAACCAGATAGTTGAATTCAAACCCTGGAAGTTTTGATTATGAGATTTCACTTTTGTTTCTGTTGTTTGTGGATCAAAAGCTCTATTTTGATGTATGGAGTAAAAAAACCTCTCGTTATTGTTCTCGGAAAATAATTACTGCTCTTCCTTTATAAAATAACCCTTGGTACATCGCCTCATTTAAAAATACGAAATTTCCGAAAATGAAATCGAATTCTAGGAATGAAATCTAATATGAAAATATCTTTCACAATTTCTTTTTGCAATTTTACTCTTTCTATCTCAAGAATGGAAATCAATTTTCCTTGTCTCCTCGCGAATACGAAATCTAATTATGAAAATGATTAATTAACCTTTTGTTCTTCCGTAAATCAAATGCTAGAGATGTACTTATGCTAGATAAATCGAATCGCTAGAGAGAATGCTTATGCTAGAGAAATAGAATGCTTCTGGAGAGAATTATTATGTCTGAGAAATCGAATGTTGAAGAAAAAAATGATATAAATCGTGTTCATTCATTATAAATCTGATTTAATTTACCTTCTCCGTCATCTCTCGTAAATCGTAATGTTGGATAGAATGCTTTGGTTAACCATCGTTCTGCATTCATTCATTCACCGTACCTGTTCAAAAATAAATTTTTTAGAAGGAAATCATTTTTTTGGGTGCTTCTACAACGACCCCCATGCATTTCTGGATCTTTGAATCGGACTTGTTTCGTCATTAACCTACTAGCTTGAACGCAAATCTTTGATGCCACTTTTCATTTGAAACTTAGACTCGCCACCAACACTTTCCGACCCGTATATATTACGTTGTCGCTTGAGATTTTACTACTTCTAGTTATTTAAATGCAAATCTCAAACTTTGGATATTATTAAAAAAATAAAACTAATTTCGCATTTAATTCTATTCAAACTCAACTCTTCTGTTTTCTCTTATGAAATTTATGAGATTTGGATGGATATTTGCATTTAGTTTCAGGTTATCATACCGAAAGGGATTTAGAGAAGAAATACTGAAGTTAAATTTATTTTTCACTCAAGGTTTCTGCTTCGAAAGGCATCGTTTTCTGTGGTAGGGATACTGCATGGAGTTTGACACGTTTCGACATTTTCACCATTTTTTTGTTAGCATAGTAATGAATTCTTACCATGGCTTAAACATTTTTCCTTTCCCTTTGTCTTATTGTATTCTAAAAATCGATATTCTTCATAGGCAAACTTTGATATGGTTTGACTTTTTTATGTATTCATATAAATTTTGTAATATATGCACCCCAATGTATTCTTTACATATGCGATTCTATGTATTCTATGCATATATTTTTCCAAAGTTGAAACATAAAGATAACATCTTTTTTTCAATGCATACATTAATTTTCCATAGTTATTCGCCTTCCATTGTATATCATTTAGTAATTACTGATCCTTACATTTTGCATTGCATTCCATTTAGTAATTACTCAATTTTTTTTCAAAGTCCATTTTATCATAATTACTCTCTTCATCTTTGTCTTTTACTATGAATGTTTTTCCCTTTCTATGATGTCTTAAATGTGTCGGAATATCATTCTTTTATCTTCATGCTTCTCTCTCTATTGCATATCCATTTGATTATTTTTGAAGACTTTTTCATAATTTATTCTATCCCTTTGCTTTTTTTAACACATGATGGTTTGCTACTATTTTAATATGAATATTGTTGAAATGACCATTTAAGGTCATTTCAAACTTGCTAAATAGAGTAGAGAACAAAAAAGACCATGATAGATCATATAAATGCATCATCTTACTTTATTTTCCCATATTAACCCATGTTTGATTGTTGTTCTGTAGGCATATTTCCTTGAGGCAACAAAATGGCCAAAATTTTGGTCAAAAATGCTCATGTAGGAGGAGTAATGTAGGATTATGATGAGTAAGAATGTAAGGTTACAGATGATGTTAATGAAATGAAATGTTTTTTAATGTAGGTGATGTATGATTTGGGGTAATGTAATGATGTAGGATGTGGGATGATAAATGTAATAGGATGATGAATTCATGTAAATGTTGCATATCCAAGTTAAATTAGTTTAACAACTTAGAAAATTTTTCAAAATCAAAGGTTTTAAGAACACTTTTACACTTACGTACTTTCCTTCCGCGCTATTAGGCCAATGTCTATTCTTGTTGATGATGACCTTTGTTAGTTAGTCAAACACTTCTACTTTTTCTAATGATGATAAGCTCTTCAAAGTTGAATTCTAATGGAATGTAGACGTTGTATCCGTTTTTTATTGTCCTTTGATGTATATTGTGCTGTTTCATGTCTTTTTTGCATCCGATATTGATGAGGTCCCTTCTCCATGAATATCGATGAGTAGAACAAGTTTTCTCTTAAAACTGTGAGGTTCGATATCACAAAATTGGTGATGAAAAGACCTGTGGAGTGCGTAGTTTGGCTATGATGATTTTTTTAAGACATGTCACTAAATGGAATAACTTCTTTTTCACTCCTGCCTCTTCAAATGAGATGATTCAAATTGTGTCATAATATAGACTAATATATATTCCATTTTTTAAAATAATATTATTAGTATGGTTATGCAACTGAACAATGAAGACCTAGAATTGTCAAATTTTATGTGATTTTTTTGACAAATGCGCTATTTTGAGCATAGATTTTTTCATATGATGTTGGATTGAGCTGCCTAAATTGATTTGGAAACTAGATTCCATGTAATATTCACTTCATAAATACTTTAAAAATGTTTCATCGAACCCCCAAATCAATTATGTACTAATCAGTTCTTAAAAAAATTTCAAATATAGTGTTTATTTTGACTATTTTTTATTTTGTGATCCAAATTGAAAAAATTCAAAAATGAATTAAAAAATAAATTTCAAGAGATGCCTGTTTAAAAACATAAATTATCCCATGGTTGCCCAAAGAGGATTGTCCTACAAAGATTTTATCATGAAACTTTCAAATGAGTATTGAACAATGAGTGAATATTTATTCATGAGATTTTAAACTAAAAGTATTATTGTGAACTTATCTTTCCTATTTATTTATGCTATCTTATCCTACTCTATTGTAGAAAATAAGTCATTCTTCAAGTATAAGAGAATTTCCAATGCATCCATTTCCATGTGACAAGATCATAAGTAAACTCACATCCAAGTTTGAAAACTTTATTTTAATGAATTCTGACATGAATAATTATTTGATTATAAATATTTGATGCTAAATAATGCTAAAAAATGGAGGTGTTGTGACCCAATGACTAGTTGAACCAAATTTTGAAATTATCTTTGTTTGCTTGGCTTTCTTCTTAATTGTCATATCACAAAGCTCTCTGTCGTGTGGCACTTGTTCAAAATCTTGAATGCACAAGGGATCATGTGATATAACATGCCATAAATTATTCAATTTCGGGTTCTAATGTCCGATCTTCATCGCATGATGATCCATGACTCATTCACATCCTTACAAAGATAGATAGAAGAAAAGTTCTAAGTTCTCTTCTTATGGATCCTCTTCATGGATGCTTTTTTCCTCTTCTATCTTTCGAAATCGAATATTCATCCCAAGTAGCATTCTAAATTGTGGACAAGTGATTTAAGAAGATCCTTGTGGTGCCATAACCTCCCTACGCTAAATGACTTCTTTAACATCATCGTTTTGGAGATTTTTTTTTGGAAATGGATTTTGTAGTTATCTAGTTCTTTGTTTTTGTTAGGGATTTTGTTTTTCGGAAGTCCACCTTTCTTTCTAATCTCTATGTCTAAACATGAATAACCATAAAGAAAAGTGTGCACTGTGTATTTTCTAAACAATCTTCCCTAATTGACTATATTGAAGTATGCTTCTCCGTCAACAACGCCTAAAATGTTGGGTCAAATTTGCTAGGCAAACTCAAACACACGTATTTAATTATCAATTTGGGTTTGTAAAAACTTTGGAAACATGTCTCAAAATATATGGATTTCAACTACAATCAATTTTAGATTTCAAATTATAGAAATTGAAGGAAATGCATACTACAAATATAAAACTTGACTAAATCAATTTCTAATTCAAAGATTAATAAGCGTAAGAGGAGGCTCTCATAACTTTGGATGAACCAAGTTGATCTTCTCTACAATACTACTTCATGAACATAATCAAAATCATCGATGAACAATAACTTAAGATGCATAAAAAAATAAAAGAAGAGGCCTCATAACTAAGGAGTGTCCATGTTGTCCTTTTTATAATTTTATTCATCATTAATGCCATTGTTTGAAAACTCGGAAATTTAGAAAAATAACTTAAACAAAACAAAGGAAGATGAACATTGCCTGGTTTTCTATTCTTTGATCGTGATAGAAGGTGAGTTTTAATTAAACATTGGTTTGACCCTTCAGCATACAAACATTAGAATTTAGACTCGGATTCATCGTAAAAAAACATAATAAATCATCATACATCTAATTAACTCGATTTAAAACATGAAACAAAACTAGTTTATGAAATTTCACCTAAATTAAGCAAGTAGTGCACTTAACTCTTATGTGGGGGCCCTTTGCCCTTGCCTCGCACACTAATTAAAAAGTACTTCTTGGCTATCTGAAATCAATCAATCATTCACCACATTGAATAGCAAAGAATATAGAATTGGTTTCTTCAATTAACTCACAATATCTCGTGAAAATGTCAAAGTGAAATAATACAAATTCTACATGTTCATCCCTTCAATGTTCTTGGCTTAAATAGAAACTATATTAAAACAAACTTGACTAAATGTCTCAATCAGCACATATATACCCTAATCAAATCCATCTAGGTTGAATTCATCCAATTAGTTACACCAAATCTCGGGAAAAATCCAAAAAATATACTATTTCTACCCTATTTTCTCGATTCCCCTAAAAATGTGCTCTGTTTGACCAACATTGACTAGGCCCGTTTTAGCATGGTTTGACAAAATCAATAGGTACACGTACCATCCTTGGTTGCCACATTTCAAAATATGTTCTCAACTCGTGTCCAAGCAAGTCCTCGCAAGTATGACTTCACTGATGCTATTGCCGTAATTTCTAGTTCGTCCAAAAATGTTTTAAAACTCGCATTTTTACAAAAATTTCTAAATATTGAAAAACATAATTATTTTCCTGAATATGCATAATAAGGTCAAAAATAGGTCATATGTGGATGGTATAAAGTGGAAAATGATGGAAATTAGGTGATTTTAATAAGTAAAAAATGATAAAAAACAAAAGCCAACAATATATGTTGCCGATTTTTTTTACAAATATTTATATCAAAATATAGTTATTCAATCAACCTTGTGTGAATACACAATATAGCGCTTTTTTCTTTTAAGAAATTAATTTAAATTATAAATGAGTTTAATTTCCTTTATACAAATAATAAAACAATGAGAAATATTAAATTCATATATATTTCTAAAAAAATCACCTCATATTTATAACAAACTAAATTAATATAACAAAATCGAGTTAGATGATATGCCTACTATAAAAACAAAGTATACTTCCTTAAAAAGTAATTTTATATTTTCTCTTCTGAACCACTCACATATATATAATTTGTCTTGTAACAATGTGCAATGAATTTTTTTATACTTTGAACAAACATGGCAAATTCGTAGAAATAGGTCATTGATATTTATATTAATTTATTGTCTAGCTTTTAGATCCAAGTTATCTTCTTGGATTTTATCTCAATAATGGCAAGAAAATAAAGATTACAACATTCAAAACTTGTGGAGAAAAATACAAACCTGCACATGCCTTAATACAATAGAAGTTATAAGAGTGGGACCATGAATGTCATCATCTCTTTAAGATAATAGGTAGATTAATCTTTAGTTTGTCTCTTTGAAATACCTATTTTATAATTTATGTGATTTTTTAGTAATTTAGGTAGATTAATATGTAATTTACATTTATGATAAATTTGGGGTTGAAATTCTCATTCGAGCATTTATGTGCTTATGTGGAATTTATACAAAGTAATCAACTTGAACTTTCTTAGTTTATGTAGGGACAACAATAATTTAGAGTTTTTGTCTTATTTTCTTATATTTGAAATTGGTATATTTAAAATTTATATATGAAAGTTGCAATTAATTAAAAATTTAAATACTTCAGTGGTCATAACACTTTTATACAATGAAACAACATCCCAATTTATTCATTGAATATGTATGGACATTTAAAATGGAAAACCATGTGATGTTACCATTAATGTTGTATGTATTTACAATCATCAACAACTAGGTACATTCTAAGATAATGCACAAAAATGAAGGGATATCTCAGTACAAGAGTCAATAAAGTAGTTCTTGTTTAAGTATTTTCATTGCCATATTTGTACTCCACATAACTCTTAGGGAATGAATGGTTTTAATGATGTTGTAGATCATTTGCATATAGCATCATTTTAAAACTAGTAATGTTTTATGTAGTTTAATGGTTAAGAACAAGAGTCCTCCGGTTCAAATTCAAAGGAAAATAGAGCATGTACATCTTTATTGACTAAGAAATTTTAATAGTAATACATGTGGCGTGACCATAACTCACTCTTTTTAATAATAATACATAAAGAACATAAAACAATGAATAAGATTAAAGACAAGATTTTGGGTTTTGGTAAATAAATTCTAATTGATGGTTTGAGAAATTGCATTTGACCATGAAAAATATGTTCTACCATTCATAGCCATGTTGATTTAATAGGTAATGTTGTTTGTTGAAGATTTCATGTTTTTTTATTGATTAACGTTTTGTGTGGAATATTCACTTCAACATGGTGTTTAATCCATCTTTTGATCACTCATAATGTGATAAAATGACCAAGTGATGAAAAATGGAATAACATGAGAATGGAGGAAAGAAAAATTGACAAGGAGGGAGGTAAGAGGGGCAAGAAGGGAGATAAGTGAGACAAGGAGAGGTTCAAATTCAATAGAAGATAGAGCATCTATATCTCTATAAATTAAGAAAATTTAATTATAATTCATATGCACAACCTTAATCCACTCTTTTTAATAATACATATATAACATAAAACAATGACTAAGATTGAAGACACACTTTCTGGATTTTGGTAAAAAAGGTCAAATTGATGATTTGAGTAAGCTTGCATTTGATGATGAAACAAATGTTCCATCTAAACCATGTTGATCTAATAGGTGATGTTGTTTGTTGCGGCATTTTAAGTTTTTTTTATTGATAGAAGGTTTTTTTTGGAATATTCACTTCAACATGGTGTTTAATATATATTTTGATAGCTAATAATGTGATAGAATGACTAGTGAGAAAATGGAATTACATGAATATGAGGAAAAGTGAAACGATGTACGGGAGTGAAAGAGGGGAAAGAAGAGAGATAAGTGGGACAAGAAGAGACCCCAAGAAGGACAACTATTTCTATGCGTGGAGTGAAATAAGGGCAAGAAGGGGAGATAAGTGGGATAAGAAGGGACCCCCAAAAAGAAAACTATTTTGCAGGAGGAAAAGAGTGCCAAGAAGGGAGATAAGTGGGACAAGAAAGGAACCCAAAAGACACAGTGAGCATTAACATATTACACCCTATCTAAATACCAAAAGTAGAATATAGCAATTTATGTTAGATCTAAGACTTTTGTGATCCATAATCTAGATAAAAATACTTTCGAAAAAATCACATCATTAGGATTAGGTTGACGTTTCAAACCAGCTAATGTGGTTCATCCTTAAGACAAGGTGGAGAGACTAATCGATCTTGATAAATAAATAGTGGAGATACATCATTTCCCGGAATTAGCCCGTTGAGAACTAGCCGTTGAAAGTTAGTTAATAAATTAATTAATTAAATAAATATATATTTTTTTTAACAAATGGGTTAATAAATTATTAAATAATTAAAATGGAGTAATAGGGAGGAAAATAATTTAGTTTAATATTTTCCCCTCCCTATTACCCATTTTAATTAATTAATAATTTATTAATACATTTGTTAAAACAAAATAAAAATAAAAAATTATATATATATATATAACAAGGCGAGTTAGATGATATCCCTACTTTAAAAACAAAGTATACTTCCTCAAAAAAATAATTTTATAGTTTCTCTTACGAACCACTTCATGAACCTACAATATATACTTTGTCTTGTAACAATGTGCAATAAACTTTGGATACTTTGAAAAAATAATTTTAATTTAGTTTATCTTGAAATAGTTTAAAGAAGATCATAGAAATAGGTCATTGATATTTATATTAATTTATGTTGAATCTAAGTTAAAAACGCAAGCGGCGAGAGGGGGGGATGAATCGGTTTTAACACATACATGAGCTTTTTAAACTTTTCATCAAGCTTATTTACAACTTAATTTTATAACCAACTTACTATGTGAATAGTCTTAATATGTAACAACAAGTATTAAGTTAATGTGACACCAAAATTATTATGAGAGTAGTAAACATTAAGAATATTGGATAGAACATGTCAACACATAGCCAACACACACAGAGACATCAGATATAAGTGGAAACCCATAAAGGGAGAAAAACACATCTTATTATTGTTGTGATGCAAAGGCAAGCTCCAAACTCCCTCTCACCACTGATTTTCTGCAGGCACCAATGTACAAGAGGCTCCAACCTCAGTCAGCTACAACTGACATCTATCAAGCTTCAACTTGATAGGGAAGCTCCAACTTCCTCATTCAATCAAAAGAAAATATTTGCTAATTTACCTTAGATATCAGCTCTATTCTGTAGCATCTCTTTCTGCTCCTCTCTTTCTTATCTTCTCTGCCTCAATTTTTCATACTATGCATTCTCTAACCTCACTCTCTGACCTCTCTATGCATATCAAGGTGTATCATTTATAGAGATTTCCTTATGACTATTTGTATTCCACAGGGAATTTGAAATGGATAGCCATACCTCTCAGCCCTCTGCCTTCTCATTTATTTTCCAGCTCATTCAGAAAAATATAACTGCATGTACTAATTTTAATATTACAGTGGGATTTTGTTTTCTTTCAGAGACTTGCTGACGCATCACAAACAATATAAACCAATTAAAAAATTTAAATTTAATTACAATGAGAACTTCAGCTCAACTTATTCAGCCTCTTGGATCACTGTGTATTTTTATTTTTGTGACTGTGTCTGTCCTTTTCTTCTCTGTAGCCTTTCTATTCATTACTGTTGCGTAACTCCTGCATGTATGTAACCGCGCTTTTTATATAATGCAATTCAATTCTCGACATAATAATAATAAGGCGTTTTTAACATATGAACTGCTGTATTATATAACTTAAATAAATTTTGATGATATAATGATAATAGATCATTTTAATACACAAAATTCCCTTTCGAGCCCACTTCTCCGAACTTTACTTATGCTCCGATGCGATGAGCCTTTGCGAAAGTCCCGATGCGATCATCACAAGCGTTGCTTTCAATAGAATGCTCCGATGTTTTGTTCTCCTCCGATGTGATCAATCACTGTTCACTTCACTGCGCCGATGAGATGGGTCACTATAGACCCCACCCTGTTTTTATTTAGATCCAATGGTTGTACTCTTCAATGATCCGACGGTTGCGATTGGATCGCACCATCGCGATCACAATATTCAACAGATTGTTCAATTGCACTTTACTTCCGATGCGATATCTTGCATCGATGCACTTTGAGGCAGAATTCAAACAAGTATAGGTCTCACGGTTTATAAGTGAATCGGGTCCGCTTCCATCAGAAATTTTGTTAATATGTTCCGCTGCCATTATTTTCTCCGATGCGATACTTGAGGGTCCCACCATTTGGTACTTCGTTTGTTTTAAATCGAACAATAGAACCTTTTGTGTTGTTAATCTCGTGCACAAGACTATAGTACATCTGCTTTGTATTGTAATCTTGGTCCTTTGTATATAAAGCGCTATACACATACATAAACTTTTCCGCTTGGGTTAAGATTCTCGGAATAGCGCTTATGTATCCTCCAGCTTGGGTTAAGATTCTCGGAATATTATGTAGGGGGTCCCACACTTGTTTATAATGATATAATGCACTGTCTAAAGTTTGGGTTACCTCTTCATTAATCTACAACATAGTTGGGGTCCACATTTAATGTATATAAGCATATCAACCCTTCAGTATTTTCTTCAATGGTTAATTACTAACCATTAACACGATACTCCAACTGGGCCCACCACAACTTGTATCTCCATATACAATGTTTTAAAAGCCCTGTATTAATATTGCGCTCATATTATATTGAACCCCTTCCTTTGTTTATTATGTCAAGTGTATTAACCTGACGCATAACCTTATTAACCCGCTCTCTAACAATGGATATAACAATGACCTTATCACTTAACGTTATAACAATGGATTTGATGCCTTTTATTAAACGCACAAGCATTTATAACCTTTCAACCAAGGCTTATAACATTAACCCAACACTTCATATAACTATACTTGGGCCCACAGTATTGGTTCTTTTCCCCGCAACTTCTCCTTTGATCGAACGGTCAATCTACTCTCACGCACCAGTTGAGCTTTGGACCCCCATCCGACAGGCGACGCGCAATATCGCGCAACTTATATGCTCGTCACATAATTCTCCAAAATTACGCGAAAAAATTTGTATTTGAAAACAGCTTTAGGACACGTGGCCATCAACGACATATATCGCGTTCATTTTGGTAATACTGCTTACCACTTCAACCAACGCACGAACCCACTGGTTTTTTAGCGCCAGTTTCACTGTTTGCTCAGGGTTCCGCTCTTGACTCCGGGTTCCAGTATTTTATAACTTCGCGTCAAAGGTTTATTTTAACCTATATTCTTCGTTTAAAAGTATTGATTGTGTATTAACCTATATACACAGAACCCCGTTCCGCCCCTTCTGCACGATTCCGCATCTCCTGCAATCATTTCACTGTTGGTTTGTTAACGGCTCTACCTCTGTATTCTCTGTCTCCGCCTCAGTTATTCTCTGTCTCTGTGTCACTGTACTTTCTGTTGCTCGACCGTTTCATTTCATTGCTCTACCTCCTATCTCTGTCTCTGCAACCTCTGTCTTGTACTGCCTTGCTTCTTTTGCTGCTGCTCGACTCTCTCTACATCTTGCTGCCTCTTTTCTCTCTCTGCTCTTCTATGTTGTCTCCTTTGCCATCAATGACAACATTTCCAACAGTCTCCCCCTTTGGCATTGATGGCAATACACTTCCTCTGCTTGTCTTTTAGGACCCTTTCTTCTAGTGCTCGCTTTCCTCCCCCTTTGACATCAATGGCAAAGGGTGTGCTTTTAAATCTCGTCCATGTTGCTCTAATCTTGAGGACCTGTTTCAGGCTCTGTTTCATTGCTCTGGCCTTTTTATAGCTCTCTTTGATGACTGATCTCCCCCTAGAATGATGTCTTCTTTTCTGTTCTCCCCCTGGAATGAAGCTTTCCTTTTCTTTCAGAGAGTAGTATATGAAGACACTACCCCTAGTTTGTTTCTCAGATATTCGAATGGCTCTCTAGCAAGAGGTTTTGTGAATATATCTATTGTTTGTTCTTTTGTTGGCACATATTCCAACTTCACTAACTTTTGTGCTACTTGTTCTCTTAGGAAATGGTACTTGATTGGGATGTGTTTAGTTTTTGAATGAAGCACAGGATTTTTTGAAATACTTATAGCACTTGTATTATCACATTTGATAGAGATAGGTTCATCAATGCTTACCTTCATGTCTTGGAGGGTTTGCTTCATCCACATGACATGCGTGAAGCATGTTGCTGCTGCTATGTATTCTGCTTCTGCTATAGATAGAGAGATAGATGTTTGTTTCTTGCTTAGCCATGCCACCAGACTTTTTCCCAAGTAGAATGCACCTCCACTTGTGCTTTTCCTGTCATCCACACAGCTGGCCCAATCTGCATCTGTATATGCTGTCAAAGTGAAGCTCTTGCCTTTTGGATACCATAGCCCATACTGTATAGTTCCTTGTAGATATCTGAATATTCTTTTGACTGCTAGAAGGTGATTTTGTTTTGGTGCTGCCTGATATCTAGCCACAAGTCCTACTGCCAACATAATGTCTGGTCTAGATGCTGTTAGGTATAGAAAAATTCCTATCATGGATCTGTAAAGTCTTTGATCTATATCAGCAGATCCATCATCAACACATAGCTTGCATCCAGTGATCATGGGAGTTGACACAGGTTTGCAGTCTTCCATTTTGAACTTTTTAAAAATCTCTTTTAAGTATTTTTCCTGTGAGATGAATGTACCTGTGTTATTTTGCTGAATTTGAAGTCCTAAGTAGAAGGTGAGCTCTCCAATCATAGACATCTCAAACTCTGATTTCGTCTCTTCAGAAAATCCTTTTGCTAACTCATCTTTGTTGCTTCCAAACATAATGTCATCAACATATACTACAACAATCAGGAGTTCATTTTCATGGGCTTTTATGTATAGATTGTTGTCTACTCCTCCTCTCTTAAAGCCTTGTTTTTGCAAGTACTTATCCAGCCTTGAGTACCAAGCACGAGGAGCTTGTTTTAGTCCATATAGAGCCTTCTTTAGTCTGCACACATAGTCTTCTTTGTCTGTTAATGAGAAACCTTCTGGTTGTTCCATGTAGACTTCTTCTTCTAGATCTCCATTCAGAAATGTAGATTTCACATCCATTTGATATACCTTGAAGTCTTGGTAGCATGCAAAGGCCAGAAACATTCTGATAGCTTCCATTCTGGCTACAAGGGAAAATGTTTCATCGTAATCAAGTCCTTCGATTTGTGAATATCCTTTGCAAACAAGTCTGGCTTTATTCCTGATTACCTGTCCTTGCTCATTCATTTTATTCTTGAATACCCATTTTGAGCCTATGACATTTTTCTCAGTGGGTCTGGGAACTAATTCCCAGGTATTGTTCTTCTCAATTTGGTCCAATTCTTCATTCATAGCATTCACCCAATGCTTGTCCTTGCTAGCTTCTTCAAACTTCTTTGGCTCTATTTGTGATAGCATGGCTATGTATACCTCTTCTGTCTGTTCAGTTAGCTGCCTTCTTGTCTGGACTCCTACACTCTTGTCTCCAATGATCTGATATTTTGGATGGTTCTTTTGAGTGTATCTTGAGGGGGCTTTTGAGCTTAGTTCAACATCTTCTGTTGTCTTGCTTGTTTCATCATCATCTTGGTTTTCTTCTTCATGATTGTCTGAAGGACTGCTGCAGTCTGTACTTCTTGTCTTGTTTGGAAGTTCTTCATCAAATCTTACGTCAATGCTTTCTACAATTTTTCGAAGATTCTTGTTGTAGCACCTGTACCCTTTACTCTTGGATGCATATCCTAGAAATATCCCTTCATCTGCTCTTGCATCAAACTTCCCCAGATTTTCATCATTATTCTTTATGTAACACTTGTTTCCAAAGACTCTAAAGTGCTTGATTGAAGCTGGTTTACCATGCCATAGTTCATAGGGAGTCTTGTCACTGCTTGGCCTTAAATGAGCTTTGTTAAGGATATGCACGGCTATGTGTACTGCTTCTGCCCAGAAGGTTTGAGGAATATTACTCTCTTGCATCATGGCTCTGGAAATTTGTTGTACAAACCTGTTTTGTCTCTCTGCTACTCCATTTTGCTGAGGTGTCCCTGCAATAGTAAATTTTTTCTTTATCCCATGTTCATTGCATAGGTCTGCAAAGTCATAATCTATGAATTCACCTCCTCTGTCTGATCTGATGCATTTTAGCTTGCATCCTGTTTGATTTTCTGCTAAATCTTTGAATATTTTGAATTTCTCCAGAGCTTCCGATTTATTCTTGAGAAATGCAACCCATGTCATTCTGGAGAAATCATCTATTATCAGCATGAAGTAGGATTCTCCACTTGGTGTTTTAGTTCTTGCAGGTCCACACAGGTCCATGTGCACAAGCTGGAGTGGTCTTCTTGTTGATAGCTCATCTTTGGCCTTAAAGGATGTGCGGGTCTATTTGCCCAATTGACAAGATTTGCATATGGCATTTGAAGACCTTTTTATTTCTGGCATATTTCTGACAGCTTTATTCTTGCTCAGTCTGATGATATGGTCAAAGCTGAGATGTCCCAATCTCTTATGCCATAACCACGACTCCTCAAGTTTGTTAAGATGGCATGCTTCATCCTCCTCTTTCACAATGTAAACATTACTCTCTATTTGAACACCTTTGAGCAGAGTCTTTCCTGTGGTGCTTGATTTGACTTCACAGTCTTGTGCTCTAAAAATAACTTCACAGCCTTTATCACACATTTGACTGACACTCAGCAAATTTGCTTTCAGCCCATCTACAAATAGTACATCTTGGGCCTTTCCTCTGCCATTATCTAGGCTGACTGAGCCTTTTCCTTTGATTTTTCCTGATTTATCATTGCCAAAAGTAACATTACCAAATTTCTTTTTATTAAAAGTTATAAACTTGCTTCTGTCTCCAGTCATATGTTTTGAGCAACCACTATCCAAATACCATTAGCTTTTCAGATCTTGAGCAGTTAGAGCCAGGTCACATTTATTCACCTTCTTTTTCCACTGGAAACATTGTTTTGTTTGGTATCTTTTGTGAGATGATGAACCACATCATCTGAGAGGAAATTTGGAAGGCATATGTCCAATTTTATTGCATACATAGCATTTCATCATAATTTTCATAGAATTGTGAGTATGAGTAAAATATATTTGATTCATAATCCTCCTTGAGGTGTTGAACAT
This sequence comes from Pinus albicaulis, assembly GCA_034641835.2. Taxonomy (NCBI): domain Eukaryota; kingdom Viridiplantae; phylum Streptophyta; class Pinopsida; order Pinales; family Pinaceae; genus Pinus; species Pinus albicaulis. The sequence continues at coordinate 245,646 of JAXQQM020089063.1, forward strand.
TAATCTTTGTCCATATTTTCTGCACTCAATGATTTTATGGCCAAATTCCTTACAATAAAAAGAGTAACCATAGAAACAATTTGCATACCTGATGTGAGGTTGTCTTCTCCATTTGTTTGCTTGAGACAACCTCTTCACTGCTTGCATCTTTTGCTGGTTTGAATTACTCCTCCTTGTATGACAGTATGCAGCAATGTGTCCCAGCTTGTGGTAGGCATAACAGGTAGCATTTTTCATAGGAGGGAAGAATCTCCTTTGATGGCTTCCAAATTTGACATACTCAGGGGTATATGATCCTTTTTATATTGTCTGAGTATTTATTTCATTCTTTGTTATTAGAGGTTTCTTCTAGTTTTTGTCTCCCTCATTACATGTTTCTTCTTTTGTAGGAATTATTTGAGCTGCTTCATCAACCTTCTTTGCTTTTACAAAAATAATATTTTTGTTTTCTTTTTCTTTGCTTTTACTTGATTCTCCTTCATAGCCTATCCCAGTTTTTATTAGAGGAGATCTTTGAGCATCCAGAATTTCGTTCAACTTACCATAGTTTGTTGTTTGAGAAGAATTTATAGACATTTTCCTTTGAGCATTTTCTAATTTCTTCCTCAAACATACTACTTCTTCTTCCAACTTCTCTTGTTCCTGAGTTTTATCCTTGATTTTCTTAAGTAACATGTCTTCTATCTTCTTGGCTTCTTCAAGCTCTATCTTTAGCTGCATGAGGACTTCTGAATTCTGTTCTTCTCGTACATACTTGAGGAGAATGTCTTTTTGTTTTCTACACTTTAGTTTGAGTTTTTCAATCTCCTATAGGGCACTTCTTAGCTCCCCCTCAAGGTCAACTTCACCTTCTTCTTCATCTTCTAGAAGGAGTCCTTCAAGTTCTTCTATGGCCATCAATAAAAATTCAGAGGTTCCTTCTTCACTTGAGGGTTCATCTGAGTCTTCAGATGCACTGTTGTCTTGTTGAACATAGTAAGATTTTCTATTGAATTTCTTTCCTTTCTGCCAGTTCTTTGATGTAGTTTTCTCTGATTCATGAGCCTGATTCCTTGCTTTCTTATGAGGACACTTAGCAGCATAGTGTCCAACTCTTCCACAGTTAAAGCATTTGAATGGAAGTTTACCTTTATATTTACCTGAGCCTCTGTCCAGTTTCTTGCAAACTTGGCCTCTTCTTCATCAGAGCAAGAACATGTATCTTCCTTTTCTTCTTTCTTCTTTTCTGTTTTAAAAGCTGCCTCCCTCGCACTTGGCTTCTTCTGTGGGAGTCTCATCTCATAGGCTGTTAGATTTCCAAGTAACTGGTTCATGGTTAAGGTTTCCCAGTCAGCTGTTTCTTCTATTGTAGACACCTTGGGGTTAAAAATGGGTGGAAGAGATCTTAGAATATTTTGTAAAATTACACTTTCTAGCATGGTTTCTCCAAGAGATTTCATATTGTTAACAATTTATGCAACTCTTAAGAAGAAGCTGCCAACATCTTCATCATCATTCATTTTTAAATTTTCAAACTGAGCTCTATATACTTGAAGTTTGGTTGTCTTTACCTTTTTATTTCACTCATAGATGTTTTCAAGAGTATCCCACATTTCTTTGGCAGTCTTGTTGTGCATTACTTTGATAAATTCAGCCTCACATTGTCCATTTAAAATTGCATTCATGGCCTTTGCATTTGCTACAAATTCTTGTTTAGCTTCTCTCTCTGGGTCAGTTGCCTTTGGGGCATATCCAAATTCCACAACAGCCCAAACTTCTATTCCTAGAGACATTTTGTATGCTCTCATTCTGATTTTCCAGAAGGCATAATTAGCACTAGTGAAAAAAGGGGCTTTATTGGTTGAGCTTCCTTCTTGACTAGCCATCCTAGGGACCGAGGATCTCCTTTTAGTGGTTAAACTGGTACTAAAGGAACTGGCTCTGATACCAATTGTTGAATCCTTAGTTAAACTGAGGGGGGGGAGGTGGGGGTGAATCAGTTTAACACATACATAAGCTTTTTAAACTTTTCATCAGGCTTATTTATAGCTTAATTTTATAACCAACTTTAATATGTGAACAGTCTTAATATGTTGCAGCAAGTATTAAATTAATGTGACACCAAACTTATTATGAGAGCAGCAAACATTAAGCAGATTGGGTAGATCATATCAACACATAGGAAACACACATAGTGACAGCAGATATAAGTGGAAACCCATAAAGGGAGAAAACCACATCTTATTATTGTTGTGATGCAAAGGCAAGCTCCAACTCCCTCTCACCACTAATTTTCTGCAGGCACCAACCTACAGGAGGCTCCAACCTCAGTCAACTACAACTGACATCTATCAAGCTTCAACATGATAGGGAAGCTCCAACTTCCTCATTCAATCAAAAGAAAATATTTGCTGATTTACCTCATATATCAGCTCTGTTTTGTAGCATCTCTTTCTGCTCCTCTCTTCCTTATCTTCTCTGCCTCAATTTTTCATACTCTGCATTCTCTCACCTCACTCTCTAACCTCTCTATGCATATCAAGCTGATATCATTTATAGAGATTTCCTTATGAATGTTTGTATTCCTCAGTGAATTTGAAATGGATAGCCATACCTCTTAGCCCTCTACCTTCTCATTTCTTTTCCAGCTCACTCAGAAAAATATAACTGTATGTACTAATTTTAATATTACAGTGGGATTTTTGTTTTCTTCTGGAGACTTGCCAATGCATCACAAACAATATAAACCAATTAAAACATTTACATTTAATTACAATGAGAACTCCAGCTCAACTCATTCAACCTCTTGGATCACGGCGTATTTGTCTTTTTTGTGACTGTGTCTGTCTTTTTCTTCTCTGTAGCCTTTCTGTTCATTGTTGTTGCATAACTCCAGCATGTATGTAACTGCGCTTTTTATATAATGCAATTCAATTCTCAACATAATAATAAGGCGTTTTTAACATATGAACTGCCATGTTATATAACTTAAATAACTTTCGATGATATAATGATAATAGATCATTTTAATACACAAAATTCCTTTTCGGGCCCACTCAACCAAGCTTGCTTTATTCTCCGAGGCGATGAGTCACCTCCCGAATTCTTCGATTGTGATTAATCACAATCACAACTTCTAGTTGTGTGTTCCGATGCTCCGATATTCCGATGTTCTGTTCTCCTCCGATTCGATCAATCACTATTCACTTCATTGCACCGATGCAATGAATCTCTCCGATGCGATGGTTCACTTTGATGCCGGAACTCAAACATATATGAATCATGGTTCATAAACTCATCGAGTCCGCATCTCGATCGGAACTTTTGTCAACACGTTCACGTTGCTAACTTTTCTTCGATGTGATTGGTGAGGGTCCCACAAAGTTAATTAACTCTTCGTATATAGAGTGATGCACACACCGTCAAACCTTACATCTAAGGTTTTCGATCATTAGTATCCATATAAAGAATTCATTTTGTTCAATATAACACTATATAGATATACATAGGAACCTATTAATCCAAAGTCTCCATTCTTCATTCATTTCATATTAAAAACTCTAATCATTTAACATACTCTCGACTAGGTCCCAGCGCCTTCTCCACTCGTATTACCATATTAACACTCACATTTTCATTTCCAAAGAGGTATTAAGGTTTCTTTGGCATAAAATACTTCACCCAACACTTAACATTTCATATTTGAATAGTATTCATATGCACTTATTAACACATAGTCGGTCGCTTCATCTTTTATACTTTGGTTAAACCATCGCACTAATATATATAGTAGCAAGTGGATTTTTGGGCCCACAACCTCATTCAAGGTTTAACTTTGGTTTATGCTCCAATCGCTCGGTATATCATAGCATAAAATTCGGACTATACAACATAGCTAGATATGTTAACTCTCGGCCATATCATTATAACATATCCACATTATATAAATTACCATAGGTCCGCACCCTTTGTATCATTTCATTCGAATCATCAATAAACTTATAACTAAACCCATTGCAACATTTTAATACACATACATTCTCGTGGAGCCCACATTACATATGGCCCCACTAGTTAATGCACCTCTTCAATCGACGGTTAATAACATATCGCGCTCCCCTCCCGACAAATCAACGGTGGTCACGCAGCTTGAATCACACAAGGTTTAGTCCTCCGAACTTACATAATGAATCGGGGTCCAAAGTGGTTAAACTACCCCTTACATCCGACAGTTGTGAGCTCATTGCTTCTCCGACCTCAATCCAACGATCCTTAACGGTTTTTGCGTTTTTTATTGGTACGAGGTTTAACTCTTCAAATTTTCGCGAAAAAAAGTTGTTTTACAAAACCGCTCGAGGACACGTGTTGTTTGAAGACATAGATCGCGTTCAAACCGAGAAATCGACTTACAATTTTTTGACACCGCGCGATCATCGCTTTGGGTTTACTTACCTCTCGGTTTTACTGTTCACACTTAGGATTCCACTTACATTCATGGTTCCGCTTCAATAAAAAACTTCGTGCCTTCGTTATATACATATACATATAAACTCAGTTCAAAGGTTTCATTTCTTATTTCTTCGATGCTTTAATATATGAACCCCTGTTTCATTGTTATGTTAATTCAATGCTACCATAAGGTTTAATACCCGACTTCATTAGGTTTTAACACCCACCTTGCTGAACGCTTGGTTCCATTACCCTCAAGGTTTTGTCTTGATATTTTCGACGTTTTTGTTGCACTCTTGGCGCTTCCGCATGCTAAACCAACATTTCTATGCTTATCGTGTCCATGTCGAATAGCATTGCACCGTAGCTACGAATATTCCCCTAACAATCAGTGCTTCTTTCTCTTCTGCATGTGAGTTCTTCTTTTGCTCTCGTCTCACTCTGGGATTTTTTCACTCTTTGTCTATTCTGTTGCCATGTCTCTGTATTCTCGGTACATATCCCCGTCACTCGTATTCTCTCGTATGTATAGTCTCGCTGCCCTATATTCTCTCATTATGTATCTACAAGTTCTCTACAAGCCTTATATCTGCATGTTGTAGTGTAAATAACTTCCCCTGTCTACATATCCTATCACTGTATTCACCTTAGCCTCTGCTGCTGTCCTTTGCCATCAATGACAACACTTCTAACACTCATGTGTGTTCATTCTCAGTTCTTCCTCACCGCCTCTACACATTTTAAAGCTTCTTCTCATTGTTTTATACTTGGCCCAACTAAAATCCATCAACCTCATAGGCTCTTGGGCTCTCTCACATGAATCGAGCTCAAATGGTCTTCTCTATTCTTGAACCACCAAAACCATTATTCCCTTCACCCATATTCGTCGGAGGCATTTATACAATTTCCAACATTTAACCTATGATTTTAAGATTTCCTAGGCACCGATCTTTTGAAACTCGAGGTTGTCTCTAGGATCTACAACAAATTTTTGGTGTCGTTGCCGGGGATACGAATTAGAAAAGATTTTCCCCGGGATACGACATTATCTTCACCCTTCAAACAGGTGAGCACTAAGGGTTGAGAGTTTCGTAGCCCCTCACCTTGGCGACTCCACTATTATTAAAGTTCAAATCAAGTGTAATCCCCCGCTTACACAAGGCCCCATACCCGATCGGATACTTCTCGGTAGAAGACCTCTCTTGTATCTGATCCTAAAGATATTATATTTAAGAGAGTCCGGAGGGAGAAGCATCCCATCCAGGATGACCCACCCTTATTTTATCTAGAAGATTCTCCTTCCTCTTCTCAAAGAGTTTATATATATGGTCCTGGCTCCGTAGCCCATGTACTCGAGTACCCTCTAGAAACCTATGCTTTAGCCAGCTTTAGACATAAGAAATGAAGCCAAATCCACCGATACTTATTTACCCCCATTGCACCCTAATCCATAGGTCGAAGAAGTCAAAGAGGTTTCAGACACTTCGCAGCTCATTACGTGACAAATATCCAAACCTCTACTCAACATATACTTGTGGTACCATAGCCAAATCATCCTCGAACTTACCACCACCACCCCTCATGGCTATACCCGGCTTCCTCTTCAAAAAAATATGCTCCATTGGCTTTACCTCAAGTATTACATGACATGCCTCAAGATTACCTAAAGCTCTTGCCCTCGGCTTCTTCGGGGAAGATAGCACTTCTGCGCAAAAACATATTGAAGACTTTTTGTGCATTTGCTCGAGAATGTGAATGTGGAGCACCTAGATGTGGTTTTGAGGCTTTCCGTCCAATCCTTTGATGGAGAGGCTAAAAAATGGTTCAAATCTCTTGCTAATAATGCAGTCACCACTTGGGAACAAATGGAAAAATTTCTTCACACAAAAATGGGGAGAGAAGAGGGACCATCGATATGTCCTCATAGAGTTCAATGCTCTTAAAAAGAGATAAAATGAGGATGTAGCATAATTTATAAAGAGATTAAATAAGCTTAGTAATAATCTTCCCACTGAAATAAAGCCTCCCCAAGCAGTCGCCAAGGTGGTCTTCGCAGGAGATTTTGAATTGGAGTTTGGGTTCACCCTAAGAGAAAGAAAGTTTTCATCTCTGGATCAGATTTAGACTAATGCACTAGAGGTAGAAGCAAACTTTGATTTTGCTGGTAAATTCAAAGGAAAGACAGAGCATGAAGCTAGAAGAAGGGGGTAGGGAGGAGGCTTCTACCTCTAATCAAGAAAGGGAGTCACAAGAGTATAGAATCAAAGAGATGAGAAAGCTTTTCAAGAACCTCTCAAATAAGCTAGTGAAGCTTGAATTAGATGCCAATAATTCCCCTCCTCATCCTAACCAAATGATCCCAAACTATGGGTTTAATTCCAAGTACCCAAAGCCCCCTCTATAGCTATTGCGATGAGAAAGGAAAGAGCGAGCAATATCACATCCAACCTCCTCTATACCCGGAAGGGGAAATGGAGTGACAGTCGAGGAAGTCATAGCATGATCAAGAAGATCAATTCCTCACTTAGTCACGGGATGAGGAAGGTGACCTCACTCTACAAGAAGAGCCGAAGAGAAGGAAGTCCCCCTAGAAGATAGAGAGATTGAAAATTACTGCAGCGGTTTGTGGATTTCATGCAAACTCAACTCCATAGGAAATATGATCTCAGGGTCCTCTAGGAAGAGAACCCAAATGCGAGGAACAAAATGAAGATTCAACATCAAGAGAGCATACCCCTTCTAGTTATACCAAAGTAAGGGGGGAAATCATCTAGAATAGTATGCCCATCCTAAAGCCTCTATGCCCACCTCCTCGAAACAGATGGCTCTAATCCTCCCCAAAATGAGAAATCCACATCTACATCCTTGAAACTTCCCTCGACCCTCCTAAAGAGCAGTTCAAAGAATTTGTCACAAAAAAAAGCGCCCATCGCTTTTTAGCCTCGAGAAATAATTAGAAAAGGTCACGATCTCGGTCCCCCTAATAAAGCTCCTAAAACAACCCTCATACGGGGCCCAAGTCTCTCAATTCATGTTGCCTCGGGGTGTAGCCCCTCTCTTTGACAGACTCAATCTCTAAGAAGAAAGACCCATGGCGGTCTTTGGACCTCATGTAGAAGAACTAGATTCAGCGACTCCTCCATTCTATGTGAATCTAGTTATAAATGACTCGTTATTGCACAATCGCATGCTATATTCGGGGCTTCACATAATTTGTTGTCATTGTCTGTCATGGAGAAATTGGGGTTACTGGGACCACCGTGCCATATAAAGATGTGTATTCTTTTGATTCCAAGAGGGTGAAATGCTTGGGCATGATAAAATATCTAGCGATAGAATTTAGCCCATATTCCGGCCAAAAAGTGTGGTAATGGATATTGTTGTGGCCGATATCCCATCTCGGTTTGGAATGTTGTTGTCCAGATCTTGGGGTACCAATATTGGAGGATCCAAAAAGCCGGACCTCACCTATGCCACTATTCCGAGTATTCGGTGGGGAGGAAAGGTGATTATACCATGAGTACAAATTTGTAAAGATGGCCACCAAAGCTAATGGTTCCACAAATTCTCTAATATATGCTAAGGAGGGTGAATTCTCTTGTATTATGCTTGAGGAGGACGAAAACTTCCGCAAGAAATGAAGATCTGTTCTCTAATCTAGGAGAATCTTATGAGCGAGAGGGGAAAAATGAAATGTGGAATTTTCAGTTTGATGGAGCTTACTCACGTGGGAAGGAAACGGGGCCGGGGGTACTCTTAATATCACCAGGAGGATGCTTGGTTCCCCTCTCATTTAAGTCGGGAATTCGAAGCCACAAATAATGTGGTTGAGTATGAAGGGTTGTTGTTGGGGTTGCAGTACAACGCAAAGCTTGAACATACAAAACCTCAAGGTGTTTGGATATTCATATCTTATAGTGAGGCAAGTGAGAAGCCAATGCCAATATAAACACCCACGACTTAGAGCCTACAAGAATTAGGTATGGGATTTAGTTGATAACTTATTTTTACGCTTTCAAAAATTCAGTTCATGCCAACGAGAAAGAACATAATGGCGGACCGACTAGTTGTGGTCGCTAGTAATTTTTTGCCCCCGCAAAATCCTTTACTCAGATATGAGGTTGAAGTAAGATACCGCCTACTCCATTTCGGACAATGTTAAGCATTGGAAAGTCTTCGAAATGAAGAGCGGGTCCAATGTTTTATGGAAATAGTGGGAAAGTTTTCAAATATGGTGATCGAATCGATCTCGAAGATGACGATCGGGAGCCAAAAACTATATGGGAAGACACAATGGTTGGGCACCTTATTCCGCAATTAAAGGGAAGTGTCATCCACAAGGGCCTTGTGCCATTGGAGAGACTCGTTTGATAAGAATGATATCCCGATGAATCAAAGAAAACCGACCCTCGAAGAGCACTGTCGTGGACATGAACATTGGGACGAGAAGAAGATCCAAAGTTGGTAAATTTGTTGAAAGGGGTCCCCGAAGAATACCAAGAGCAAGTACCTCAAGTTGTTTTAGTCATATAGTGATGTCTTCGCCCGTCATACCAAGATCCGAAGACTTTTGATATTGATATTATACGAGACAAGATACCACTCAAAGAGGATGTCAAGCCTCATAAGAAAAAAGGCCGATACAAATCAATCCCCTTCTTATCCCAACCATTGAGAAGGAAATAAAGAAGTCATTGCGGTGCTAAGATCATTGTCCCTCTAAGGTAATCCGAATGTGTGGCGAACTTGGTACTTGTCGAGAAAGAAGAACAGTGAAATTAGGATCTCGCATGGATTTCCACAATCTTAAGAGAGCCTCACTAAAAGATAATTATCCCCCTCCCGAATATGGACCACATCTTGCAAAAGTCTGGTGGGATCCTCCCATATGTCCATGATGGATGGCTTCTTGGGATATAATCGGGTAATAGTTCTCCGGAAGATCAAAAAGAAGACGACATTCACTACGCCTTGGGGAACCTTCATGTATGCCCGAATGCACTTTGGCCTCGATAAATGCTCGGTGCCACATTCTTGTCGGTGATGGAAATTTCTTTCATAGGGGGAGCAAGATAATTTTGTGGTGATCTACCCGGATGACATCACCGTCTTTTCAAAGGATGATGTTGAACATATAGAGCACCTCCGTCGAACCTTTGATAAATGCCTGCAGTATGGCCTCGTCTCTAAATCATCAAAAATCCATGTTTTCCTTAGAGGAAGGAAATTTATTAGGACACATAGTAAATAAGGAGGGAGTGAATATCAAATCGAAGTAGGTAGAGGTGATAAACGAAATTACCCTACCAAGAAACAAAAATGGAAGTACGAGTGTCCTTGGGAAGAATAAATTTCCTCGAAGGTTAATTCCAAACTATGCCGAGATTGTCCGAAACATCACCGGGATGTTGAAGAAGAATAATGAAGTTAGATGGACCCCCGAGTCTAGGGACTCTTTCAATAGGGTCAAATAGGCCTTTGCGTAAGCTCTAGTGTCGGGCGGTGTCCAGATTATGGGAAGCCATTCATGATTTTCTCCTTTGCCTCTCCTCACATAATAGCTACAATACTTTTTACGGAAAAAATTTCAATAGGAATGAACAACCCATTTCATTCTTCGACCAAGTCCTATGAGACGCCAAACTAAAATATGATAACTTGGAGAAGCAAACTTATGCTCCGGGTCAAATCATTGAAGGAATTCAAGGTGTATGTGTTACAATCAACAATAACGACCTATGTACCCACCGTAGCGATGAAGGATATTCGGTACAAGGTGATAGTGAAGGTAAGAGGGGAAAATGGATAGCCAAGATCCGGGAGTATGAGCTCGAGATAAATCCTACTAAACTCATCAAAGGCCAGTCGGCAAAGAGCCCGTCCGAATCCAACTATAAAGCTCTAGGAATAAATATGTCTATGACAAGGGTAGAGGCACAGGAGGACACGAGGGTGCACACCAAGGCGTGAATCTTCCGCTCAAAAAAACACATGTCAAGTACCTCCTATCCTCATGGTATAAGGATATAGTAGAATATATTTTAACGCTAAGGTGTCCCCCCTAACTATGATAAGACCAAGTATTGCACTTTAAGACTAAGGTCTCAAAAGTACATTGTGGAAAATGGGTGACTATATTGGAGAGACTCGGCAGGGAATCTTATTATTTTTTTTTATAGAGAAAGAAGTTGACTATGTGATGATTGAGTTCCACGAAGGGATATGCGGTAGCATTATAGTTGGTAGTCCACTTCACACAAGATCCTAAAGGCATGGTTATTTTGGCCTAAGTGGTTTGGCGATGTACATGCCCGTGTCCCGGCCTATGAGAAGTGTCGGGCGTTCGCTGAAAAAAAAGGTATGCACCTCTCCAATGAATTCTATTACATGTTGAGAAACCTTTTAAACAATGGGTGATTGAATTCATAGTAGAGATTCACCCCCGCTCTAGCAATCAGCACCGATGGATCCTCACTACCACAGATTACTTCAACAAGTGGGTAGAGGTCGTGCTCACAAGAAATGCTACATAATTCGGTGGTGATCAAGTTCCCTGGAGGAGAATATAATAGCTAGGTTTGGATGCCCAACTAAAATCATTACGGATAATGCCCGGGATTTCAAATCGGCTAATTTTTTTTATTTACGTCAACGTTAGAACATCCTCGTTGGGCCACTCCACTACGTACTACCCACAACGGAACGGGTTGGTAGAATCATCTAACAAGACACTAGCGAGGATCTTGAAGAATAACATCAATGAAAATCAAAAATAATCGGGATTCCCAACTCAAGTTTTCACTATGGGAAAATCGCATCACCACGAAAAGATCCACGGGAAAGTCCCCTTATGAATTGGTGTATGGAAGAGCCGCAGCTTTTCCCTATTAAGCTTGCATTTCCGTGGCTCGATTCTTACAAGAAAATAAAGAGGAGCCAAACGACCTTATCCAAAGAATGAATCGGTTGGTGGATTTGAATGAAACACGGGAGCGGGTAAGCCTCGGATTAGCGTGAATATCAAGAAAAAATGAAAGGCTTATTTGACCAAAGAGCCAAAGATAGAGAAATCCGGGTAGGGGATTTGGTGCTGCGATGGGATGTTAGGAGAGTGGACAAAGGAAAACATGGTAATTTCGACCCCCTCCGGTTTGGTCCTTTCGAGGTGGCATAAGTCAAAGGTAACAATACTTTTTCCCCTGGAGAACTTAGAAGGAGATATACTTGAGGCGTCCGTCAATGTGCGGTTCCTCAAGTTCTATTTTCATCACTAACGAGAGCTAATCCATCTCATTATATATATCATTCCACTATCTATACTCCATTCTTGTTTACATTCCTCTCCATTTCATCTTCCATTCTTGTGTCCACTTGACTCGTTGGTATAAAACTTTGTCTAATCGGCATGTATTTGTGACCCCATGAGCCCAACAAAGCACAGATCGTTTAGGTCGCGAGTTCTCAACGCACTCAAAGCAACACATTGTCCTCGGATGGAGCCAATGTTAGCCTATGACTGCACATGACATGGAAAAGCATTCCCCGTAAGGAAATAATATGGAAGAGGTAGAGAAGCGATTAGGAGCGAAACAATAGCAAGTGGAAGAGCCTTGAATACATTCAGAGTCGAGTCATGCATGCATGCAAGTCAAGTCGTGAAGGTGGGAAAAACAATGAACGAGGCAAGTATTCCATGAAAAAAATAAGAAAGGATCAAGCACAACCAAAGAGACAAGGTCAAAAAACCATAGCAAGGGAGCGGTGAGGACCGTTAGATCTAAACAATGATCAATGGGCCGAGATTGAAATCACAAATCGCGGATCGCAAATGTTGCAAGATAGGCGCAAAGGGTAAAAGTCAAAAAATGATGAAGTGCGATGCGTGATGGAGGTGGGACCCAATCACTCGCCACACTTCCTTTCATTCCATTTCCCTTTAAAACCACTAAAACCTTACCTTTCCGCCTTTCCGCTTCACTTCTCTACTTTACCTTTTTTCGCCACTATATCATTGCTTCTCCCCCCTCACTTCACAACAAATAAAACTTAACCCCCCACCTGTGCACATTATAAAACTTGCGATTTACGACTTGCGACCCATGGTCCCACCTCTCGTGCTACATCACTTACCTTCTCCCCCTGCACTTCACACTTCGCTCATTTTAGTGTTTAACACCTCTCGCTACGATTTAAACCTAAGGTTTTGCGATCTCTGCGGGTAGCGGGCTGGTCCCACCTTCCCCCACGTCACCCTTCTCTACCCATAGTTCACAAGTTTTAGATTTTAAACCCCCGTCGCTTATAACTAAAACTTAAAGTTTGTGATTTGTGATGCGGTCGTTCCCACCTTTTTCACCTCCCACTTCACATGGCATCACCAATTTCCTTCCTTATATCACAAATTGTAAAACTTGTGAAATGCGATGCGATTGCGGATGTGATATGGCTCCAGAATAAAATTTAAACATTTTTCAGTGTCCGGGTATGTGAATTTTGACACTATTTTTTTTTGAAAGGGTTAATCATGGCAAGAGGACATGGGTATCAAAAAGACGAGAAAAAGGTCGAGTCAGTCCCACTCGTGTGCTACGTCATTCCACCTCTAATCGCCCTCCACCTTTCCTCCTTCTCCACTCCTCTTCCATACATCCCGACAACCCTTATCTTATTCCGACCTCCCCCGCAACATTAGAACTTTATCATGAGAGGGGGGGGATCCGAAATGGGCGATATCCGTTATCGCCCACTCCTCCATCTGTCATCCTCTCATCATTTCACCCCCCCTTCTGCGATACCGCTTACCACTTGAGAACCCCTCTAAAATCTAGTTCCCATTTTTGCAATTCAAGACACCGCATGGGCTTTTGAAGAAGAACATACGATTGTGGCTTATGTGGTGCGCTCGGGAGATCTCTCGCTAAAGAACAGGGTGCACTTAGTACGAATGACCTCTTCATAATGGATTAAATGGAAATCACCGGGACTAAGGGAGTGGAGGTCTGCGGGAAATAGATGTTATCATAAAATTACGGTCGGCTTGTACACCTACGATTGCTCCTCACTATGCCGTCTTGAAGGCTCCCATTATTAGCCTCAATGGGTGACTATGTCCTTCCATTTTTTTGGTTTGATTTTGATGATTTTGCTAGTGAAATCTCAATTTCACCCCATTCCTATTTTTAACTCTCTCATTACATAAGTAATTCCTCAACGTACGCTCTACACTTTAGGTAGCATGCTTTGATTTCATAGATATGGGTCGATCATAAATGATCAAGTACCGTAGACCCTCCAGGGGAAAATCTATATATAGTAAGTTCTAAGATGAAAGTAGCGTTATGGAATTTTGGAAGAATTTTGTTGTAGTTTTGTATGATTGTGCTTCCTCAGTGCTTTGAGATACATATTTGGGAGAGTTGTTTGAACTTAATGTAATAAAGTTTTGTTATTTGGATATCGGATGGAGCAATGAGTAGTATGTATTCGTTTTCCCTCCCGTTATCGTAATCTATTTTTATGTATAATCATATGTCATACTATGGTCCTTTAAAGGTCCGTGTAATGTAGGCTGTTGGTAGTACTGCAATTTTATTCATGAATTCGTGTTTGCATAATGCTCGGTGTTAACGCTCATGTATTAAGCTTGTTGTACTCCCTTAATTTACGCTCTACGAACCTCTCTGTTGTTGCCCATATCTCATTCATATTTGCTTCCTCCAGGGGTCACTAGGGGACATATTCTTAAATCTCTTAAGCATGTCTCTTGTGGGTTCATTCTATGTTCTTCCTCACTCTGCCTCTTTACATTTTAAGGCTTCTGCTCATTGTTTTATACTTGCCCCAACTAAAAGCCATCGGCCTCACATGGCCCTTGAGCCCTCTCACCATTTGGGGAATTAAAACAAATCAGAGCTCAAATGGTCTTCTCTATTCTTGAACCACCAAAACCATTATTCCCTTGACCCATATTTTGTTAGAGGCATTTATACAATTGCCCACATTTAACCTCCGATTTTAAGATGTCCTAGGCATCGGTATTTTGCAAGTCAAGGTTGTCTCTAGGAGTTACAACGAGGAAGGAACTCAACTTTCGCTTCTTGCATGATGCCAATAGTTGATAAATTGGAAACGAAGATCGACGACCTCCCAAGCGAGCTAGGCTTAGATGCAAGACAAATCGAGACAGCTTGTCTTGCATCATAGCTCGCTTGGGAGGTCATATATCTTCCTTTCTCCTTTATCAACTACTACTATCATGCCATATGCCAAATTTGAGTTCCTTCTTAAAGTGGATGATCATCTTAGGGTTAATTCTACCCCAAAAAATAATTCTAGGAGGAGCGTCGCAATTCCGACAGATTGTTTACGTCGTAAGTCCAACGGTTTTTTTTGTTGCAATTCCAACGATATGCCCCAAATGTCGCTAATACTATTGTCGGACGAGCGATGGATAAGGTGTCACTATCGACGAGTTGTTTCCATCGAAATTCCAATGGTATGCCCCAAATGTCGCTAACACTAGTGTTAGACTAGCGACAGAGATAAGGTCGAACTACCGACGATTGTTTCCGTTGTTGATATGGCCCAACCATCGCAACAATTTTATGCCGGGTTTGTCGAAATAGTGACGACCGTCGTGGAACTTCCGACGCGTTTTTTCCATCACTAGAAAACTAATAGAGTCATACATGTGATGACAAGTTGTCGGTATTGTGACACATTACGGGAAGGCATCGGTGTCGTAATACTGACGTCTCCACATGAAGTCGAAATAGTGATAATAAACAACACGATTTTAATATTGGCTAAATAAAGACACGTGTCATGTATAATGTTGTTCTTGGGACGCTTATGTGTTGCAATAGTGACATTTTGGGTCTGTTGGAAATTGGGCCAAATATGCTAGTGTTACCTTAGTGAGTTTTTAGATTTGGGTAAATGTGGGAGGGTTGTGTTATAACATCATTTATCACATCTATATACTTGATGATCTATGTATTGGCCTTGGGAAACCCGTTCCATTCAAACTTGGTCCTTTTCTTAAAAAAAATATTTTGAATTCCATACGCGACTACGCCTTATCAAAAACGCATACGATCGCGAGGTCCAACCATTTCGACCCACGTATATAATTTAAAATATTAAAAAATATATAAAACTTCCTATTATTTGGGTGGGGTTTACAAGTTACACGGAAGCCCACCTACAAGAACCCGTGGCAAAGTTGTTTCCCAACTGAAATAATTGTTTTGAGGAAGTATAAATACACCTCATGGGAATACCTAAAGGGAGGAGATAGATAGGTATTGATATTAGAGCATGCTTAGCGCGAGATCAAGTTTGATTATCTACGTGCCTCTTACACTTCCTAGGTTTAGGAAACCCTTGTTTCCTTCTTTGAGATGTTCACCTCCTTTATGTGATATGCTTGTGTACCTTTATGGAAGAATATTGTTGAGGCTTGGGCATGGACGGATCCAGAGTACGGTTTTGCTTGGAGTTGTGGCTGATTTTAGGTGGCATTTCTCCACATCTTTTACCTACATCAATAAAGAAGCTCTGTCATGTTCACGATGTCGTGATATTTAATTTTTTTTATACATGTTAATGATCTTGTAATAGTTTATTTCATGTTATTTTCTATAATCTTGTATGATCTAACCAACGACATCTAGGATATACATGATTTATAAATAGGCTATGTGATTTTTTTTGAGTGAGTTGTAGGTGGAGAAGCGAGAGGGTGTGAACCCCTGTAGGAACGACCTCAAATGTAGGACATATGGGTAAGGTCATCTCTCCCAAGTTTACTAGTTTAAGCATTAGGAACAATAGTTTGATTTCTTCTTCTCTGTTGTATGCCTTCCGCTCTGTTGGGGTCCTCAACCTAGAACCTAGGGTAGTTTCTCCCTGTAATGAATTGGCAACTCCACTAGGGATTACATCCGTGTAATCCCTAGTTTGGGTTGTTTTCTTTGGATTTGGGTTCCACGATTGGTCCGATCACTTTCCCAATCTTATTGTTTCTTTATCCATCCAGGAAAAAATTCCTAATCTTTTGGATCAGGGCTTGGATTTTTTTATTTTTTTCTTTGTTTCCTATTTTATATGCAACTTCTAGTGCACAAAGTTGTGTATGTACTCATTTTGGTCAAAAGAAACACGCGTATACGTGGGTTTCCTTAGACACAGATCACGTATGCACTGTTGGTTGTACACTACCAATCTGCGTATGGTCGGTTTTAAATGAAAAAAATTATTTTTGGAGTCTTGTAAGGTCTTTTTTCCTATTCTTGGCCACTATTGTAGAACCTTTGATGTGTCCGGATAGTGTTTTTGCTCGTTGTGTATCAATTTATCTCTTTCTTTCTTGAAAACCTACTCAACCTAGGGTTTACCTTTCTTGGTGAAGTTTTAGGTTTGGCATTTGTGCACCAAGACTTCTTCGAGGTTCTTGGTTATTCTAACATTTCAAAACAATAATTTTTGTGTCGGTTTGATTATGCTTGGCCTTGTCATTACTTCACTTTTTTGGTTTTTGTCTTATTGGATTTCTTGGTTTTCTTGGTTTCTTGAGATGATATTTTTCTTAGGAAAATCTTGCGGTTGTCTTCTTGGTTTTTTGAAGTTTATTGGATTGCTAGAGTTTTATATTGATGCTCAAATCATTTGCTTGAGTTAGTTACTTCATTCCAATTGTTAAGTCCCATCATGAAAGTGCATGGTTGGCTTAAGGAATTCATTAGGGAAATTTTGAGGTCTAAAATAGGCCTCCTAAGGAAATCATAAAATAATAGTGGAAATATTAAAATAATATTAGATTACATCATTAAAATTTAAAGGGAAAAAAAATACTTTGTCAACTCGCGGTTTCGGCTTATATCCCTATGGGTTTACTCATTTTTTGAGTGGGAACACTCGTTGGATGCATAATTTTATTCCTTATCAAGGAGTACCCATGTTGCATACTTTTGATGGACCAGTCTACATGAAAAATGAGTCATACATGAAAAAATATGATTGCAATCATGTTTTTTCATGTATTTCTCATTTTTCATGTAGAAGGGTCCATCAAAAGTATGAAACATAGGTACTCCTTGGATGAGGAATTAAATTTTTCATCCAACGAGTACTCCCGCTCAAAATTTGAGTAAAATCTTAGGGAGATAAGTTGAAAATACAAGTTGAAAAAAATAGTTTTGTTATTTTATTATTTTTTAATCTTTTTACTTTTTTTACCCTAAAAATGGTGAATCATCCCCCATTGTTAACATCATTATCTTCAATCCTATTAGTTGTTATAAAGTTTATTTTGGTTGTACATTTTTCTTAGGAGGCCCATTTTAGACCTCAAAATTTCACTAATGTGAAATCTCTTGGGTGAAATCGCGAAGTTGGGAAACACTTTTTGGCGGACGGCTAGAATTTGAGAGAAATTTTTAATTTCTCGTCCGAGAAAATAGTCAACTCTATTTCTCGACCGAGAGTTTTAAAAAAAATCTCGTCGAGAGTTTTATTGGGTTTAACCGGGAGTTAAAAATCTCTCGAACGAGAGTTATGCATTTTCTCGTCCGAGAGTTTTATTGACGGAAACTCTCGGGAAGACTTTCATACGAGAGTTTAAAAAAACTCTCGGCGAGGAGTTTAGAAAACTCTCGTATGAGAGTTTTGAAAACTCTCGTATGAGAGTTTTGAAAACTCTCATCCTAGAGTTTTGTCTAACTCTCATTCGAGATTTTTTATTCCTATAATAAAACACAAC
Organism: Pinus albicaulis; assembly: GCA_034641835.2. Classification (NCBI taxonomy): domain Eukaryota; kingdom Viridiplantae; phylum Streptophyta; class Pinopsida; order Pinales; family Pinaceae; genus Pinus; species Pinus albicaulis. The sequence continues at coordinate 263,836 of JAXQQM020089063.1, forward strand.
AATTAATTATTAAGTTTTTTAGAATTGGTACTTTATATAATTTAAATAGTACTTTATTAAAATTAAAAAAATGATAAAAAAATAATAAAATTATAATTTTATTATTATTAATGATAAAAAATACATGAAGATTTAATTAAATAAAATTTGTTACAATATTTTGTAATATCAATGTTATATAAAAAACTAAAAAATATTTTATATAAAACTAATTGATATATTAATATAAATAAAATAAAATTCTAAAACATAAATCAAAATAAAAACAACTATATATAATTTATATAATATTTTTTTTGAAATTAATGAATAAATTTAAATTTAAAAAAACAATTGACTAAATGCAATGAGGTGATAAAGGAGACAATGCATAGCACCTTAATATTGTTATAAATTCTTGGAAATCTCGAGAAATTTTTTGAAGTGAGATGAGCTTCTTGGAATGGGTCACTTTATCTTCCACTTCGATTTCACACGATTAACTTGAAAGGAAGTCTATTTTCCTAGGTATGGATGTAAGGGAATGAACAATATTATTTGAACATTGAGTGAGATGCCCTTCTTGGAATGGGTCCTCCTATATTCCACTTTAGTTTCACAAGATTAAATTGAAATGAAGTTTATTTTCCTAGGTATGGATGTAAAGGGATAAAGAATATTATCCGAAAAGGAAATGAATGTTAAGTGTGACATTCCAAGCGAGAGTGTATGGTATTGGAGAATTATGTTATTGCGAGAAAACTAAACCTTGACCCCTTAAACCCTAATTCCTAACCCCTAACCCCTAAACCCTTAACCCCCCCTAAACCTTAAACCTCTAAACCCTTAACCCCTAACCCATTTACCCCCCACTAAACCTCTAAATCCGTAACCCATTTACCCCCACTAAACCTCTAAATCCCTAACCCATTTAACCCTTAAACCCTTAACCCGTACCCCTAACACGTTAACCCCTAACCCATTTAAGCACATAAACCCCAAACCCCCTAACTCCTAACCCCTAAAATCCTTAGCTCACTAAATCCCCTAACCCCCTAAACCTCTAAACCAATCCTAACCCATTTAACCCCTAAACCTCAAAACCCCTAACCCCTTAAACCCTAATTCCCAACCCCCATAACCCTTGACCCCTTAAACCCTATTTCATAAACCCTAAACCCTTAACCCCTAACCCCTTAAACCCTAATTCCCAACCCCTAACCAATTCAACACCCTAAACCCCTAAAAACCTAACCCATTTAAGTGTTTATTCCATTTAACCCCCCAAAAACCCTAACCCCTAACCCCTAAAATCCTTCTTGCTAAATCCCCCTAACCCCCTAAACCTCTAAACCTATAACCCATTTAACCCCATAAACCCTAAACCTCTAAACCGTTAACGTTAACCCCTTAAACCCTAATTCCCAACCCCTAACCAATTCAACACCTAAACCCCTAAAAACCTAACCCATTTAACCCCATTAACCCCTAACTTCTAACCCCTAAAATTCTTAAGCTTTGCTAAATCCCCCTAACCCCCTAAACCTCTAAACCAACGATAACCCATTTAACCCCCTAAACCCTAAACTCTGCAACTCCCTTAAACCCTAATTCCCAACCCATAACCCATTCAACCCCTTAAACACCTAAACCTCTAACCCATTAACCCTTGACCCCTTAAACACTAATTCCTAACCCCTAACCCATTTAACCCCCTAAACCCTAAACCTCTAAACCCTTAACCCTAACCCATTTACCCCCACTAAACCTCTAAACCCCTAACCCATTTAACCCCTAAACGCTAAACCTCTAAACCCTTAACCCCCTACCCCTAACTCGTTAACCCCCTAACCCATTTAAGCCTCGAAACCCCAAAAACCCTAACCCCTTAAACCCTAATTCCCAACCCCTAACCTTGACCCCTTAAACCCTAATTCCTAACCCCTAAACCCTTAAACCCTAATTCCCTAACCCCTAAACCCTTAAACCCTAATTCCCAACCCCTAACCAATTCAACACCATAAACCCCTAAAAACCTAACCCATTTAAGTGTGGATTCCATTTAACCCCCAAAACCCTAACCCCCTAACCCTTAAAATCCTTCCTTTGCTAAATCCCCTAACCCCCTAAACCTCTAAACACACGTAACCCATTTTACCCCCTAAACCCTAAATCTCTAAACCCTTAACCCCCTAACCCCTAAAACCCTAATTCCCAATGCCTAACCAATTAGACACCCTAAACCCCTAAAAAACCTAACCCATTTAACCCCATTAACCACTAACTTCTAACCCCTAAAATCATGCATCACTAAATCCCCTAACCCCTCAAACCTCTAAACCAACCCTAACCCATTTAAACCCCTAAACCCAAAACCTATAACCCCTTAAACCCTAATTCCCAACCCATAACCCATTCAACCCCTTAAACACCTAAACCTCTAACCCCTTAACCCTTGACCCCTTAAACCCTAATTCCTAACCAGAGCTAACCCATTTAACCCCCTAAACCCTAAACCTCTAATCCTTTAACTCCTAACCCATTTACCCCCCACTAAACCTCTAAACCCTAACCCATTTAACCCCTAAACCATAAACCTCTAAACCCTTAACCCATACCCCTAACCGATTTAAGCCCCTAAACCCCAAAACCCCTAACCACTTCAACACCCTAAACCCCTAAAAGCCTAACCCATTTAAGAGTGGCTCCATTTAACCCCCAAAACCCTAACCCCCCACCCCGAAAATCCTTCATTTGCTAAATCCCCTAACCCCCTAAACCTCTAAACTTGTAACCCATATAACCCCCTAAAACCTAAACCTATAAACCCTTAACCCCTAACCCCTTAAACCTTAATTCCCAACCCATAACTCTTGACACCTTAAACCTTAATTCATAACCCCTAAACCCTTAACCCCCCTAAACCCTAAACCTTTAAACCCTTAACTCATAACCCATTTACCCCCACTAAACCTCTAAACCCCTAACCCATTTAACCCCTAAACCCTAAACCTCTAAACCCTTAACCCCTACCCCTAACCCGTTAATGCCTAACCCATTTAAGCCCCTAAACCCTCAAAACCCCTAACCAATTCAACACCCTAAACCCCTAAAAACCTAACCCATTTAAGTATGGATTCCATTTAACCTCCAAAACCCTAACCCCCTAACCCCCTAAAATCCCTCACTTTGCTAAATCCCCCTAACCCCCTAAACCTCTAAACCCTGTAACCCATTTAAGCCCCTAAACCCAAAAACCCCTAACCAATTCAACACCCTAAACCCCTAAAAACCTAACCCATTTAAGTGTGGATTCCATTTAACCCCCAAAAACCCTAACCCCTAACCCCTAAAATCCTTGTCTGCATAAATCCCTGTAACCCTAAACCTCTAAACCTATACCCCATTTAACCCCCTAAACCCTAAACTTCTAAACCCTTAACCCCCTATCCCCCTTAAACCATAATTCTCAACCCATAACCCTTGACCCCTTAAACCCTAATTCCTAAACCCTAAACCCTTAACCCCTAAACCCTAAACCTCTAAACCCTTAACCCCCAAACCATTTACCCCTACTAAACCTCTAAACCCCTAACCCATTTAACCCCTAAACCCTAAACCTCTAAACCCTTAACCCCTACCCCTAACCAGTTAACCCTTAACCCATTTAAGCCCCTAAACCCCAAAACCCCTAACCCCTTAAACCCTAATTCCCAACCCATAACCCTTGACCCCTTAAACCCTAATTCCTTACCCCTCAACCCTATAACCCTTAATTCCCAACCCCTAACCAATTCAACACCCTAAACCCCTAAAAACCTAACCCATTTAAGTGTGGATTCAATTTAACCCCAAAAACCCTAACCCCTAACCCCTAAAATCCTTCACCGCTAAATCCCCTAACCCCCTAAACCTCTAAACCCCTAACCCATTTAACCCCCTAAACCCTAAACCTCTAAAACCTTAACCCCTAACCCCTTAAACCCTAATTCCCAACCCCTAACCAATTCAACACCCTAAACCCCTAAAAACCTAACCCATTTAAGTGTGGATTCCATTTAACCCCCAAAACCCTAACCCATAACCCCTAAATCCTTCTTTGCTAAATCCCCTAACCCCTAAACCTCTAAACCCTGTAACCCATTAACCTCTAAACTCTGTAACCCCTCGGAAGGATTGTGCTGTAAGTTCGGGACCCGGCTATTGAGCCGGCCATCCTGAGTCTCGGAGCGGGTAAAGCCATCCCCTCCTTCAATAGAAAAAAATTAGCTCTTCCCAGCTCGGTTTCTTCTGTGGGCGAGGGCCGTAACTTACTATTAGCCGAATCAAGCAATGGTGGGCGACCACCATGTACGCATGTTGTGCTTTTCTAATTCCACGAGCAATATCATGCAATAAAGAGTTTAAGAATGCGGGTAAATTGATAGTGCATTTTTGTTTAGCACGACTATGACTTAAGATGGCGAGGTCTTACCACGTCTTTTCTACACGTCGCATGTTATGTAAGCCTACACGATCCTGAGCTACTCCGTCCATGGTTCGCCTAGCGACGCCGGATGTACTCCTCCCTTTGACTATTAGCCTCCGTCCTTCATCTTGAAAGATTTGCATGGCCTCCCGAATTCCGATTTTCTTCGAGTCCGGACAATTCCTTGTGCGGGGATGCGGATACTTATGCAATTATCTCATCGGTCACCGCTATTTGCCTTCCTGCGACTATGGAGGAACCTTCCCTACTGATTTAACAAGAATTCGGTAGCCACTCGCTTCATGGGGTTCTTTGCATTCTCATAAAGTATGTAATCCATCCCGAGTTTGTCTAATATTTCCCGTGCGACATCGAGAGACAACCAACGTCCGAGGTTCGTCTTGAATTGGACGTCCTCCCATTTCTGTTCTTTGTTAATTGTTCTCAACACACGGTAACCTTAATGGAACAACACGGCACAGAGTTCACTAAAATTCGTTATTTTCTAAAAATGCAAGGGGTTTTAATTCATAAAAAATCTATTGCGAGAGATACGAGTGAAGAAATTTTGGGTATACGATCCGCATACGGATATTTCCGCCCCCCAAACGAATGAAAAGTCGACCTCGACCGTCGATTAAGGTGGCATGTGTGGAACGACGAATAGAGACGGCGGTGAAAAAACGAGCGCAATCGTGATAAAGTCAATCAAATTAAGCAATTACGAAATCGATGCGTAAGATAAATCGGTAATAATGAGGGAATCGCGTTGTAATAATTCAAGTATGAGTTGAAGGGACAACAAAAAGATTAATGTAATTGCGCTATTTACCACATTAAAGTAATATGACCGATTAATAATATTTTTCATGTGTGATGGTTCGAGGGATAGAACTTAAGGAATTTTATGCATTTCGTTTGATATTCAATAAAAAATTAAATAACTATTGATTTGTATAAGTATGACTTCAATACTATTAACGAGCTACTGCCTACTTGAGTGTCCATAAAAAAAAATGCTCACAAATTCAAAATACAAACTTAAAACAATCGTTCAAAAAGTGATGTTCCTTTAAAAGGAACGAGCAAAGATAATCCAGTGAAAGCTGCTTTGTTCCTTTTAAAAGGAACAACAAGGAAATGCTCTGTGAACATGTTGTTCCATTTGAAAGAACAAAAGACAACACTACTGCGGCTCGCTGTTCCATTCGAAAGGAACAACAAGGAAAATGCTCTGCTGGACATCTTTCGTTCCATTTGAAAGGAACAGACAAAAAACACTTCTTGTAGCAGCTATCGTTCCATTCGAAAGGAACGACTGGAAGTGCTATTCCGTTAGAAAGGAACAACAACGCGAAAAAAACACGAAAATTTTTATTATTTTTCGTTTTTAAAGAAACTAAATTCAAACGAAATAAAGAAGTATTAACTAAACATCCATACCTAGGAAAATAAACTTCATTTCAATTTAATCTTGTGAAACTAAAGTGGAATATAGGAGGACCCATTCCAAGAAGGGCATCTCACTCAATGTTCAAATAATATTGTTCATTCCCTTACATCCATACCTAGGAAAATAGACTTCCTTTCAAGTTAATCGTGTGAAAGCCGAAGTGGAAGATAAAGTGACCCATTCCAAGAAGCTCATCTCACTTCAAAAATTTCTCGAGATTTCCAAGAATTTATAACGATATTAAGGTGCTATGCATTGTCTCCTTTATCACCTCATTGCATTTTAGTCAATTGTTTTTTAAATTTAAATTTATTCATTAATTTCAAAAAAAGTATTATATAAATTATATATAGTTGTTTTTATTTTGATTTATGTTTTAGAATTTTATTTTATTTATATTAATATATCAATTAGTTTTATATAAAATATTTTTATTTTTTTATATAACATTGATATTACAAAATATTGTAACAAATTTTATTTAATTAAATATTCATGTATTTTTTTATTATTAATAATAATAAAATAATTTAAAATAAAATTATAATTTTATTTTTTTTATCATTTTTTAATTTTAATAAAAGTACTATTTAAATTATATAAAGTACCAATTCTAAAAACTTAATAATTGTTGTGTTTTATTATAGGAATAAATCTTGAGTTGAAAAAAACTCTAGGATGAGAGTTTTTCAAAACTCTATACGAGAGTTTTCAAAACTCTCATACGAGAGTTTTTAAAACTCTCATACGAGAGTTTTCAAAACTCTCATACGAGAGTTTTCTAAACTCTCATATGACAGTTTCATTGGGTAAACTCTCGGGCGCAAACTCTCGTCCGAGAGTTTTTTAAACTTTTAGCCGAGAGTTTGGCCATGCGTTTAAATGTAACTTTAGGTGGCTTAAACTCTCGGTCGAGAGTTTTATAAATTTCTCGTCCGAGACATTATCTCGGCGAGAGTTTACGGTCAACGAAACACAAAAATTACGCATTTTTTCGAGGGAACCCTGTGACTTTGGAGGGGCGAACACCTACAAAAACAAAATTTTATATGTCGGACCAAGTATCATTAGATTCATCTTTGAATCTAGTTTCGATGATATGAGATTTGTGGAGTTTCATTAAAAAAATTCAATTTTTTTATTAATTTTTTACTAAAGCTTTGTGTCACTATGGAATTTCATTTTTCGAAAAATTGCACTTGAATGAAAATTCAATAACTTTCTAATGAGGACACCAAAAAAATTCAAAAAAATCATGCTTGCACTTCCTCTCCCTGTCTACTTCAAAAGGGTACTCTCATTTTTCTTATTGACGGTCACATTGAAAAGAAAATCAAAGGATTATAAAATGTACTTGAAACATCTCTGTTTGTTTTTTCTTCGTCCATTTCAAAAAAATAATAAAAAAATAGTGATTTAATCCAAAAAATTACCGAAAAATAGTCGTATGCACTAGTGCAATATATGCGATTATGATGCTATGGTTTTTTTTCCAAAAAATGAATAACCTTCCCTAAAAAAAAGTAAAGGATTATAAAGTGACTATTTATGTTTGCCCAGAAAATTTCAAGTATATGCAGGTTAGTAAACAAGAAATTTACCCCTCTATATGTCAATATTTTTTTAAATATGGGTATGGAGGTAAGACAATTCTCTACAATTCTTATTTTTTATGTCAAAGCATAATTTGCAATAAAAATATGAGTTTAGTGGAGTTGAAGTTGAAAAAACATAGAAAATTACAATTTTCAATGTCAAAAAAAGGGCAAAAAGTGTTTCCCAACTTCACATTTTCACCCTCTTGTTTGATCAATTTGCTGATTTGGAGTCTCGGTAGTTTATGCTTTCTCAAAAAAGATTTTTTCTCTTCCTTCAAAAGTAAAAGACTTAAAAAAACATTGTTGTTTTCCTTTTTCTTTTGCTTTGGGTTTTTGTTTTATGGTTTTCATCATTTTTGGAGCAAGTTTGTAGTTTCTCTTTTGGGGTCTACATTGCTTGATTTTGAGAGAAGTTCTTGAGTGAATTTGTCTCTTCTTGTATCAAGTTGTTTTCAAAATTTTAGTTGAAGGTAGTCCTTGTTTTGGACTTGTATTTTCTTTTGTGTCAAAGTGATTATACCTATATGTTGAGAAACTCATTTCCTTACTTATTTAGAGTAGTCCTAGAATGTGCATTTGGCATTGGTGGTTCTGCACTCTTGTAGTTGCACTATTAAGCATATTTTGTATTTTGATAGTTTTTTGAGTGTGTGACCATGATCTTGAAAAAGAAAAAAATATTTTTTTTCTTTGATTAGTTGCTCGTAGAACACGAGTATAAATATCTTTCATCGAAGAAAAAAATTGCATATGCATGTAGTAGGTTTCTATTGATTTCTCTTTTGCATCAAAACATCATAAGCTTCATTCTCTATTTACCCTTGACTTTAAAATAATGGCCATTAAAATCAAGCGCATAATTTAAAATGAACTAGAACTTTTGAGTTTTCATTAATATACACCAACTAGTCTAGGTCATTAGGGCCTTGGAATAGGTGAGTGGAGAGTTAACTTTCCAAGGCCACTCAAAATTTCAAACATAGAATTTTGATTAATGAGTGAAATATAGCCTTGTTAAGTGGATCACGAAAGCTCTCCTCCATAGATTAAAGCACGAGGGAAATTGAAGGCAGAGAAGAGATGACGCCCTCTCTCCTATTTGCTCGGATCCTGACCAAAGACTATTCTACCCGGTTGATGATACGAACTAGTGTCCATAGTTGCTATTCCTAGGTATCACATAAGTGAGCGAGGGTGGGAATACCCTGTTGTATGAGAGCGAGATGTTGCATCACTCTCATTATTACTTCTAGAGGGTGCCCTTGCAAAGCCTGGGTACTTGCAGGAAAAGGCTTTTGTTTAGAGGTCAACATAGTCTGTTTCGGTTACCATCTTCGCTAGTAGGCTTGGGGTGTAATTGCCCAGGACTATTTTTGGAAGGTCCTTATGTTCTCTTTCTTGTATTTAAAGTCCGTTCCTAATAACCCTTGGAGCAGAAATACCTAAGAGCTTCTTGATTCTGAATCTTAGGGACATTTTTGTAGAGAGTGCTCTCTCGCTCCTAGATTGCCATAGCTTTATAATTTTTTTGAGTCTATATAAAATCTCATAATAATTAAAATTGACTGACCGATCGGTTTGTCGACCAAGGAGGACTTCGTGGGCATTCTCCTCCCGCAAGTTTCGAGCCTTCTAGAAGGTGTAGGAGCAATTATCTTGGTGATTTTCAACTAGTACTAGTAAATGCATCGAGAGAGATATCCTCCTCTTGGGGCTATTATTCACGAGGGTAGTCCAAGTGCTAGTCATGATTTAGAGAGGAATACTCCACTCCTTTCTTGGATCCTTTTTTTACGGTAGAAGAAGTTGAGGTTGAATAAATTCCTCGAACCTTCAATTACTCCTTCCTCTCATCTTCTGCTAGTTTTCCGAACATTCTCTTATACGCTAGGCCTCCATCTCACGGACCGACTAGCCCTCATATTTCTCCTTATTTTCTTTTTTGATGGCCAAGAGTCGGGAGCACAAATTTGGCTATAAGTACTTCAAGTGTGTATACTCCTCTTTCGGCTAAGGGAGGAGGTACCATTTCTATTTCGACACTCACTCCTAAAACTACAATTTTTAGCTCTACCTCCATTCCCTCTACGAGTGGGGGTACTCAAGCTTTTTGCTTTCCATCTTGGTCCCTTTTCATTTGGGATGCCTTCTAGTGCAATTCCTTTAGTTTATCTCACTACAACGATCTATGTCTTCATGCACATATCTTGTATGGTTAGTGGGTCAACTTATTTTCAAGGTTTTCCCTTCGAAAGTGGTCATATCCCTCATTCGAACTCTTCCTTAGGTTCTTTCCATTTCTCCATGCAAGGTCAAGGTTTTAATCCTTTTCTAGGAGGCAAAATCTCTAATGCTTTTCAAGGATGGAACCCTAGTTTCAATGGGTTGGGAACTAGGATGAATTTATGTATGGTCGAAAGCGGGAATGTTCCTTTCTCCTCTGTAGGTTCTTCTTAGAGCTTCTCTTCATTCTCTAATGCATGAAACCCTTACCAAGGGGTTTCATATTCGTTTCATACTTTGATTAGGGGGAACATCCCCTGTTTATGGTAACCCTACGACGGGGAGGGGGTCCTACTCGAGTTCCTATGGGCCACAAGATTTTTTCTTATGGTTCGCATTTTTTCTATGAACAATCCATGGAAACCTACTGCACTCAACAAATCTAGGTTATTATTTTTCGAGAATGTTGGGAATCCTTCAATTGGTGGATGTAATTCTCGGGGTCCTTTGCACTTACCATTATTGGAAACCCTAAATTTTCAAGATCTATCGAAGTTGAATAATGGTGATATACGGTATAGCCAGAGTTGGCCTCGGTCCATACTAAACTTCCATCGGATATTTCAAAAATTTGAAGGGAAGACTAGTTAGGATCGAATCGAAAATGTTACCACTATCCATTTATGGTGTTCATCGAACTCCCTCATTGATGATTCAATAAGGTTAAGGTTATTTCAGCCCACCTAAATGGAAACACCGCAAAATGGTACATTTGAGCTATCGGGGGGACTTTTGCTTCATTTGGCGAGTTGGCTACCACGTTTTTTCAACCATTTTGGTTTCCCATTCGTTATGATGTTGGGATTGAGCTTCGGCCAATTTCCGGCGAGGATAAAGCAACACACAATTCGACAATATTCGGGAATGGAGGAGAAGGAAGGAGCTCATTAAAGCCTATATTCCCATTGAATTCCTTCTTGAATGGCTCCTCAAATCCTTCATGACCAAAAAATATCGAAGGATGTATCTCTTTTTCCGGTGTATTCAGCGAGGAGAAACTATCTTTAGAGCCTAGTAGTTAGAACTTCCCTATTCTCGGATAAGGATTCTTGATGCTCCTCATTCCAAAATAGATTTAGCCAAACCAAAAGCCACGCCCCCATGTTGACGGGCTTGTCTGGGTTCTAATGATAGTAGCATGACTAACCTTTTGAATCAATTGCATGCAATTGTCTCTACAATCTGCTCCTTCTATTTGGGCTACGTCGTGAGTGTCTACTCCTTCCTAGCCCTTAACGATTAATGTTGCTCAATCTTATAACCACGAAGGAAAACTCAAAAATCCGATGGGAAGAAGAAGAGGAAAGAATAACAAAAAGAAATATAAGGATGGGAAGGGTAATGCGAATAAATCCAATGATAATGATGGAGAGGGTAAGAAGAGTGAAAGAAGAAAATCAAGTTTCCATGCAAGTTATGCATTGGAGACCATCTCACTCATCTCCGCCCTAATATTTAGGATTATCAACACTTGTTAGCTCGGTAGGGTTCCTCTAGTTCCCGCGAGGTTGTCCTAACTAACCCTTTTCCCTAAGGGAAAAAAAATGCTTGTTGGCGCAAATGAAAATGCGAAGCTCCCACAGGGGGCAACCGGGGAAAGGGGAAAATTATTCAAATGTATATATGGTGAGTGCTCATGTTGATGTCGCCATGAGATCATGTGATTATGGTGAATCTGAATCTTCGAAGGCTAAAATTTGTTCTTGATACTTCCGAGCCACTCCATATTGAGAGGCTTGCTATTGAGCCTATACCTCTGCATGCTCGAAAGGTTCTGCTAAATGTTCGACAATCAAGCTTAATGCCAAGGCAACCCAGAACTAATCAGTTGCAGAAGATCGCTGCTCGAGTCCTGTGCTATGTCTACATTGGAGGTACTCCAATCATGCCCAACACAAAGGAGTGTGTCTGCTCATGCATCGGGCAGAGAGATCCAAATAACTCTCTTATGATCACATTTGATATGTCAAACCTTAGAAGAGACTTCCTCGCCACATGGCTTTTCGGATCAAATATTCTACATATTGGAAAATCAATATTTTTTCGAACCGTGGTCGATGAGGGTGCTTCCACATGTGTCATGTCTATCTCATGATGGAAAGCCAATGGATCTCCTCAAGTCGTTCCTTCACTTACTCTCCTCACGCATTTGATGGTCATTCTCACGGGCCACATGGAATTGTTACGGGCTTTTCCCATCTATGTTGGGGTAAAGTTGTCAATATTGAAGTAGAGATAGTTGATCCCAATTTGGACTACAACCTTCTATTGGGGCGAGATTGGATTTATGAGATGGATGCAATTGCTTCATCATTATTTCGCATCCTTTTTCCCCCCATGAAGGGAGGATTGCCACTATTGATTAGATGGACTCATTCTCCAATAGATCCTAATGCATCTTTTGACTCTCATTGTTCCCTTGGTGAATGATGCCAAGAAACACCGTGGAGAATTTAGGGAAGTCGGTATGTATACCTCATTGATGGGTACCTTTGATCTTCCGACTCCTTCTATTCATATCAATGTTATTTCATCCTCCATGGATCCTACTCAAAGGGAGTTCTTCCGAACTCATTATTTTTCGAGAACCTTGGAACTTACCTTCTCCTACCACCACATTAGAGGAAGCTCAAGTGGGTGGAATGGCATTCCCCATATCTATAGAAGAGATTTCTTTATCGACTATTGTTCACTTCTGCAAATTCCGGTCCAGCTTTCTCTTTCATCGGAGGATTTGGATGGAGATGTGGCTTTGGCTTGGACACTTAGTCGATCTCCCGTCAGGTACCGCCTCGAAATCGTTTGTTCTACCATTTGAGGAGGCAATCCTAGAGGCAATGACTAGTGTGGAAATACCATGGGATGATTTTCATCACTTCGGTCATATTTTCTACTTGATTTTGTGTAAGGTTGAGTTAGTATTTTTCCTAGCCCTATGTCTCATCGGTCTTGTTCACCCGTCCTAAACCCTTTGGCTCCAACACATATCATTGCTGAAGGTAACATGGTTTTCATTTCGTAAAACAATCTCGGTGAAAATTTCTGGGAATCCTAATATTATATAGAGTGTTTTCATTGGAGCTGAATGTTCCTTGAAGAGATTCAAATTTATGTCGATCTCTTTAAAGAGTTTCGAGATGTGTTCGCTTGGTATTAGTGAGGAAATGCCTAGAATTGATCCATATATCTTCCAGTAGACTGAGATCAAGACTTACGAGAATGCTAAGCCTATACGGTAGAAGCTTCATTCGAGAAACCCTAGGAAAAGTCGTAGCTATCAAGAGTCGAGGTTGAGAAGGCAGCTTAAGGTGAGTTTCATATACCTCGTTCCTTTGAATGAATGGGTTTCAAATCTAGTGCTCGTGGACAAGAAACAAGGAACGATCCATGTCCGCATTGACTTCGCGAGATCCGAATAAGGCATGTCCAAAGGATAATTACACCACACCATTTATTGATCATATTATTGATGAATGTGTGGGGAATGAGATTTTTTTCCTTCATGGACGATGTCGGGATATAATCAGTATTACCATCTATCCCGAAGATCAGCACAAGACTACTTTTTGATTTTCCCTTGGGGTACGTTTACATACAAGAAGATGCATTTTGTGCCTTAAAAATGTTGGAGCTACTTTTTAGCGGGCCATGTCTTATGATTTCCACGATATCAAGCATATCATCAAAGCTAATTTGGATGATTTGCTGCTCATTCTTGAAAGAGAATTTGATCATCCTTCTCATCTTCAATAGATTTTCAAAAGATGTCATCATTACAAAATCAAGTTGAATCCAAAAAAGTGTGTTTTTTTCCGTCACATGTGGTCGGTTGTTGGGATTCATCGTGTCTACCGAAGGGATTTGGGTAGATCCCTTCAAGGTTGAGGCAATACGCCAGTTGCCTCCCCGTCTTCTATTCGTCAACTTCAAAGTCTTCAAGGGAGATCCAATTTTCCATTGAATATATGAACAAGAAAACGTTGAAGAGAGGCATCTAAAAAATCATTCCTAATCCTAGTTAGAAAGTGATCACCTAAACTGGGTGGGGGACCACACGGTGATTTTTTGTCGCAAAGTCTATTTTTATACTATGTATATTTTTAGACATGTCGATCATATTCTATGAGTTGCGGGATGCTGTTGCGGATGGTTGGTCAAGTGGGAAAAAATAGATGGATTTATATTTTTAGACATATTGGGCAGTAATCTATTTTTAGATTGCCAGCCTAAAATAGATATGTCGAATATTATTAGCTCTTAATAATATTTGGACTCTAAACATTATCTTATTCTCTCGGGAGCACTTCGAGCTTTCATGCACGGATGTGGCATCGAGAGTTGACGAAGGAATTACGCTATTCCCCAGGGTTATGTGGAGCTATTGCATGGATACTTCGAACTAGAACTCATGTGAGCAGAGTTTGGTGGAGTTGATTGAGGAGTTAATGGAGTTGTGTTAGCTTTAACTAATCTAAACATAGTTGAGCTATTTGTATCTGGTTTAAGCGATTGATACAATTAGTGAGAGTGGTGTGAATTAATTATTAATTAATTCACTAATTATAAACTCATTAATCAACTAAAGAATACATCGCTAACTTCAATGCATGGACAGGCTTAAGTGGAGACCGAGTAGCAGAGATAGGTGAAAAGGGCAAGTGTGACTATCAGGGCCATGACTATAAGTGATTCATGATTTGCATCCAACACTTGGTAGAGATGCCTATAAAGACTATGTGAGCAAGGTGTGGTAATTAATTCTCCCATCAAGAGGCATTCTTCAGGCGAGGATTGGCCATAAAGAGAGGCAAGCTAAAGGCTGGGCAAAGATCGGTGCATGGGATTTGCAAGATCAAGCTTGATTAGTGTGTAGCAAGTGTAGATTATACTCGAGGGCTTGTGAGGAGCTTTGTATGATTATTTCGTTACATGATCTCTATGAAATATATAATATACGGATAACTGCGGGGTTTTCAGCTTTTAAGCTTTCCCATTACATACTGTGTTCATATGTGTGAATTTTTATGGCTTTAATGTGTGCATGCAATTGATTTTTATTTCCACATGTGATGATCAATGGTAGAAGAGATTATGTATTATGGATGAAGATAAAATAGTGTGTGATCGGAGAATCTCGGTGGATAAATATTATTTATTCAAATTTATACATGGTATCGCAGTGATATTTATCATTGGAGCAATGGCAAAACATTGAAGCGGTTGAGTTTTAGGATAAACTTAGGAAAATAAAAATGGAGAAGAATGACACTATTCCAGGTATGCTTGAAAAAAAATTCCACTTGCAGGATGAGCTTGGGAGTGTAGGAGTTAGTGTAGATGAGGGAGGACAAGTCAAGAAGGTTGGGATTCGAGCTAAGAATCTCTACGCACTTGAAGTAGATGGAATTTCTACGGAGCTTCCTACTATTGGGAAGTGCGAAGAAAGACATGCACCATTGATGCTGAGAGGGAGCACTTTTTGCATGCAGGTAAGAGTGAACCTTGGGATGTGGAGCAGCCACAAGATGAGGATCATGAGAGTGGAAGAAACCACTCATGTAGAGAAATTTCATGCTAGATGGGCAAAGGGAGTGCATGCAGCTATACCACCGGGTGAGAGGTGGGGGCGACATGCATGATTAATCCCAAGAGGAGATTTATGGGCGAGGATTCATTGAGATGGTGTGGATCTCATGATTTGAACCTAGCTACGAGGGTTCCCACGCAGTAGCGGTAGCATGATCGGTTGATTGATGCAGGGAAAATCAAAGTGACAAGGTGCCGGACACGGAGCGCGAATCGCAGTTGACAGAAGTGCGAGTGCATGGGTGCAAGAGTTCAACGAGAAGTGGTTCACCGTTGACATGTGCGATTGGGCATAGCGAGTAAGTCGAAGACTTTGATGATGAGATGCATCAAACTGATTGAGTTGTTTTGAGCCTATTCATTTCGCAGGAGTTTGCGAGAGCAAATGCATGGAGTTGCATGGCGCTTGTGAAGGTCGCAGGGGCGAATGCATGGAGTTTCATATCGCATGCAAAGACAATCCCTTCTTATTGAGAGGGAATGTTGAAGATTGCAACTTGAAATAGTGAAGGAGGCATCACGAAACATCATTCCCGATCCTAGTTGGAAAGTGATCACCTAAACTAGGTGGGGACCACATAGGTGATTTTTGTCGCAAAGTCTATTTTTAGACTATGTCTATTTTTAGACATGTCGATCATATTCTATGAGTTGTGGGATGCTATTTGTGGATGGTTGGTCAAGTTGGAAAAATATATGGATTTCTATTTTTAGACATATTAGCGGAATCTATTTTTAGATTGCCGGTCTAAAAATAGATATGTCGAATATTATTAGCTCTTAATAATATTTGGACTCTAAAACATTATCTTATTCTTTTGGGAGCACTTCGATTAAGTGCACAAATGTGGCACAAGAGCCGACGTGTAAGGAATTACACTGTTCCCGAGGGTTATGTGGAGCTATTGCATGGATACTTCAATTAGAACTCATGTGACAGTAGTTTGGTGGAGCTTGGGATTGAGGAGTGAATGGAGTTGTGTTCAATTTAACTAATCTAAACATAGTCGTAGAGCTATTTGTATCTAGTTTAATCGATTGATACAATTAGTGAGAGTGGTGTGAATTAATTAATAATTAATTCACTAACTATAAACTCATTAATCAACTAAATAATACATCGCTAACTTCGAGGGGCATGGATAGTTTCGGTGGAGACCAGATGTAGAGACAGTGAAAGGGCAAGTGTGACTATCGGGTTGTGACTATAAGTGATGCATGATTTGCATCCACCACTTAGTAGAGATGCCTATAAAGACAAAGGTGTGAGCAAGGGTCGAGTAATTAATTCTCATCAAGATGCATTCTTCGAAATGAGGATTGCATAGTAGAGGTAGTTAAAGGTCACAAAAAGATCGGTGCATGAGTTGCAAGATCAGGCTCTGATTAGTGTGTAGAAAGTGTAGATTATATCGAGAGCTTATGAGGAGCTTTATATGATGATTGTTACATGATCTCTATGACATATATAATATACAGATAGTTGGGGTTTTTAAGCTTTAAGCTTTCCCATTACATACTTGTGTTCATATGTGTGAATTTTTATGGCTTTAATGTGTGCATGCAATTGATTTGATTTCCGCATGTGATGATCAATGGTATAAGAGATTCTGTATTATGCATGAAGATAAAATAGTGTGTGATCAGGAGAATATGGGTGGATAAAATATCAGTTATTCAAATTTCTACATGGTATCAGAGCAATATTGATCATTGGAGCAATTGCAAAACATTGAAGCGGTTGAGTTTTAGGATAAACTTAGGAAAACAAAAATGGAGAAGAATGACACTATTTCGGTATTCTTGACAAAGTTTGTCCACTGTAGGGATGAGCTTGGGAGTTTAGGAGTTAGTGTATATGAGGGAGGAAAAGTCAAGAAGGTTGGGATTCAAGCTAAGAATCTCTACAGACTTGAAGTAGATGGGATTTCTATGGAGCTTCCTACTATTGAGAAGTGCAAGAAAGACATGCAATTGATGCTTGAGAGGGAGCAAGTTTTGCATGTAGGTAAGAGTGAACCTCAGGATGTGGAGCAGCCACAAGATGAGGATCATGGAGTGGAAGAAACCACTCATGCAGAGAAATTTCGTGCTAGATGGGCAGAGGGAGTGCATGCATCTATACCACCGAGGTGAGAGGTGGGGCGACATGCATGATTAATCCCAAGAGGAGATTTGCAGGCGGGTGATTCATCGAGATGGTGTGGATCTCATGAGTTGAACCCGCTACGAGGTGCCCATAGTGCAACGAAAGTAGCATGATCGCTGATTGATGCGGGCAGATCAAAGTGACAGGTTTCGGATCATCGGAGCGCGAATCGAGTCGACGACAGAAGTGCGAGTGCATGGGTGCAAGAGTTCAATAGTGCGTGGTTCCCGATGACATGTGTAGTTGGGCCCGAGCAGAAGTCGAAGACTTTTATGATAGATGCATCGGATCGATTGAGTTGTTTGGAGCCTATTCAGTTTCAGAGGAGTTGCAGAGCAGATGCATGGAGTTGCATGGCGCTTGTGAAGGTTGTAGGGCGAATGCATGGAGTTGCATATCGCATGCAAAGACAATCCTTTCTCGTTGAGAGGGAGTGTTGAATATTTCAACAAGAAACAGTGAAGGAGGCATCCTGAAACATCATTCCTGATCCTAGTTGGAAAGTGATCACCTAAACTAGGTGGGGACCACATAGGTGATTTTTGTCGCAAAGTCTATTTTTAGACATGTCGATCATATTCTATGAGTTGCGGGATGCTATTTGTGGATGGTTGGTCAAGCTGGAAAAATATATGGATTTCTATTTTTAGACATATTGGGAGGAATCTATTTTTAGATTGCCGATCTAAAAAATAGATATGTCGAATATTATTAGCTCTTAATAATATTTGGACTCTAAACATTATCTTATTCTCTTGGAGCACTTCGGTTAGGAGCGCACGGATGTGACACAGAGGCCGACAAGGAATTACGCTATTCCGCAGGGTTATGTGGAGCTATTTCATGGATACTTCAAAGTTAGAACACATGTGACGAGTAGTTTGGTGGAGTTGATTGAGGATTTAATGGAGTTGTGTTCATTTTAACTAATCTAAACATAGTTGAGCTATTTGTATCTAGTTTAACTTATTGATACAATTAGTGAGAGTGGTGTGAATTAATTATTAATTAATTCACTAATTATAAACTCATTAATCAAATAAAGAATACATCGATTAACTCGGGTTGGCATGAACGCTTTCGATGGAGACCGACGTAGAGATAGGTGAAAGGGCAAGTGTGACTATCAGTTGTGACTATAAGTGATGCATGATTTGCATCCAACACTTAGTAGAGATTCCTATAAAGACTGTGTCAGCAAGGTTGGTGTAATTAGTTCTCATCAAGAGGCATTCTTCAATAGGGATTCATGATAGAGGCAGAGCTAAAGGTCAGCAAAGATCGGTGCATGGGATTTGCAAGATCAAGCCTCGATTAGTGTGTAGCAAGTGTAGATTATATCGAGAGCTTGTGAGGAGCTTTGTATGATGATTGTTACATGATATCTATGACATATATAATATACGGATAGTTGGGGGTTTTTTAGCTTTAAGCTTTCCCATTACATACCGTGTTCATATGTGTGAATTTTTATGGCTTTAATGTGTGCATGCAATTGATCGGTCTGTATGTGATGATCAATGGTAGGAAGAGATTCTCATGATTATGCATGAAAGCTAAAATAATGTGTGATCGGGAGAATCAGTGGATAACATATCGCTTATTCAAATTTCTACAATTTCTTGAGGATATTCATCGTT
Organism: Pinus albicaulis; assembly: GCA_034641835.2. Classification (NCBI taxonomy): domain Eukaryota; kingdom Viridiplantae; phylum Streptophyta; class Pinopsida; order Pinales; family Pinaceae; genus Pinus; species Pinus albicaulis. The sequence goes on from JAXQQM020089063.1 coordinate 282,992, forward strand.
AGCTATGTTGAGGTTATGAAAGGGTTTATGAGATTGTTGAAGAAAGGAAATACATTCGTGTGGGATGACTTCATTCAATTCTTGTTAGATGCTTTGAAAAAGGCATTGACCTCTACTCCTTTATTGAGTCCACATGATTATAGTGGAGAATTCCTTTTGTATCTCATCATAAGTAGAATCTACTATAGGTATGGCTCTAGTTCGGAGGATGATGCTCTTTGTGAGCATATTATTTATTATCTAAGTTGAGGCTTGGTAGGTCTTGAATTGTGATATTATCCCATTGAGAAGTTAGATTTGGAAGCCGTCCATGTTGTCCAATGACTTAGGCATTAAATTATGCTTCACAAAACTTATGTTTTGGCAGATTGTCAATCCGTTTAAATTTTTCCTCGGTAGGCGAGTGATTGGTGTCAAATACAATAGATGGATTTTCATTTTTACAAGAATTCGATCTCGAGTTCACCATCTGCTTCACAAAATCCAAGAAATCATTGGCATTTGCGGAGTTGATATCGCAGGTCTCCTTGTGGAGAAGAGATTATTTATGAGGAGTCTTTCCTTGATGAACATATTTTCCTCATTTCTTCACAAGATCCTTGGTATGGAGATAGTATTGTTGATCTCCGGACTTTGAATTTTCCCCTTGCTTTTTTCGAAAGATGAGCATAGAAAATTGCATTACTTGGAGAGAAGTTATCTAATCACCTGGTGACACTCGTATCGTCGTGGGTTCATTCGCTCCTTAGGCATTGCTTAAATCTCAAAGAAGATGAGGTTGTCGTCCGAATGATTGCCGAGTGGAGCTTGTGGTGGTCAGTTTATCCGGGCTTGCTACAACTCAAAATATTTTGAATGCCCGATATTTTGGCCCTCGATTTTTAAATATTGTGTTGAGGCGGTCAAAAAATGTCATCACTTATCCAGCTTTATACATGGAATATATGTGCTCATCCAAAGCTTTTCTCTTTTCTTGTTATCACCATCAATATGTTCACTAAGTGGGGGAATTGATTTTACTACTTGTAACCTTCCTTCGGCGAAGGCTCATAAGTACATTATCGTAGCAATGGACTACTTTATGAAGTGGATTGAGGCTATGTCTACTTTCTTGAACGATGGTGAATCGTAAGCCATGTTCTGTTCAACCAATTCATTTCTCACTTTGGTATTCCCAACGAGATTGTCACCGACCATGGCGCTCATTTCCCGAACTCCATGATGGCTGAATTGGCTCTTAAATTACATTTTTTGGTAGGAGCATTTGTCTCCGTATTATCCTCGCACCAATGGGTAGGAAGAATCCATGAATAAATCCTTGAAGGTTATCCCGCAGAGGAAAATCAATAAAGGTAGGTCCAATTGGCATGTCATGTTGTATCATGCGCTTTGGGCTTATCGCATGTCGATTAAGGCATTTACAACCGGGTTCACTCCTTTCAATCGGTTTATGGATTGGAATCAATATTTCTTGTTAAGTGTGAGATTCCTTTGCTTAAGCTATTTTTTTGAGCTTATTCTAGACACTTCAATTCTTGAAGAATGCCTTGTTTATCCGGAACATCTTAATGAGAAGCGTTGAGATGCGACTACGATCAATGAGGCCCATAAGAAAAGAGTGAAGTTTCGGTATGATAAGGTCTGTAAAACCTAGGGTTTTATCTCGAAGGTGACCTTGTTTTGGTCTACTGGCCAAGAAAATGATGCCTTGGGGGGAAAAGGAAATTTAAATCCATGTGGTATGACCCTTTCAACATCAAAAGAGTCCTTAAAAAGGGGAGATTATGAATTGGTTTACTTGCTGACAGAAAAAGAGTGCAGCGAAGCCCGCAAAATGGGCCCTATCTTAAGAATTCTTATGCCTAGGCTTCGCACTATCATTTTCTTTGGTTGTATATATTGTATTTTTGTCCATATATGTCTATCAATTTTTGTTGTGACATTGATTTTTTTATCAGCCTACGTGTGTCTATGGATGATATGATTCATTTTGGCTTTGTCGATGGTGCTAGTCGATATACCCGGAATATTTCTTTCACGGCTTGGGTAATTTATTATCCATCCGGTCGACTTGTTAGTCTCAAGGGGTGTATGTATTGGTCCTACTTCCAACAATGTTGCGAGAATATACTACTGTATTCAATCTACTTTGTGAGGAAATGTCTCTTGGTATTGGTTCGTTCGCAGTGTACTTGGACTCGCATAGCGGGTGGTTTTATAGTTGAGTAACATCTATCGTGTAAGAGATACATATCTATATCGTTTATTTCTAAGAGTGTGTTTGTTGTAAATATCATTTAATTATGTTACATACATTCACATTCCATGATCGAAAAATGCATTTGTTGATTCATTAGCTAATCGAAAGCAATCAATTGGCATATAAATCATTCATCATATTAAATATCAAAAATCATCAATAATTATTGTATATATGAGATATTCACATCATAAATTTTTTGTATATAGATCGGAGTCATATGTTCAAAAATATACAAAAATTAGACAATTATGTCCTACAAAAATTATGGCTTATGCCCAATCATATCCATCATAAAAAAATATCAAGGTGTTAGTGTCCCATGATTTAGCAGCATTGGTAGACCAAATGCACAGGGTAACATCGGACAGCTCTTTGGGAGTCCTGGGACCTAGCCTTCCCTAGACTCGTAGAGGGCTCTCTCTATTTGTATGCAAAGGATATGAACTTGTTTGCTTTAGATGGTTGATTTTAGGGTAGTTGTGAAGTGTAGGGTTTGTTGTTTGTTTTGGTTGGGTAAGATGGTTAAGATATAATAGATAGAATGAGGAAATATTCAAATTATTGGGCTATGGAGTCTATAAAAGTCATGAAAGGTTCATCACATAGATTGAGGGAGCGTCACAGGAAGGCAAATCAAGCTTGGCCAATGGATTCTCAAGGTTTTAAGGGAAATGAGATGGACATCAATTGTGTGAATAAAAGTAGGACAAAGGGAAATCAAGAATCCTTTATCATGTAATTTTTAACAAGAAGGGACTTAAATATCATAAGCATAAAGAAGCAATCGATAGACGAGGCAAACCATAAATTCTTTGATTCAACTTCGCTAGATAATTATTCAAGACAAACATTCCAATGAAATATAGAAGGTGAGAAACTCATTTAACTTCTAGTGATTTCATTTTCAAGGACATAAAACATTTAAGATAGACATATAACCGTAACCAAAGAAGAGGGAATGCCTAAACATCATTGATCATAGCTATGAAGATCTCCAAAACAATTATTTAAGCAAGTACAAAAGGGTATGATCGAAAACAAAACCTCTTTGGCGTACCTAAGTAATGGTACTTTAGAGAGATACTTCAAGAAAAATGTTTAGTGACATCAAACAAGCGAGGCTAGCCATAAATCATCTTTGATACCTAATGTATTAAACCATTCAAGAAATAAACAAGCTTAGGGGGTCTAGAGAGCAATTAAGAATTATCTAAAAATTTCCTAGCAAGAGGAAAACATGAAAGCAGATGAAGAACAAACATAGCTAAGGTGCTTTTGAAAACATTTCTTAGTCTAAATCCTTTGTTCTACTCGCAACATAGAAAGATGGAAACATATATGAAACATGAGAAAGCAATAACCGGATAGATGCACTTCACCGGTAACCAAGCTCGAGGGATCCCGCAACAAAGCCTCCTACATCAACAAACAAAACGGGACTTTTACAAGCTCCAAAACACCAATTTCTCTTTCAACTTCCAAAAGACTATGTATTACTACAAAAAAACCATCAAATGCCAAAAATATAATGAGCTCAAATGCGGTATTTATCCGCAAATGAGGAGGTGAAGCGAGTTAGGGTTTGGGTGTCATTTATGCTGAGTTAATGAATTTTTTACCTTGAAGACCATGCAAGGCTCAAGGAAAAAATATTTGAAGATACTTCTCCGGAATAATAACTCCTATCTTAACTTCTCGAGAGAATATATGTGAAATTTTTGACTTTAAGGCCTATTAATAACTTACAATAAATGTCGGTATATAGAAAATATCTCTAACTAAGTGCAATATACTGTTTGATGCTTCATTGGAGGAAATAAAGCATTAGGTGGGTTAATTTTCCTCTTGTTTTGTTTTTAAATTTTGTATTTAGGCCTTTAAACTACGTCTTTAAACTCCGATTAATCTGTTTTTATTATTTTTCTCTTTAATATGCTTTATCTCTACTCCGTTCATTAATCCTTTTGAACAATCTTTTTGATCTTCTATCTTTATCCTTTGGTCTTTTAGCTATCTCGCCTTTATTACCTTGAACTCCTCTCGCTTTTGTCAGGCTAATCCTTTCGTTTTTGCCTTTGATTAGTGATTAGCCCCTTTAATCTTTAATCTTCTTTTCTTCATTGTTTCTCTGATCGTGTTTGTTTTCTACGTGTAGGGGATGATTCCTTTCATGGTAGGAGGGTTACTTGACCATCGATGATCATGTTTCATCGATGGTTAATCTTGAAACAAGGCCTCTGATCATTTGTGATTCAAATCGAACTGATCGTCACCCAAAGGCTCATTTGGGTATTTTTTGGACCATCGGAATGCTCTTGTGCATTCCGCCATTAAACCCCTGCACACAAAACAATTTGTCAATTTGAAAACCTGTGGGGAGGGCCTTTTCTGTGGTTTTGGGCTTATCAGAGGGGTTTGCAGAGGAGGAAATGGTGTGGGAGGCAGGGTTCCGAAAGCGAAACCGGAAAAAATTTGAACAGAGGTGGGAGGGTTTAAAAATTGGTGTGGAGGGATAAGCGGTTTTGAAAAATTGGAAGTTTTTTATTACATGGTAGAAGGGTGGTAAGTGGTTTTCGGAAAGGGGCATGAAATATGGTCCAATGCATGATGCGTGCCAGGGAAAAACCACCCATTTCGCATGGTTACCCCGGCACAATTATATTTGCGATATGCACCGGGGATCATCGGATCTCGGGGAGAGAGATTGACGGTCGTCACATGCCTCGAGGGTGGTGAGCAGGTGGTCAAGTCGGCGGTAGTGGGGACAGGTGATGCGATTTCATTGGGTCGTGGGGTTTAAATGGGGAATGGGCCCAGATTTTTAATAAATCAACTAAATGCATTAAATTTATAAGGTTTCGAATGGGCGCAGCGTATGGTGGAGAGCAGGGCCCAGTGTTCAATATAACAAAGGTTAATGAGGCCTTTTTTAAGGTTTACAGGGGGAATTTATAATAGGAAGGGTGGAAGTGGGATTTATTTAGGCCAGGGGCTTATGGATAAGCAAGGTCGGGGTTACATGAGCGCAAAGGGGTTGGGGCTAGAGGGAAAGGGGCTTAGGCCTTTATAACATAAGTTCAGTCTTTTAATATAAAAACAAGGTTTATATATATATATATATAAAGACCCAATAGGCGTAAGTTTTGATTTTAAATAATGTAAAATAGGGCCTTTTATGTAGAAATTTGAACAACTGATAGGTATTTTACCAAGATTCTCCTGATCACACACTATTTTAACTTCATGCACAATACATAATCCCTTCTACTATTGATCATTAATTGTGGAAATAAAAACAATCGCATGCGCACATTAAAACCATAAACAATCACACATATGAACACAGTATTTTATGGGAAAGCTTAAAGCTGAAAACCCCCAACTATTTGTATATTATATGTCATAGAGAACATGTAACAATCATTATACAAAGCTCCTCACAAAGCTCTCAGTACAATCTCCAATTGCTACACACTAATCAAGCCCAATCTAGCAAATCACATGCTCCAATCTCTGCCACCTGATAGCCTGCCTCTATTGCGCAATCCCTGATGAAGAATGGCTCTGAATGAACTCGAATTGGTCCAGCCTTGACTGCGCAATCCTCAGTGGCATATCCAATCACTAGTTGTTGCAAATCATGCAACAGTATAGTCACAACTGATAGTCACACTGCTCTTTCACCTACCTCTTCACTGGTCTCCACTGAAACTATCCATGCACTGTAGTTAACTGATGTATTATTTAGTTGATTAATGAGTTATTATTTGTGAATTAATTAACTAATTAATTCACTCCACTCTCACTAGTGTATCAATCAGTTAGAGTAGATACAACTAGCTCAACTGAGTCTAACTGAGTTAAACTAAATACAACTCCATAACTACTTCTTCCAACTGTGTCATAACTCTGCCACTTGAGTTCTAACTGAGTCCTCCATGAAATAGCTCTAGTAAACCCTCAAGAATAGCATAATTCCTTCTGTCAGCTGCTGTGCCACATCTGTGCACTTAAGCCCAGAAGTGCTCCAAGAGAGTAAACTGAAGTTTAGAGTCCAAATATTATTAAAAGCTAATAATATTCGACATTTCTATTTTTAGATTGGCAATCTAAAAATAGATTCTGCCCAGTATGTCTAAAAAATAGAAGTCCATATATTTTTCCGACTTGACCAACCATCCACAAATAGCATCCTGCAACTCATAGAACATGATCCATATGTCTAAAAATAGACATAGTCTAAAAATAGACTTTGCGCCAAAAATAGCCTGCGGGCCCACTTAGTGAAACCTTCTTTCCACTAAGCTCATCATCTTGTTCAATCAACACTTATCTCAACAAGATAAGTTATCGCACAGCCTGCCCCTGTGGTATTCAAATTTGCTCCTCGTGAGCGCCTTCATCAAGATATCAGTAGCCTGATCCTCCGTGGGAATGTATGAAAGTAACATGATCTTCCGCTGCACACAATCTCTGATATGATGATACCGGATGTCAATGTGTTTAGATCTATCATGAAATACTGGATTAACCGAGAGTTTTATGCAACTCTGATTACCACAATATATCACAGTAGGATCTAAGTGTGAATCGAACAACCCGACCAAGATCTTCCTCATCCATATAGCCTCACATGCAGCCAAACTTGCTACCATATACTCGGCCTCTGCTAAACTGAGTGCCACGGATCTCTGCTTCCTGCTGTACCAAGAAACTGTTGTCGACCCGATACTGAAAATCCCTCCAGATGTGCTCTTTCTATCCGTTGGGCTCCCTGCCCAATCTACATCCGTGAAGCCACACAACTTCACCTCATCAGAGTATGCGTACCATAATCCACTTATCCGATGTGCCTACGAGATATCTCAATACATGTATCTGCCTTCGATAGAGCTTGGTAGGCTTAACCATAACTTGTGAAAGCTGGTTAACAGCGTAGCATATGTCAGGTCGTGTATTGACTAGATACATAAGCGACCCCACCAACTGTCGGTAAACAGTGGCATCCACTACCTCTGCCGATGTAGCATCCTCTTTCCTCCAACCACCGGGAAGAGGAGTGTCGATAGGCTTTCAGCCATGCATGTTGAACTTCTTCAGTATCTCCCGTGCATACTTGCCTTGAGACAAAAATAGTCCATCACTGCACTGCCAAATTTCCAGTCCCAGGAAATAATGAAGGAGGCCCAAGTCCTTCATCTCAAACTCTTTTGCAAGATCAACTTTGCATGAGAGTATCAACAGTTCATCACCTGTCAAAATCAAATCATCTACATAAAGTACAATGATCATCAACTTACCCTCCACCACTATCTGGTATAGGTTCGGATCTGCCTCACTCTTGGAGAATCTAGGTCTGGTGAAATAACTGTCTATCCGTGTGTACCAAGCATGAGGTGCTTGTTTCAACCCGTACAGCGCTCTCTTGAGCCTGCACACATGTGACTCGCTGCTGAAGATCTCGAAACCTTCGGGCTGCTCTATGTACACCTCCTCCTCAATCACTCTATTGAGGAATGCAGTCTTCACATCCATCTGATGAATGTGCCACCCCATCTGCACTGAGAGAGAAAAAATCGTCCGTATGGAAGAATACCTTGTGACAAATGCAAAGGTTTCCTCATAATTTATCCCCTCAATCTGTGAGAAGCCTCAGGCAACAAATCTTACCTTTTACTTCTCCACACTCCTGTCAGCTACTTGCTTCACTTTGTAGATCCATCTCGAACCTACCACTGATTTCCCTTCCAGCCTTAGGACAATCTCCCATGCATTGTTTCTAACAATCGAATCATGCTCTTCCACCATGGCATCTACCCATGCGATATCCTCCATAGCTTCCTTGAAAGAGGATGGCTCTGTCATGATACACTTGCTCATAAGAGCCATGTATCCAGTGTACCGATCAGGTGACTGTCTCTATCTGCACTGTGATGTAGGTGCTCCTACAATCTTCTCTGCATCTTGAGCCAGTTGCTTAGCTTCTGTAGTGCGCTTCTGCCCTCTGATGGTTGGCGCTGCATGAGTGGTCTCTTCCACTCCATGAACCTCCTCTTGTGGCTGATCCACATCTTGAGGCTCATCCTTAGGAACTAATAGCTCCTCATCTGCATGCAAGTGTGTCTCCCTCTCAAACGAACACTTCATGGCTTTCTCCTCATGAAATTTGATATCCTTTCGCACAACAGTCTTGTGACTATTTGGAAAATACACACGATAGTTGTGGGGTGTATCAGTGTACCCCACAAATATCCCAACCTTTGTGGTCGGCTCCAGCTTCTTCCTGGCATCCTTAGTCACATGAATGTAAACAGGTGAACCAAAAATCCTCAAATGGGAAATATCAGGCTTTTTACCAGAAAAAGCCTCCTCGGGTGTACTCATGCCAAGTATCCTGTGAGGACAACGGTTCTACACATATACTGCATTATTGCATGCCTCAGCCCACAAGTGTATGGGAAGGCCCTGATCATGCAACATTTCCCGTGCAACACCCGCGATCATTCTATTCTTCCGCTCAGCAACCCCATTCTGTTGTGGGTTATGAGGTGCTATGAGCTCTCTTCGAATTCCTTCTGCACTGCAAAATTCCTTGAATTCGCCAGAGATGAATTCACCACCATTGTCGCTCCTAAGAGCCTTCACCTACTTCCCCGATTCTTTCTCAACCAGTGCCTTGAACTCACAGAACTTTGAGTATGTCTCGCTCTTCTTCTGCATGAAGAAGATCCAGCACTTCTGAGAAAAATCATCAACAAATATCACATAGTACCTATGATTTGCTGTCGAAGCTACTGAGAAAGGTCCACACATGTCTGTGTGAATTCTCTCAAGGATTGTCATGGCGTGACTATCCTTCTCGTGAAAGGTGGCTTTCACAAATTTTACCAAGGTACATCCCTTGCACTGATCTGACTGCACAAGAGTACCCTTAGGAAGCCCAGTAGAAATCTGCTGCAGTATCTTCAAAGCTCCATGGTGAAGGTGGCCCAATCTCCGGTGCCACAGTTCGCCATCATCCCGGCTCACCACTCCTTTTGCCTTGCCTGCCATTGCTGCACAGCCATCTACCTGCAATTGATAAAGGTTCTTAACTCGAAACCCTATCCTTCGGGTTTCACCAGTTGCCTTACTACGCAGGAAAGCCTTTCTCTCGCTAAAGACAATATCATATCCCTTATCTTCTAACATGGCCACCGAGATCAGATTCTTCTTCAATCCTGGAACATGCATCACTTCCTTCAATACGAAGGGTTTACCAGACTCCCAGATGCACTCCAAGATCTTTCTCATCCAGATCAGTAAAAAAATCTCTGTCTCTGGTCATATGAAATGACGCACCACTGCCAAGAAACCACACTGAATCCATCATACTTGAGACCAAGCATGCTATCAGTGAAAAATCAAGCTCAAAATGTGAGGCTAAGGCCTCTCCAGCTGTAGATCCAACAGCCTGCTTATTTTTCTTCTTCTGTGGACAATTAGTGGTGTAATTTCCGTGTTGGTGACAGTGAAAGCACTTCACCTTGGACATGTCCTGCTTCTTGCCTTTCGCACCGGATTGAGCAGAATTTTTCTTGCTCTTCCCCTTCCTTGCTTTGGCAGCTAAAGCGCAATTTTATTCATCTGATTTATTTGATGAAGATCCATCCCTGGTACTTCACCTTATAACCTCTTGCACAAGATCCGACCAAAGTCGCTCCCATCCTGGCAATTTCTCTCGACCATTGACAGAGTCCTGATAGGAATTCCAACTCTTCGGAAGCCCAAGGAGAGCCAAGCTCACCAATTCCTCGTCATCTACAATCACCCCCACACTTCCCAACTCATCCCTGCATTGGATGAACTTCGTAAGGTACTTGGGCATACTGTTGCCTTTCTCCATTTTTATGTTCCTAAGTTTATCCTTGAGCGCCAACTTCCTCTGGTTGCTCTTGCTTTGGAATAAGTCTGTAAACACTTTCCACATCAAGAATGGAGAGGCCTTACCATGAATGCTAGACACTATGTGATCCTTTACACCTTCCAATAGAATTCTTTGACACTTTTCTGTCTTCTTTTGCCATGCGTCAAGCGCGGCAGCATCGCTAGAAGCAGGTTTTGGAATTTCTGCATCTATGAACTCCTTCAACCCATTTTCATCCAACATCACCTCCATCCTGTCCTTCCATGCAATATAACTCGAGCTTCCCTCAAGGGCATACTCCAATCACAATCCGTTGAAAGACATATCAACTTCGACACCAAGAAAACACTGCTGCAAATTCGAATTCCACCAGCTCAAAACTCAACCGCTTCAATGTTTTGCAATTGCTCCAATGATCAATATCGCTCTGATACCATGTAGAAATTTGAATAACTGATATGTTATTTTACCAAGATTCTCCTGATCACACACTATTTTAACTTCATGCACAATACATAATCTCTTCTACTATTGATCATTAATTGCGGAAATAAAAACAATCACATGCGCACATTAAAACCATAAACAATCACACATATGAACACAGTATTTTATGGGAAAGCTTAAAGCTGAAAACCCCCAACTATTTGTATATTATATGTCATATAGATCATGTAACAATCATTATACAAATCTCCTCACAAAGCTCTCAGTACAATCTCCAATTGCTACACACTAATCAAGCCCGATCTAGCAAATCACATGCTCCAATCTCTGCCACCTGATAGCTTGCCTCTACTGTGCAATCTCTGTTGAATAATGGCTCTGAATGAACTCGAATTGGTCCAGCCTTGACTGCGCAATATTCATTGGCATCTCCAATCACTGGTTGTTGCAAATCATGCAACAGTATAGTCACAACTGATAGTCACATTGATCTTTCACCTACCTCTTCACTAGTCTCCACTGAAACTGTCCATGCACTGTAGTTAACTGATGTATTCTTTAGTTGATTAATGAGTTAATAATTAGTGAATTAATTAATAATTAATTCACACCACTCTCACTAGTGTATCAATTAGTTAGACTAGATACAACTAGGTCAACTATGTTGCTTTCAGTTAAACTAAACACGACTCCACCAACTACCTGGAGCTCCAACATGAACTCCACCAAACTCGTCACATGAGTCAAAATTTAAGTATCCATGCAATAGCTCACTTAACCCCTATAACCCCTCGGGAATAGCGTAATTCGCCACGTCGGCTCTGTGCCCATCTGTGCACTTCAGCAAGTGCTCTCCCAAGAGAATAAAGATTAAGATATGTTTATAGTCCAAATATTATTAAGAGCTAATAATATTCGACATATCTATTTTTAGACTGGCAATCTAAAAATAGATTCCACCCAATATGTCTAAAAATAGAATTCCATCTATTTTTTCCGACTTGACCAACCATCCACAAATAGCATCCTGCAACTCATAGAATATGATCGACATGTCTAAAAATAGACTTTACGCCAAAAATAGCCTGCGGGCCCACTTAGTGAAGGCGACTTCTTTCCACTAAGCTCATAATCTTGTTGCAATCTCAACACTTTCATTTTTTAATATACACAAAGGAAAATGAGGAGTGGAGGTTTCCTTTATGAAGGTTTATGAAGGAAAAACTGGGTTTTTCAGAGGGGAAAAAAAGTGAATAAGATTGTGGGTATGGAGAGTGAAGATGAGATCAATAGGCCCAAAAATGAAGTTCTTTTGGAGCAGTAAGGTAGAATTTAGAAGGCAGAGAGAAATATATAATAAAACGGGTTGATTTAGGATAATGAAGGCAGTGAGATTGCTAAAACTCACAATATTGACAAATCTTGTTTTTAGAAATCTAGGACAAGTACTTAGTCATCTTCAAAACAGCAAAAACTACTGATGACTAACAATGGCTCCACTTGGGGAGGGAAACTCCCTTACTGGAGGTGCCCAGAAATTTTAGATATCAAATCTCTAAGTTTATGAAGACCAGTGCCCTTTCCATTGGGCAGATTTTTCCTTCTTTTTATTTGCTGATGTTTCTTTGAAGTTGTGATCTCAATAATCTAAAAAACATGATTACTTAAAATTTATTTCTACCTACCCAACCTACTTGGCCTAGAATTTTTTCTTCCTTGAGTGCACTTGAACTGGAAAAATCTTGACATTCCTTTATTTTGAAAGAAAAAACAAACTGTCTACTTCTATCCTTACTGCTTCCAAGATTTTATATTATGCTAGTGAACTCTTTTTATTCTCTACCTAGACTATTTGACTGCCAATATTAAGCTATTTGGCAGACTTGATTCTCTAAGCTAATGACATGAAATTGAAAACATGGTTTAAATCAGGATTAGGCAATCTGACTTACCATGGTTTATGGCATTGGAACAAGCTGCACACAAACATTATTTTTGCACAAATCATAACTAGAAAAATAAGGGTTGTGATCTATTATTTTCTATGCATCCCCATCTTCCTCTTTGGTTCATTTTTGAGCATGTGAAACCAATATTTTTCATTCCTAATATATCCAATCTGATAAGTCAATCTTGAATAATCTTGACAATCATTTTTACACTAACTTATCAACATAAATTTAAAACATGTTCAGTTATGATTAGGCTAGATGACTAAACAAGATCTTCTTTTTGACTAGGTAGTGGCATTTAGGATTACACACTTTTAGCAGTTTTGTTTTTTGGGCATGGGGCTATACCTCTTTTCAAATCTACCCTCTTTTCCTTTTTCATATTTTTTGTTTTTTATGATATCTTATCATGCAGTGTTATGTAAAATGAATGAAAACTTGAAGCTATGACTCTTAACAAAAATAGTGTTTGAGCATACTGTCATTGACAGGACCTCCAAATTACCTCCAAATAACTCTTCTCCGTTCATCCCTTGTAAAATTAAAGCATTATTACCTCTAATTGAATGAATGACATAAGGAACCTTCCACAAATTCTCAAATTTTCTATGTTTACCTTTGTCTTCTCTTCTAGAATCTCATTTCAAAATTGTGTCTCCAATTTTGAAATTATTGGCTTTGGTCCTTCTGTCAAAGATCTTCTTGATTTTTTCTTGTACTGCTTGTTAGGGCCTAAATCTACCTCTGGCTGCGAAAGGTAGGATCTAGGATAACATCATACCACACTTAACCTAGTAGCTAGCCCTACCAGGTCGGGAGAGGGTTCTCTCCTTGTCAATCTCAGAAAATATGGCCAATGAAAGCTTGAGATGACTGATGTGATGACTGATTTTAGGCTAGCTATGTGTAAAAAGGTGTTTTATTGAATTTGATGGTGTTTTGTTGGCTCAAATGTGAAAGGAAGAATTGGGCCAAGGGAATGAGGCTCAGTTTTGCAGAGATCTCTATGGGGCAAGGTAGGCAAGTGATTTGGTATTTCAAATTGAGTGAGATGGAGAGGTTTTAGACAGATGAGGAGTTGAAAAGGGCATGAACAACTCAGGTATCCTTTTCAAACTGAAGAAAACATAGAAAACTAAGCAAACCCTAGGTAGAGCACTGCACTTTCAATGTATTCTACCTTTATCCTTGTTTGATTTAGTTTAAGATGAAATAAAGAGAGATATGGCATACATAAAACACATGTAGACTTAAAATTACGGAATAAAACAAAATACCAAATCAAGATTCCACATGAATCCCATAAAGTGTTGCAAACCACTGCTCTTTCCCTTAGCCAAACTGCTGAAATGAGTATACAATAAGCTCCAAGCTTTCCCAAAAATCCAACCATGCTAATGACTGAAAAAACGTAAAATATAGGCAAAAAAAAACTCATCCTAGCCTCTAGGGGTCGAGCTCATGAGTTTAGGAGTTGTTCCAACAAATTCTAAACTAAGAAGCTAAAAAGTAGGCAGTGGAACAGCTTGCCTCTAAAAACTAGGGAACTGATTCATTCAGTTGTAAACTACCTTTTCATGGATGAATATACCTCTATGAGTGAAAATATAGCATAATTACATCAAGATCCATCAAATTACATTAAATTACATCATGATTTTGAAATTAAGAAGGAGAAAAGTCAAACTGTTAAGAAACTAGGCGAAAAACAGAGTATTTTTGGTCAAACTGAGCAAAATTTCCCCAATGCGCCGCACTGATTAATGCATAGCGCCTGTTTTCAGCCACTTTTGGAGGCCTTCCTGGTGTCCAAATTTTCTCCAAGAAAGCTTGTTTGAAAGGTATTTCTGTCTACTTTCCAGCACATGTGGAATTTTTGAATTTGGCCTCCATTTGCCCCTCCAAAACTGAGTTCTCCCAAGACTGCTTCCTGTGTGTCAAAAAAGGGGCAGAAAGGTCATTTTTTGGGTATTTTCGACCTTTTTGGGGGCTCAAAACCTATCAAAATTTCTTGGCCATTGGTAGGCATGCATATTTTTCCATGAAAAATCCAAAAATTTTGAGTTTTCATCAAAAGGATCCCCCCATCAAAAGTGAGCGCCAGGTGGCGCGGCGCATTGGGCAGAAAAGTCTGTTTTTTGAGCCAAAAAATCAAAAATTGCAAGAAGTGTCCCAAATTTTTTGAAATTTGGGCTGTGTCCTCCCTTAAGAGCTGTGTTGGGCCAAGAAAGCCTCACCCAAGATCTGAATTCTATCATGCTCTTTTCGCCTCTTTGGTACCTTCTTCAACTTGGCCTTCAAGTTCTTGATTCTTGCTTTGCACACATGGTTTCTCGCCCAGTAATGGTTGGCCATGTGCCTCAACATGTTTTTCTCTTTGTTGGCCTTCTCCAACATATTTTCCAAATGTATGTTTATCCTTTCGAGCCAAGATTCATGATCAGCTTCAATTTCTTGTTCAAGTGGTGTCAACTTGGTTTTCATCCTCTTGGCAGCTTGCCGGTTTTCTCGTATGTTTTGCAGCTCCATAATGGTTTGCTGATCTTCTAGCTGCTTGTTTCTTTGCTCCAAATAGTTAATTGTCCATTTAGCTCTTTCTAGGTTGAGAGACAAAGCATTAATGTCTGCCTATTGCTCCTGAATGATCTCCCTGAACTTTGAGCTTTGTGGGCCCAAATCAATGTCATCCTCTTGAATGACAATAAAATTTGTCTCCTGCTCTACTGAAGGCCCCTCATCATGTAATGGCCTCTTTCCCTTATCCTGAACCTGCTCTGCTGATGGAGTAAGCAAGACCCCTTCCACCCCAGGTGGAGCTAATACTCACTTTGCTGCTGCAAACAACCTTCTAGTGCCCTTTTGATAGGTGACAAACACCGGCACACTAGCGGTCTGTGTCTCATGACCCTCCTACTGATGTGAAGATCCACCTATCTCATAAAAAGCTTCTGGAGGTACCTGAGGAGCCGTGAAGAACTCATGAGAAATGAAATCCTCCCATGAGATGTCCTACAAACCAAGCTGATGCATGACCACAATTTTGATGAGTGCAAAATGATATATACTATTATACTGCTACTGAGGAGTTTTCTTTTGCACTAGGGTGGTCATCTTCTCAATATTTCGGCACATGAAGTAGGGGAGATTCATCATTCTCACCCTGGTAAAGTGCATCAACAATCTGATGTGATAGGCATATAGGCGAGAAAACTGGCCCTCACAGTTGAAATACTTAATTATGAGTTTCATCAAGGGAGCATATGAGTCTTTCAGGTACCGAAAGGGAAAAACTCTGCTGAATTGTCTCAAATAACTAGGCTTGATGTATGGCTCATAATGTTCCCTATAAATTTGTTTCCTTTTATTTTACTGCTCTCCGACATTTGGAATGTCGGTTGCTAGAGAAATAGACTCTGGTATCAAGGTGAATGTCACACCTGTAAGAGTGGCTTGGCCATTATGTAGATGAAGCACAAACAACCTGGCCAACTCATGATGGTACTGGACTCTAGCAACCATCTCACAGAACTGATAACAGGATTGGTGTTGGAAGCATGTGATAGCAAGAGGGCATGCCTACAGCTTGGCAAGTGAAGTAGGCTCCTCTCGTATATGTTTGCCACCCTTGTGAGGTCTCCTTGGTGCATGCATTTTTGTAGGAGAGTCACTATGTGTCTCCTCATCTCGATTATAGGAGGGATCAGATTCCATGTTGTCCAAAGTTTGTGTTGTCTTAGATGAGTATGAAGAGATTTTAGGTGTCTTTGATCTTTTTCTGCCAAGTGTATGAAAATGTATGAAGGAATATGAAGGGAGAGGGTAAGAGGGATTTTGGGAATGTTGCTGACTGGAATTTGGGGAATTGAAGGGTTTTAGGGACAATTTTTAGGCTTTTGGGATAGCAATTAGGGTTTGGGATAATGGGAATTGGGGATAGGGGTGAATGAATTTAGGGATATGGGGGATAGTAAAATGGGTTAATGAATCTAGAAAAGAAGTGAGGGAATAAAAAGGTGAGGGAGTGATGGCCACAAAAACAAATTTACAAACCCTAAGCAATCATGTCTTGAGCAAAAATTGCAAGGAAGTAGGGTTTGAAATTTTTTTTACTAAATCATTGGAATTTTTTTTAGACACACTTTCATTGGCATTTGAAGAGTTGTTGGCTTACTTTGGAATGGAGGAAACCAAGAAAATTGAGAATTTGGATGAATTTGTGGTGAAAATGGCTTCCAGCTCTATGTATCGCGCCACAAACCCAACACGCCACGCCTTCTATATGCATCACACAAGTGTAGTTTTTATACTGTGGAAGGTGGCCCAATGTGCCGGGCCAACTCTATGCGCCGCGCCGCTCACCCAATGCACCGCGCCCCTGAAACTGAAACTCTTTGCTGCGATTTTTTGACCACGAGCTTGCTCTAAATCTCTCTTGCTCTTTTCGTATGCAAATAAGTCTTTTAAACACAAGAAATAACTTATATACAAAAGACTTTAATTTTTCACTTCATAAAACCCACTTTTGTAATGTTTACATTTGACACTTTCTTTTCAAACTCTGTTTTAGGCAGTTTTGCTTTATTTTTACCTTTGATGAACTGAATGATTTGATTTTTTGGTTTGCATTGCAGGGGATGGAGTTGCTGAAGCTTGGTAAGGTGACCAGGGTTGCCACTGAATTTGCTTACATAGGAAAAACTGAAATTACATCAAATTTTATACATGAAAACATAGAATACTCTGTTTTTCCTCAAAACAGGGTTTTGAGGAAAAATAAGTCTCTGAGCATGTGATTAAGGAATTTATTGGTACTGAAACTTTATTCGATCACCTCATATGCCTGTTGACTGTTATTGAACATTTTGAAGACCTTTTTGACGAAACCCCAGACCTAATAAAGCGTAAACCCTAAAAATGACTCTTGCAGATGATCTAGATGAATGGAAATGTGCCAGCAGGTAAAGGGCATGAGGGAAAATGTACAACAAGCCACTACCGTCAGATGATCCATGATCCTAATGGAATGCAGCTGACTGAGCGAGACACCTAACATGCAATGCAACAAGAGAATTTGATCACTGACGGAGGGATGAAGATACCGACACTAACACTGCTTGTGTCCTTTTATAAACTTCCTCTCTTAACTACTGTAAATGAATGGTTTGGTTCAGTCTTCTTTGCATATCATTTTATTTTGATTGTACTTCTTGGAGGAGTTTCATGACTGGAACTCCCAAGGATGTTGGGAAGACTGCATCCATGCCATATACTAATTGATAGGGAGACATACTGATTGATTTCTTGATGATTAGTCTATCAGCCCATAATGCATGCACTAGCTTTCTATGCCATGATTTTTGGTTCTGTTCCAACAGTCTCTTGATAATGTTGATCATACTTTTGTTGGAGGATTCAGCTAGCCCATTACCTTGGGGGTAGTAAGCTATGGAATGCCCCAATATGATATGATATTTATAGCAAAATTAAACCATTCTTTTCGATTTAAAGGCAACAACATTATCTGTAATGATATTTCTAGGACAACCAAATTGAGATAATATGTTGGTCTCAAGGAATGTGATAATGACTGAATCAATAGCATTCCTAGAAGGGATGGCCCCTATCCATTTGGTGAAATAATCATTAGCAATAAGGATCCACTTGTGCTGGGAAGATGAGGTGGGGTGAATTTATCTAATAAATTCCAAACCCCATTGTTGAAAAGGAGCTTCAATACTGATGGGATGCAAAGGTAAAAGTAGGAGTTTTCTCTTGCCATAAAAAATTTGGCACTTATGGCAAGTCATGACTAGTTTTTGAGTGTCAGGAAAAAGGATGGGCCAATAATAGCTCGCTCTAAGAATTTTTTTTGTTGTGGTTTTCTAGTAGAGGTAACCTCCACACTCTCCCTCATGTAGCTCATGCATGATTTTTCCTACATCATTCTCAAGAAAAAATTTAAGCAATATGCCAACATAATTCTTCCAATACAGAACTCCATCTAAAATGCAATAATTTAAATATTTGTGTTTCAATAACCTAGCTTTTGTCTTTGATAAAGAAGGAGGAGTATTGAGATAAAGAAGCATATATATAATATCATCATACCAAGATGAATTCAGAAATATTTCTTCAATATATGGAGTTGTGAACTCTTCCTGTTCCTCTAATACATCAATCAAATTCATGTCTAATGCTTGGAAATTTGATTCAGCCATGAGTTTTTCTAATCCTTTTCCTTTAATTAGCTTGGTGGGTCTGATTTCTAAATCATACTCTAAGATAATAGAAATCCATTTACCCCTTTTACCATCTAGTTCTTGATTTAGAATGTCCTTGACAACTATATGTGGGATAAAAGCAATGATATGGGAGTGCAAAATGTATACTTGAAAATCTTTCAATTCTTTAACTAAGGCGAAGGCTTGTTTCTCCATGATGTTATACTTTAGTGGACCATCTCTTAATGCCTTACTAAAAAAGGCTATGGGCTATTCTTGCCTCATGGTATTCTTTTGCAACAACACCGAAGCAATGGTGTGCTCGGATGCAAATGAGAAAATATAAAAATCCTTGGTAAAATTAGTACTGATCATGACTGGTGTTTGAGTGAGAGTGTTTTTTACTAGTTCAAATGAATATTTGGCCTTCAAAGTCCATTTAAATCCTATCTCCTTTTTGAGCATGTTTGTAATATTTCTCAAAAGTTCAGGGATGAACCTTCTCAAAAAGTTGATCTTCCCAATGAAAGATTGCAACTCCTTGATATTTCTAGGATGGTTGATTTGCAATATGCCTTCAATCCTTTTGGGGTCTACTTTGATTCCTTATTCAGAGATTATGTGGCCTAGGATTTTTCCTTCCTGGAGACCAAACAGTGTTTTCGTGGGATTCAGAGATAAGCCATATTTCCTACATTTTTAAAAAACTTTTCTCAAGTGGACTAAGTGCTCTTTATCATTTTTAGAGTAAACAGTGATGTCATCAAGGTAAATGATTATAAAGTAGCCTATGTCTTCTGAAAAAGCTATGTCCATGGCCCTTTGGAAAGTGGATCCCACATTCATCAAACCAAATGGCATTTTGATATACATGAATGTACCCCAAGGTGTGGTGAAGGTAGTTTTGTGTTGATCATTTGGGAGTACTAGCACTTGGTTATAACCAGAAAAACCATCAAGCAGTGATATTCTATTAGACCCAACACCTTTTGAAGTATGTGATCCATCTTAGGCAGGGGATAATTATCTTTTAGGGAGGCCTTGTTCAAATTTCTAAAGTCAATGCAAAGCCTAATCTCCCCGGTCTTCTTCCTAACTGACACAAGGTTGGAAACCCACTCTAAGTATCTAAGGGGAACTATGAGCCCAACATCATAATTTTTTTAATCTCTTTCTCAACTAAAGGTAGTAAAAATGGGTTTATTCTTCTTAGTTTTTGTTTGAAAGGTTTCTGATTTTCCTTAAGAGGGATCTTATGTCGAATAATGCTGGTGTCATATGATTTCAGGTCCTTGTACCCCCATGCAAAAACATCTCTAAACTCTTTGAAATGTTCAATATATTCCTGTTTTATGTGAGGATGAAGAGTTTTGGATAGCTTGATCATTTTGGGTTCCTTCATACTGCCTATGTTATATTCTTCCACATTAGTTTATGTAGGCTCCATCTTTGGTTTTTTGGCCACGTCGTTAAAATCAAATAACTCCTCCAATGGTGTAAGGCCCCTTGGTATTGTATCATATTTTCATTGTAAAACCTCAAGGTCCTTCTGGTCTAGATTATTAAGAAATTATGCCTTATAAAGATGTTCAAAATGGTTTATAATAGTAGTACAGGACAACTCCGTTTTGTGGACTTGTTGTTCAGCAAAACAATCTTCTTCATGCCTGGAGCCTAGTGTTGGTACAATAAAATCATTTTTAGATTGCAGAAAATCATCAATTTTCTCATCACCCTCAAACACTTGCCAATAGTCTTTGTTTTCAAGTACTATAGGCTGATTTTTTACTTTGACAGTGAGTTGTTCATTTGCATGGGGTATCTGGCAATTGCTAGAAGCAAAGGCAAGCTCATTGGCAAGGTTATTTTGGGCTCTAGGGATGAAAGTGAGCTCATATTTCTCAAAGGTTTTTAAGAGGTCTAGGGAAACATTCCTATACTCTCTTAATCTTGGATTTTTGTTGAGACTGCAATAAGATGATGAGCTTAGTGGAAAGGAGTCGCCTTCACTAAGTGGGCCCGCAGGCTATTTTTGGCGCAAAGTCTATTTTTAGACTATGTCTATTTTTAGACATGTGGATCTTGATTCTATGAGTTGCAGGATGCTATTTGTGGAGGGTTGGTCAAGTTGGAAAAATAGATGGACTTCTATTTTTAGACATACTGGGCGGAATCTATTTTTAGATTTCCAGTCTAAAAATAGATATGTCAAATATTATTAGCTCTTAATAATATTTAGACTCTAAACATTATCATATTCTCTTGGAGCACTTCAGTTTGATGCCTAGAAGTGGCACATGCAGCTGACAGAAGGAATTATGAAATTCCTAAGGGTTTAGTGGAGCTATTGCATGAATACTTCAGTTAGAACTCATGTGACAGAGTTTGGTGGAGTTGATTGAGGAAGTTAGTGGAGTTGTATTCAATTTAACTAATCTAAACATAGTTGAGCTATTTGTATTCAGTTTAACTAATTGATACAATTAGTGAGATTGGTGTGAATTAATTATTAATTAATTCACTAATTATAAACTCATTAATCAACTAAAGAATACATCAGTTAACTTCAGTGCATGGACAGTTTCAGTGGAGACCAGTGCAGAAATAGGTGAAAGAGCAGGTTAACTATCAGTTGTGACTATACTGTTGCTATTTGCAACACAGAGATAGGTGGAGAAACCCATGAGGATTGCGCAGTACAAGCCAGGTGGTTTATCTATTTAATGAAGCCATCCCATAGCATTGAAAACGCAATAGAGGCTGGCTATCAAGTGGCAAAAGATTGGAGCATGTGTTTTGCTAGATCTAGCTTGATAGTGTGTAGCAATTGAGGGTGTGCATGAGAGCTTGTGAGGATTTTTTTGTATAATGATTGTTACATGATCTCTATGACATATAATATACAGATAGTTGGGGGTTTTCAGCTTTAAGCTTTCCCATAAAATATTATGTTCATATGTGTGATTGTTTATGGTTTTAATGTGCGCATGCGATTGTTTTTATTTCCGCAATTAATGATCAATGGTAGAAGAGATTATGTATTGTGCATGAAGTTAAAATAGTGTGTGATCGGGAGAATATCGGTGTATAAAATATCAGTTATCAAATTTATACATGGTATCAGAGCGATATTGATCATTGGAGCAATTGCAAAACATTGAAGCGATTGAGTTTTGTGCTGGTGGAATTCGAATTTGCAGCAGTGTTTACTTGGTGTCGAAGTTGAGATGTCTTTCAACGGATTGAGATTGGAGTATGCCCTTGAGGGAAGCTTGAATTATATTGCATGGAAGGACAGGATGGAGGTGGTGTTGGATGACAATGGGTTGAAGGAGTTCATAGATGCAGAAATTCCAAAGCCTACTTCTAGTGATGCTGCCGTACTTGACGCATGGCAAAAGAAGACAACAAAGTGTCGAAGGATTCTATTGGAGGGCGTGAAGGATCACATAGTGTCTAGCCTTCATGGTAAGGCTTCTCCATTATTAGTGTGGAAAGCCTTGACAGTTTATGAGGGGCGAGAAAGCGACCGAGAGGAAGTTGAGGGATCAAGGATAAACTTCAAACTTATAAAAATGGAGAAAGGAGACAGTATGCCCAAGTACCTCATGAAGTTCATCCAATGCAGGGATGAGGTGGGAAGTGTGGGGGTTACTGTTGATGACGAGGACTTGGTGAGCTTGGCTCTCCTTGGGCTTCCGAAGAGTTGGCATTCCTATCAGGACTCTGTCAATGGTCGGGAGAAATTGCCAAGATGGGAGCGACTTTGGTCGGATCTTGTGCAATAGGAGATAAGGCGAAGTACTAGGGAAGGATCTTCATCAAAGAACTAAGATGAAGAAAATTGTGCTTTGGCTGCCAAAGAAAAGAAGCGAAAGAGCAAGAAGCATGCTTCTCAATCCAGTGCGAAAGGCAAGACGCAGGACATGTCCAAGGTGTAGTGCTTTCACTGTCACCAACACGGACATTATGCCACTAGTTGTCCACAGAAGAAGAAAAATAAGCAGGCTGCTGGATTTGCAGCTGGAGAGGCCTTAGCCTCGCAGTTTGAGCTGGATTTTTTGCTGATCGCATGCCTGGTCTCAAGTGTGATGGGTTCAGTGTGGTTTCTTTACAGTGGTGCATCTTTTCACATGACAGGAGATCGAGATTTGTTTACTGATCTGGATGAGAAAGATCTTGGAGTGCACATCGAGATGGGCGATGATGGTAGATACAGTGCGATCGGTATCGGTA
The DNA here is from genome assembly GCA_034641835.2 of Pinus albicaulis. Classification (NCBI taxonomy): domain Eukaryota; kingdom Viridiplantae; phylum Streptophyta; class Pinopsida; order Pinales; family Pinaceae; genus Pinus; species Pinus albicaulis. The sequence goes on from JAXQQM020089063.1 coordinate 306,017, forward strand.
CCATTTCCTTTGAGAGGGAGTCTGGTAAACCCTTCGTATTGAAGGAAGTGATGCATGTTCCAAGATTGAAGAAGAATCTGATCTCTGTGGCGATGTTAGAAGACAAAGGATATGATGTTGTCTTTAGCGAGGGAAAGGCTTTCCTGCATAGTAAGGAAACTGGAAAGACCCGAAGGATAGGGGTTCGAGTTGAGAACCTTTATCAATTGCAGGTAGATGGCTGCGCAGCAATGGAAGGCAAGGCAGAAGGAGTGGTGAGCCGGGATGATGGCGAGTTGTGGCACCGGAGATTGGGCCACCTTCACCATGGAGCTTTGAAGATACTACAACAGATTTCTACTAGGCTTCCTAAAGGCACTCTTGCGCAGTCAGATCAGTGCAAGGGGTGTACCTTGGGAAAATTTGTGAAAGCCACCTTTCACGAGAAGGATAGTCGCACCACGACGATCCTTGAGAGAATTCACACAGACGTGTGTGGACCTTTCTCAGTAGCTTCGACAGCAAAGCATAGTTATTATGTGATATTTGTTGATGATTTTTCTCGTAAGTGCTGGATCTTCTTCATGCAGAAGAAGAGCGAGACATACTCAAAGTTCAGTGAGTTCAAGGCACTGGTTGAGAAAGAATCGGGGAAGCAGGTCAAGGCTCTAAGGAGTGACAATGGTGGTGAATTCATCTCTGGTGAATTCAAGCACTTTTGCAGCGCAAAAGGAATTCGAAGAGAGCTCATAGCACCTCATAACCCACAGCAGAACGGGGTTGCTGAGCGGAAGAACAGAACGATCGTGGGTGCTGCACAGGCAATGTTGCATGACCAGGGCCTACCCATTCACTTGTGGGCGGACGCATGCAATACTGCAGTATATGTGCAGAACCGTTGTCCTCACAGGACACTTGGCATGAGTACACCCGAGGAGGTGTTTTCTGGTAAGAGGCCTGGTATTTCCCATTTGAGGATTTTTGTTTCACTTGTTTACATTCATGTGACAAAGGATGCCAGGAAGAAGCTAGAGCTGACTGCGGAGGTTGGGATATTTGTGGGGTACACTGATACGCCCCATAACTATCGTGTGTATTTGCCAGACAGTCGCAAGACTGTTGTGCGACGGGATATAAAATTTCAGGAGGAGAAAGCCATGAAGTGTTCGCTTGAGAGGGAGCCACACTTGCATGCAGATGAGGAGCTATTAGTTCCTAAGGATGAGCCTCAAGATGTGGATCAGCCACAAGAGGAGGTTCATGGAGTGGAAGAGACCACTCAGACAGCACCAACCGTCAGAGGGCGGAAGCGCACTACAGAAGCTAAGCGACTGGCTCAAGATGCAGAGAAGGTTGTAGGAGAACCTACATCACAGCGCAGACAGAGACAGTCACCTGACCGATATACTGGATACATGGCTCTTGTGAGCAAGTGTATCGTGACAGAGCCATCCTCTTTCGAGGAAGCTGTGGAGGACCCCGCATGGGTAGATGCCATGGTGGAAGAGTATGATTCGATTGTCAGAAGAAGTGCATGGGAGATTGTCCCAAGGCTGGAAGGGAAATTAGTGGTGGGTTCGAGATGGATCTACAAAGTGAAGCAAGCAGCTGACGGGAGTGTGGAGAAGTACAAGGCAAGATTTGTTTCTCGAGGCTTTTGATAGATAGAGGGGATCGATTATGAGGAGACCTTTGCACCTATCGCAAGGTATTCTTCCATACGGATGATTCTTGCTCTCTCAGTGCAGATGGGGTGGCACATTCATCAGATGGATGTGAATACTACGTTCCTCAACACAGTCATCGAGGAGGAGGTGTACATAGAGTAGCCTGAAGGTTTTAAGATCTTCAGCAGCGAGTCGCATGTGTGCAGGCTCAAGAGAGCGTTGTATGGGTTGAAACAAGCACCTCATGCTTGGTACACACGGATAGACAGTTATTTCACCGGACTTGGATTCTCCAAGAGTGAGGCGGATCCGAACCTATACCAGATTGTGGTGGAGGGTAAGTTGTTGATCATTGTACTTTATGTAGATGATTTGATTTTGACAGGTGATGAACTGTTGATACACTCATGCAAGGCTGATCTTGCAAAGGAGTTTGAGATAAAGGACTTGGGCCTCCTTCATTATTTCCTTGGGTTGGAAATTTGGTAGTGCAGTGATGGACTGTTTGTTTCTCAGGGTAAGTATGCACGGGAGATACTGGAGAAGTTCAACATGCATGGCTACAAGCCTGTTGATACTCCTCTTCCTGGTGGTTGGAGGAAGGAGGATGCTACCTCAGCGGAGGTAGTGGATGCCACTGTTTATCGACAGTTGGTGGGGTCACTTATGCAGTTAACCAGCTTTCACAAGCTATGGTTAAGCCTACCAAGCTCTTTTGGAAGGCGGGGAAGCATGTATTGAGATATCGCAGAGGCACATCGGGATATGGTTCATGGTACAGACAGGAGGATCAGTTGAGGCGGCATGGCTTCACGGATTTGTATCATCATATCAGAGATTGTGTGCAGCGGAAGGTCATGTTACTTTCATAAATTCCTACGGAGGATCAAGATGCTGATATCTTGATGAAGGAGCTCACCAAGAGAAAATTCGAATACCACAAGGGCAGGATAGGGGTTGCAGATAATTCATATCTTTTTGAGAGGGAGTGTTGAGATTGCAACAAGATGATGAGCTTAGTGGAAAGGAGTCGCCTTCACTAAGTGGGCCCACAGGCTATTTTTGGTGCAAAGTCTATTTTTAGACTATGTCTATTTTTAGACATGTGGATCATGATTCTATGAGTTGCAGGATGCTATTTGTGGAGGGTTGGTCAAGTTGGAAAAATAGATGGACTTCTATTTTTAGACATACTGGGCGGAATCTATTTTTAGATTGCCAGTCTAAAAATAGATATGTCAAATATTATTATCTCTTAATAATATTTAGACTCTAAACATTATCTTATTCTCTTGGAGCACTTCAGTTAAGTGCACAGATGTGGCACAGGAGCTGACAGAAGGAATTACGCTATTCCTGAGGGTTATGTGGAGCTATTGCATGGATACTTCACTTAGAACTCATGTGACAGAGTTTGGTGGAGTTGATTGAGGAAGTTAGTGGAGTTGTATTCAGTTTAACTAATCTAAACATAGTTGAGCTATTTGTATTCAGTTTAACTAATTGATACAATTAGTGAGAGTGGTGTGAATTAATTATTAATTAATTCACTAATTATATACTCATTAATCAACTAAAGAATACATTAGTTAACTTCAGTGCATGAATAGTTTCAGTGGAGACCAGTGCAGGAATAGGTTAAAGAGCAGGTTAACTATCAGTTGTGACTATACTGTTGTTATTTGCAACACACAGATAGGTGGAGTAAGCCCATGAGGATTGCGCAGTTCAGGCGAGGTGGTTATCTATTTAATGAAGCCATCCCATAGCTTTGAAAATGCAATAGAGGCTAGCTATCAAGGTGCAAAAGATTGGAGCATGTGGTTTGCTAGATCTAGCTTGATAGTGTGTAGCAATTGAGGGTGTGCATGAGAGCTTGTGAGGTGATTTTGTACTATGATTGTTACATGATCTCCATGACATATAATATATAGATAGTTGGGGTTTTCATCTTTAAGCTTTCCCATTAAATACTGTGTTCATATGTGTGATTGTTTTCGGTTTTAATGTATGCATGCAATTGATTTTATTTCCGCATGTGATGATCAATGGTAGAAGAGATTCTGTATTATGCATGAAGCTAAAATAGTGTGTGATCAGGAGAATCTTGGTGAATAATATCTTAGTTATTCAAATTTCTACAATTTTTAGCTAAATACTCCCCTTTTATTTGCCTAATGATCAGCTCTGAATCTCCTTGGACTGAGATTTTCTTGGCTCCTATGTTTTAAAGCAAATGCAAGCCAAGGAGGAGGGCTTCATATTCTGCAATGTTATTAGTGCATTGGAAATCAAGTTTGTAGGAATGAACATCATTTGTATTATGTATCCATACACCAGCTCCAGAACCATCTTTGGCACAGGAGCCATCAAAGCTCATGTTCCAAAGTTTTTCCACTTCATACTCACTATCATGTTGTTGTTCAAGGCTGCTAAAGTTTGGGTTGTTATGTTCTTCATTCGAGGATAGATTTGATTGTTTTGGTGGAATTAACTCTTTCTTATCTTCATTTTCCTTTTTGATGATTTCATCTTCATTATACAAGATAAATGAATCAAGATCTGAACGAATATAATAAACAGGAGTATTGTTTGGCCTATCTAGGCTACTTACCATATATTTCATATGAAATTCTCGGTAGAACATCCTTGTTGGGTTAAAGACCGGGATGGTAGCATATGACATATCCATTTGAAGGCTCCCTTGAAGTTTAGCTCCCCATGATCTGTATAAAAGCATGCCATACTTTGGGGGAATATCAGCAACTACTATGTCCATGACTAGACCTTTAGCATGGATTTGTGCCAGATTGACACATAAATCCTTTATTAGGCCCAAACATTTGACTCTTCTTGAATCAAAAGAATACAGGTATTTGTAAGGTTTAGTAATTTCTAGGCCTAATCTCTCCATCACCACCTTTGGCATCAGGTTGTGAGAGGCACCAGAGTCTAGCATGGCATTGTACAAAATTTAATCATGTATGTTCAGGCTGACATAGAATTGGGGGACGACTCCTTCTTGGTATTTCCCTTCTTCTTCAGGATCAAACAAAAGTTCTGGTTTGTCACCAGTCAAGTTTAGAGTATCAGTATCATTTCCTATATTCAAAGATTTCAAGACCTGTTTTTATATACATCCTGGGTTACTAGTTCAGCAAGGGGTATGCTAATTTTGATCTTGGAAGTTTCTCCCTCAAGCCTGAAAGGTGCTAGTGTTCTTGACATATTTACATATGTTTTGTTAGACACAGTCTTTTCAACAGTTTTGATTTGCTGTCATTTTGAACAGATTTTTCAGGGCCACTAGTAGAGGTACTAGGGCAGCTTGGGACAACACTTTGCTGGCTCATTTTTTCTTTGTTCAGATCAGTTTTTTTAGCCATGGTGTTGATACTATTTGTTGTCTTTTTACGAGAATTTTTTGATATTTTCCTAACAACAGTGTCTGTGTTATTATTCTTAGAATTTTCTTGGTTCTTTTTGCTCCTAAGGTCATATTGCCTATGGACCTCCATTATGGAATTTTCAAATCCTAATTGGTAATATTCAGAATCTTCATGGTTAGTTTCAGTTTGGTTTGAGGAAAAGAATCCTTGTTCTTCTTCAGTGAGAAAAACATCACCCTCACTGTTAGATCCTATCAGATTTACATGATTTTCTTCCAACCTTTTGGTCTCCCTTTCTTCTTCATCTACATAGTTGTCTTGGACAGGAGGCCTAATTTGTTGGTCATTGTCTCTTTGTCTGTTTTGAGGAGGGTCTCTTCTGAAATTTGGATTCCTAATTCTGTTTTGGGGATTTGCTTGGTTCTCCCTAGGAGGTTCTCTTTCAGTTAAGTTTATCCTTTCCATCATTCTTTCCATTACCCTCACTAAGTTATCAATTTTGGCATCAGATGATGAGGTTGAGGCCATAGCTTCATCTTTGTATGTAACTCTTTTTTCTGACCTTAACCTAGATCCTTTTTCAATCAGATTTGCTTCTACACTTACAGCTTCCCTCTGCAGGTCTTTTAAAGTTAAGGGGTCTCTTTCTCTCAACTGATAGGCCATGTTTGGGTCAAAACCTTCTGGAAATTTTGCTAAGGCTAAGCCTAGTGGGCGTTTCATGTTTGGTGGAAGTGCATTGTAAACACTATTGAACCTAGTGCAATAGTCTTGGACACTTTCCCCTACATTTCTCTTAAGTTTTATATATTCTGAGAGGATTTGGAGAGGGTTCTTTTTAATTTCCCATTTTTTTATGAATTTATGGTAGAGAGAAGGGAGATCATGTATGTTGTTAGGAGTCAAGATTTTGAACCATTTTTTGACTTCTCCTCCTAAGCTTTGGGCAAAGATCCTCATCTTAATGGTCTCTTATTCTATTTCCATGTAGTCAAAGGCATCATTCATCTTATCTACATTTTGTTGGGCGGTGGTAGATTCAGTTCCGGTAAAGTGGGGAATTCTGGATTGGTAATCATTTGGCAAAGGAACCAGAGGTTTTGGTAGTACCAAGGGGGAATACCATGCTGCCATGATGGTAGAAAATGGAGGATTTACAAGAGGAGGGTTTCTGAGAGGGGGTGTAGGATGAAGTGGAGTGGTTTGCACAGTGGTGGTGGAAGTACTTGGACCAACAAACTGATTTTGAGCAGATTTGGTATGGAAAGAGCTAAAATGATAGAGAAGATGAAAATCAGGAGGGGTGGAAGGAGAAGCTTCTCTACTAGAACTCTGCTGCAAATCTATGGGCTCAAGGTCAGTCTGGTTAATCTCACTATGTGACTTGGTTATAAACAGGTTCTTTGTAAGGTGCAAGTCAAACTGGGGATCTTGTAAGGCTATAAGATGTTCAAGAACAGAGCTTGCTCTATGAATAGTCCTAACAGTAGTTGAATCTGTAGTTTTGGAGGTTTACCACAAAATATTTTCTGGGTCATCAACTATAGTAGGAGGATTTGGGTCTAGATGAGATCTAGTATTGATCCTTTATGAAGCTAGATTTCAAACTCAAAATTCAGAGAGGCTAAAAGTTTAGGACTATTTTCAGAAGGGCTGACCTCTCTTAGCGCTTATTAAACTTACACAGTATGGGACTACGCTTGTAAACTTCTCAGGGTTGTTTTGACACAATCCTAGGGAAGTCTAATGAGGACTGGTGAATTAATAGGCCTACTGGAGGCTAGTGGAGTCGCCAGGTGGATGTTTTTTGTTGTTTTGAAGATATATGTGTATGGTCCACCACCAATAAGCAAAAATAACCAATCTAGGGATGTTTTTTGGGGTTTTATGAGTTTCTTTATGTAGCCCTAAGGTTTGTATGAGTGTCCTACAACTGAGTCATCATTTTTCTAAGATGGTGAAACAACCAGATTTTACTCTTGGCTAACACTTAAGTTTTCTATGATTTTGATGAGGGTTTCTGAAGCCCTAAGGGATACTTTGATTATCACTGACTCAATGGTCCCACCGTGATCGCCATTATGTTAGTGTCCCATAATTTAGCAGATTGGTAGACCAAATGCACAGGGTAACATCAAAAAAATCTTTGGAGTCCTGGGACCTAGCCTTCCTAGACTCAGAGAAGGTTCTCTCTATTTATATGCAAAGGATATTTATATGCAAAGGATATGAGAAGGGCTAGTTGTTAAGTGTAGGGTTTGTTATTTATTTTGGTTGTGTAAGATGGTCGAGTATAATATATAGAATGAGAAAATACTCAAATTATTGGGCTATGGAGTCTATAAAAGTCATGAAAGGCTCATCAAATAGATTGGGGAACATCACAGGGCAAATCTAGCTTGGCCAATGGATTCTCAAGCTTTTAAAGGAAATGAGATGGACATCAATTGTGTGAATAAAAGTAGGATAAAGGGCAATCAAGAATCCTTTATCACGTACTTTTTAACAAGAAGGGACTTAAATAACATAAGCATAAAGAAGCAATCAATAGACAGGGCAAACCATAAATTCTTTGATTCAACTTCAGCAGATAATTATTCAAGACAAACATTCCAATGAAATATAGAAGGCGAGAAACTCATTTAACTTCTAGTGATTTCACTTTCAATGAAATAAAACATTTAAGACAAACATATAACTGTAACCAAAGAAGATGGAATGCCTAAACATCATTGATCATAGCTATGAAGATCTCCAAAACAATTATTTAAGCAGGTACAAAGGGTATGATTGAAACAAAACATCTTTGGCAGGCCTAAGTAATGGTAATTTAGAGAGAGACTTCAAGAACAATGTTTAGTGACATCAAACAAGCAGGGATAGCCATAAATCATCTTTGATACCTACTGTATTGAAAAATTCATGAAATAAACAAGCTTAGGGGGTCTAGAGAGAAATTAAGAATTCTCTAAAATGTCCTAGCAGAGGAAAACATAAAGGCAGTGAAGAACAAACAGAGCTAAGGTGCTTTTGAAAACATTTCTTAGTATAAATCCTTTGTTCTACTGCAACATAGAAAGATGAAGACATAATGAAACATGAGAAAACAATAACTGAATAGAAGCACTTCACCATTAACCAAGCTCAGGGATCCTGCAAGCAAGCCTCCTCCATCAACAAACAAAACAGGACTTTCACAAGCTCCAAAAAACCAATTTCTCTTTAACTTCCAAAAGAATATGTATTACTTCAAAGAACCATAAAATTCGAACAAGATAATGAGCTCAAATGTAGTATTTATTTGCAAATGAGGAGGTGAAGCTGAGTTAAGGTTTGGGTGTCATTTATTACAGAGTTAATGAATTTACCTTGAAGACCATGCAAGGCTCAGGGAAAAAATATCTGAAGATACTTCTATGGAATAATAACTCCTATCTTAACTTCTGAGAGAATATATTTGAGATGTTTGACTTTAAGGCCTATTATTAACTTTACAATAACTACTGGTAGATAGAAAATATCTCTGACTGAGTGCAATAACTGTTTGATGCTTTATTGAAGGAAATAAAGCATTAGGTGGAAAAATATCTTTGAAATAAGTAACTTCCTGTAGGTGCAGTTAATTAGAATGTGTTTTAGGTTAATCTACCTCTTATTTTGTTTTTAAATTATTTATTTAGGCCTTTAAACTCTGTCTTTAAACTTTTACTATCTGTGTCTATTATTTTTCTCTTTAATCTTCTTTATCTATGTCTGTTCATTAATCCTTTTGTTTAATCTTTTTTATCTTTTGTCTGTATCCTTTGGTCTTTTAACTATCTGCCTTGATTACCTTTAACCTCTAATTTTGTTAGCTAATCCTTTGTTTTTACCTTTGATCAGTGATTAGCCCTTTAATCCTTTAATCTTCTTTTCTTCATTTTTTCTCTGACTGTGTTTGTTTTCTGCATGCAGGGGATGCTTCCTTTCATGGTAGGAGGGTTAATTGACCATCGATTATCATGTTTCATCGATGGTTAATCTTGATACAAGGCCTCTAATCATTTTTTATTCAAATCGAACTTCCGGATCATCACCCAGAGGCTCATTTGGACGTTTTTGGACCATCGAAATGCTCTTTAGGCATTCCACCATTAAACCTGAACAAAAAAAAAAAATTTGTCACTTTGAAAACCTACGGGGAGGGCCTTGACTCCGATTTTCTGTGGTTTTGGGCTTATCAGAGGGGTTTGCAGAGGAGGAAATGGCATGGGAGGTAGGGTTCCGAAGGTGCAACTGGCAGAAATTTGAACAGAGGCAGGAGAGTTTAAAAATTGGCGCTGAGGGATAAGAAGTTTTGAAAACCGAAAATGGTTTATCATGCGGTAGAAGGGTAATAAGTGGTTTTCGAGAGGGGGCATGCGATATGGTCCAATGAATGACACGCGGCAGGGAAAAACTGCCATTTCACATGGGTTATAGGACGTTAACCCTGGCACAATTATATTTGCGATATGCGTTGGGGATCATCAGATCTCGGGGAGAGAGATCGACGGTCATCGCACGCCTCAAGGGTGGTGAGAAGGTGGTCAAGTCGGCGGTAGTGGGGACAGGTGGCGCGATTTCATTGGCTCGTAGGGCTTAAACGGGGAATGGACCCAAAGTTTTAATAGATCAATGAAATGCGGTAAATTTATAAGGTTTCGAATGGGCGCAAGGTATGGTGGAGAGTGAGGCCCAGTTTTCAATATAACAAAGGTTAATGAGGCATTTTTATAAGGTTTACGGGGGGAATTTATAATAGAAAGGGCGGAAGTGGGATTTATTTAGGCCAGGGGCTTATGGATAAGCAAGGTCGAGGTTACATGAGCACGAGGGGGTTGGGGCTAGAGGAAGAGGGGTTTAGGCCTTTATAACATAAGGTCAGGCTTTTAATATAAAAACAGGGTTTTTATATATAAAACAAAAGACCCAATAGGCTTAAGTTTTGATTTTAAAAAATGTAAAAGAGGGCCTTTTACATTGTTTAATATACACAAAGGAAAATGAGGAGTGGAGGTTTCATTTATGAAGGTTTATGAAGGAAAAAATGGGTTTTTTCAGAAGGGAAAAAATGAATGAGAATGTGGATATGGAGAGTGAAGATGAGATCAACAAGCCCAAAAATGAAGTCCTTTTGGAGCAATAAGGTAGAATTTAGAAGTCAAAGAGAAATATATAATAAAATAGATTGATTTAGGATAATGAAGGCAGAGAGATTTCTAAAACTCACAATATTCACAAATCTTGTTTTTAGAAATCTAGGACAAGTACTTAGTCATCTTCAAAACAGCAAAAACTACTGATGACTAACACAAGGCATCCAATCATTCTAAAAAGTCTATGCTTGTGGGCTCTGCCCTAGATAAGCATCATGGAAGAACACTATGGCATTAAACGCATATCGGAATAGTCGCACCCAATCATGTGGTACATTTACCACACATCTCTGAATAGCCTCGGGGAGGTCCTCTACTGCAACCATATGAACCTAGTGGTTCAGACCCTCCAAGTTCCTCTATATGGCATGGAGAACTCTCCCAGGGTATTCTGCAACATTCTCTACCTCTCTTCTGTAGCACTTGTGCCTCGGTAGATCCTCAGGTCTAACTGGTCCAACATCTATAACATGATCAATAATTTTGTAAGTACTTTTTCCTATCAAAAATATTTTTTCATTTTCATATTTTTATCGAAAAAAGAAAAAAGAAAAAATCATTTAAATGTGATCTTACTAATCGCTCCCCATGTAGCTTTGGGTGGTAAGGGAAAATCTAGAACTCCCCTGAAGTCCATACTTGCATAGGCGTAATCATGTATGGTGATCACATGTTCTCCCCACCATAGGAAGAACTCATCATCCCAAGTAGTCTTAGGAACCTCATCGCCCCCTAGTCTCTTCGTAAGGCCAGCCCATCATGCTATGTTTGGATCCTGTGGGCTACTGATGGTCAATATCACCTTGGGTCGAAGCCCATGTATTCTCTCAAAGAAGTATCTACACAAGATGGTACCATATCCAAAATGATTAGTCTTACCTTTCCAGATGGAAGTCAATTGTTTCTTCAAGTTGGTCAACAGTGCAGTGCACCAATCATATAGATTAGTTAGGCAATCAACTTCCAAACTCATGTTTGCCCGTGAGGCCAAGTGTAATGAAGCTCACCCAACTACTCGGACTATCGTTAAAGGAATGATTTTCATATGCAATCCTTGAACATCTCTGATTGGGATCTAGGTCCCAACCTTTTGAGTATCCTCTGAGCAGTATAGTTGGATGTAGTCATCTACATTCGACCCTCCTGGTGCCTTTCCCTACAAATTCATTGGCTCTCCTCTTTGAGAAAGCCTAGTAATGAAAATATGTCTTTGATTTCAGTTTTCAAAGGCATTTGATCAATCATGAAGCAATATTCCTCCGGGTCATAGTAATTAACAAGCATCTCCAGCAATTTTGTATTGGTTTTCATATTGAGAGTTTTGAAAAATTTGAGCAATCTACATCCTTGGAGCACATCCAAAGAAAATTGATCCTCCATTACCTCATTTTCAATTGCACTAAGCTCCCTCTCTCTCCAAATGATGGTCATCCTGAGTCAATTAATAAATTAATCCATTAGATTTTTATTTTCAAAAATTACTGATCCATGGGGATATCGGTGGCCACCCACCTATTCCATTTGGATCCGCACCATCAATTCTTGTAGCTTTTCAGTTTTGGCACAACTTACTATTTTTGACAGTTTTTTCGGGTCCTGAACTTTCAGAGCCTTTTTGAGGCCCTAAATGACATTTTTTAGGAAAACTGAGAGCAACCCTATTACATCCCCAGGAAGTTGAAACACCAATTTACCCAAACGGGGCCCATAGTTTTGGCACTTCATATCCTTGTTTTATGTTTTTGGACGTTTGAGTTTTCTATTGTTTCTTAATAATAAATAGGCCCTTGAGCCTCATTGTAACACAGTTCAGAGGTCTATAGCCGCCACATCCCTTCTTAGAGATATGCTACCAGCACCCTAGCTATTTTTATTTCCATTATGTCTGTAAGAATATTTCAGTCATTTGATTTAAATAAAATGAAGTATTGTTTCCACTTCATCTATGTGTTTATGTCTATTTATGTATTTTATTGTGTTCCTGCATAAATCTAGACCAATTACTCTGTGCATATGCATGTTTCATTTACATGCAGTCGCGTCTATACACATCTTGGATATTTTCAACCTACGTACACATAGAGGGTTAATCTAAAAAATTAATTCCTATGGTGAAATTGACTTAAATTACTTGAATTGATAACAAAAATGATTACTAAGATGATTGGGAGTATTACCTGAAAATTTGAGCTGATTCGGTTGAGAATTGGTCCGGATTGAATTTGGGGATTTATTACTCCAAAGCTTTTTCTCAAATTCACCAATCCACTCATAAACAAATGTGAGTTCAAAGTGTCTATTTATGCCCAAATTTCAAAAAAAATTCAAAACCCACTTGTATAAATTTTTGGTTTTAATTTTTGAATTTTTCCAATACTTTATGACCTTTTGGCTTGTAAGTGCTGGGATGGGTTATTTTCAAGACCATTTGATGATTTTGAAATGATTTTGATCGCTTCAATTCCATGGTCGATGGCCCATAATGGTAGGTATTGTGTTCAGAACTGACATATAGGTTAGGGAAATTCACTTTCTGTTGTACTTATGCATTCTAGCCTCCATACTAAAATCTTGTCATAGGGTCGACCCCATCATGTTATGATTGTTAAACCATTTTCACTATTTGATTTATGAAATCATGATATGATGGTATTGCCATCCTTTACATGGGCTTCCTAGTTAGATACTCACTAACATATGTCACCCATGTTGCAAATTGTGTAGGCTCGGGAGTCCTCTTTAGTCCCGCCATTACTTGTGCGATGAAGCCTCATTCTTCTTCTTCTTTGCTATCTTTCTAGATTTATACCCTAGAGGCTCCTTTTGTTGAGTTGTTTTGTTGCGTTGCATATTGACCATTTGTATTTCTTGGCCTTAAGTCGGCTTCACTTGGACTCGTTTATAAGCCAACTTTTTGACCACGTCCTTCTTCAAAGTCAGCCTTGAAATCACTTTGCATCTGCAACTTGACACCCTTTCCCGTGGACAAAATATTCCTCTGAGTGTCATCTACCAGTTTCACCACCTTGCATTGAGCATAGGATTGTTCCTATCATATGAACTAGTGCATATGTTTTCTGAAACTCATTCTATCCACTGTACTATAGGCATTCTTTTATTATTTTTCAAGTTTTGAATATGAAAAAGACAAAAAAATAAAATATCCCAAAAAGAGCAGGAATGGGACATTACTTCCATATTTGATGGCAATTAAGAGTCAGTTTTGTCGCCCTTGAAAAAAGCACAAAAAAGCTAATTATTTTCTCCAATTGGATGTAATTTAGTTTGACTTAGGAGAGACAAAACCATTTATTGAGTCATTACTCCCTCGGTTGGTTATCTCTTCCAATCACATGAAGGGTTTTTTCATACCTCTTGCATGACAAACTTATACAAAGTTATCATATGTTGCCATAGTCACATTGAATCATGCTTTTTTTCAAGGGAATTAAACCTAAGTCGGCCTTTTTGCGGTGTCTCTTGACTCATTTTTCAGTTGTCTATTCTCGGTCTGTTAGAGTCTTGTTCTATCACATCACCTATTTTATCCTTTTCTCGTGCTAGTTTGAGAAGGTCTCCATTGACTTATTTCTAGTGGGTTTTTGTCTTATCGACTTTGAAAATTTTCTTTGAGAGTAAACCTAGAGCCATACCCTAGCCCTATTTACATCATTGATAAGTGACATTGTGCTCAGAATTTTATCAACACCATGGGTCTTTTGCTGAGTGGTTTCCCTTGTGTTCGACTTCACCTTTCATTATCACACCTGGAATTCGTGTAGAACCTTGGTTTCCATTTGACCCTATCGGTGGATTCCTCGATTGTTTGTCATATTTCATTATTGTTTGGTTCAGAGGGTTTTTTCCGTGCGCTAGCTACATTTTGTGCATGCCGGAAACGTGCTTCAGGTTGGTTACTTTACTTTTCTTCATTTGATATCTTCCAAATATTGGCCTATGGGTTACACTCATGTTGGATTGATGTGGGATGCCTTAATTCCTTCCTTCCAGTAGATATTTTCCCATCAACTCTGACAGATTTCTATGGGAACAAGGTCTCGAGTCCTTTTGTCAGTACTGTTTTATGGAAATCAAACCTACAGATAAGTATGCTTTCCCTAAGTGTAGTGGTGCACTTAGAACAATAGAAAGAAAGATATTTGACCTTTTCCTTAAAATGAATATATAAGGGAAGAAAACCTACTTGTAATATGTTCACTTTTCCGCGCCTCCCTTTGTCACTTCCATCACTCTCAATCGAACTGAACTCGCTAGATTGGTACATGCAATAGAAAACATAAAACAAAAAATGACATAAAGGCAATATGATCTATTCAAGTTAAGCAAATTGAATCGATTGAATTTTTAAATACACATATAACATCATTGACACATGAATTAGGAAAGTAACAAATGTCTTTATTATGAAGTATAAGGAGAAGTTACAACCAATTGATCGATTCGATGTCAACCCTCCATCTTCAGTCTCATCCTCATCACACCAGCATCATCAATCCAACAACATAACATTACATGAACGATACCTCTAAGAGTTGTTATCTCACCAGCATAACTCTACTTAATACAAATTCTTGCTCTCTTGTGCACTATGATCAGTGCTCTATTTATAAGTAGATGAAGGTAGTTTGACATAAATGAAAAATTGAATGGATTCCAAAAATGGGTGAAGAATTTTCCTTGTTCATATTGAATATTTCAGTGATCTGGTGGAATGTTCTCAATTCATTTGACTTGGTGGGCATTGGGTTAGCATGGAAGATTGGAGATGGGTTTAATTTGTAGTTTGGGTTTGATACATGGTCCGGTCCTAGTATGGGGCATATTCTTCCTTAAGACCTTATTGTCTTCTTAAGAGATCATGGTATCACTCGTGTGGCACATATAATTTTTTTTGTCTGAACCCACAATTTGGAAACAAGGTTGGATGAATGGAAATGAATTGTTTTTTTTATTTTATTTTGGGAGGTTTGATCACATTAAATTTTTACTTTTTGAGATGCACATATAAGACTATTTGATCATGAGAATGAATTGATTTGGGTGACTGCCCCATATGGTGTTTATACATTAAAATTGGGTTATCTGTCTTAGTGTTGATTTTTTTAATGTTGGGGTGGCTTGGTGGTGGCAAGCTCTTTGGAAATCCAATGCCCATCAAAATCAAAATCATTAGTCTACTACATTATGGAGCGAAACATCCCCACATGGGAGGTATTGCAGCGTAGATTTCTCACGGGGTCGTACTGGTGTGAACATTGTAAACAAATTTTGAAATCATTTGAGCACTTGCCTATCTATTGTCCCTTTACTAAAAATGTTTGGGACACTGTTATTCCATTTATTAGGTCAAAATGTGTATGGGATGGTATATCATTCGAAGGCTCATGGAATAGTTGGCTCAATAGAAGGGAGGCTTGACCTTTTCAGGCTCTCTCCATTATCATTTGTTGGGGGGATTTGGCTTATCTGCCATTAGGCTATATTCATGGATTCATGCTCTTATCTGGAGCAAGTTGTTATGGTTGGATTGGTGATCCTTTCACATTATCTACAATCCAAAGTCTCTATGTGTGGTCGACCTATTCATATCGAAGAGCTGGATGTCTCTATCCCATGGGTATTTTTTCATGGTGCTTCTCAAGGAGAGGAGAGCACCTCTAGGGTTGTTTTATGCTTCATCTATTAGAAAATCATTTCTTCTTGGTCAAAATGGGGATAGGAAGGGGGAATAATAACTAGGCTGAGGTTCTTTCTTCTCGCTGACTTATATCTTTTGCAACTGAGAAAGGATGCACACATCTTCGGTGTTTCGATGACTCTTTATTAGTTGTTAATCGGGTTAACATGATTTAGTGTTTCAATAATATTTTACTTGTTCATCTTGTGGAGCATATTCAATGTATTAAATTGTTCACATATTTTTCATGCTTCCATGTTTACAGCGAGAGGAATGGTATCATTGACGCACTTTTTAAAGAAGGTTTTCTCATGGATTTAATACTTTGGCCAGTGACTGAATTTTGCGGTTCCGATCAATTTTAATTTTATCATCAACCCTATATGGATGGGTTGGATGAGAATGATATTTAATATTATTATGCATGGCACTTTTTCCATTTATGCTTACAATTTTTTGTACGGCTATATATCATACTTTGTGTGACATTATATATGTTATTGTTTGGATGCTTCATGAACTCAGTTTCATGTTTATTTTCTTGATCAACTATATAATGTAAGGACCAATATTTCGGACTATTGTTTACATTTTTGAAAATTTTCCTCACAAGGATAAAATTAATCCTTGAATAATACATGTTTTGGTGTATATGAAAAATGTATTTTCCTTTATTATATAAATGGAACTCAAGGAAGAAAAGCATAATACTTCATTGATATGACCAACATATCTCCTCACACTTAATACTTCATATACGTGGCCATCGCCAGTTGAGTTGACCCAAAAGGGATAATATTTTATATCAGCTAAAAAATAAATTATTAATTGATTTTTGAGATTGTTGTATAATATATTATTATTTATTTATATGAAATTAAAATTTTGAATTTGAATGAGATTATTATTTTATTGATATAGAAATGTATCAAATAAAATATTTTTTATTTAATATTTAATATAAATTTATACTAATATAAATATTTTAAAAATAATTAAAAATTGTATTACCCTTTGAACAACCAATTATATAAAACTAAGAAATTGCATCGGTTGGTTCCAATGGAATCAAACCAAATTCAATATCAAAAGACAAGCTAACCTAGAATTGACAATACTAATACATTTAATATAGGCATGCTCTTTCAGCCCATGATTGATCATGGATTTTTCGAAGGTTCTTTTTCCATTTTTTCTTACAGACATCAATCCATTCTGAAGAGTTGTCAGGAATAGATGTAGAGGAGACAATGGTTGCATTTCCTTGAGACAATTCTATTTTGGGGGGTTTTGCAATGTTGGTTGCTTCCTTATCACTATTCGAGTGATCTGATTCATGTAAATGTTTGTGCCCGTTCATTGACAAAGCCAAGATCATGGTTGTCCTCTTTTGCTTCCAATTGAGGGTTGGACCCCAACATCTTAGGTATGAGATGGCATTACATGTTGATGAGCTAAGTTTTAAGGAATTGATTTGATTGTATAGTTCTTTTGTTGTTGCATGTTTTCTTTCTTGTGAGCTGAAAATTCTTAGATCCTTTTGTATCTTTTGGGTCGTTCCATCCACCGCTCGTTTTCTTGGCATTGGGGAGGGGGGAGGGGCAGTGGAAGAGGGCCCTTGAGAATAAGGGCAAGAATTTTGTAGAAGACTGGGCTATTAACAAATCCTACAAAAAAAAGTAGTGTTTCATAGTCCATCAACTAAAAATAAACTAGTCCCCTCCACTTGAGGAGGATTTTATGAGGCAGCCTTTGTTAAGATCTATTTTGACACATATGTTAGTAGAGATTGTGGAAGAGATGTTGTCCTTGTAGAAATGTTAATAAAAATTATGTATTGCATGGATTATCCTGATATAAAAATTATATGCCATTGTTAAATATAGAATCGCTTCTACAAAAATCTTGTGGAATTTAAAACACGATCACCAATTGCAATATCAAGAAGAAAGATCAATCACACATAACACATATGTTTTTACTGGGAAAGCATAAAGCTAAAAACCCCACTATCATATATTATGTACATATCATGGATCATGAAACAATCTCATACAAAACTCTAATCCAAGAGCTCTTAGTACAATATACAATCATCTCACACTGTCATACAAAAATTGGAAAATTCATGCGACAATTTACTGCCTCCACTGTGTAATCCTAGCTAATAGAAATTCCTAAATGAATGGAATATTGCTTGCCTTGACTGCGCAATCCTCATGGGTACATCCAATGTGTGTGTGGTTGCATGAGTGCACCCACTAATGTCACAACTAATAGTCAAACTGTCCCTTTCACCTACATCTCAACTGGGTCTCCACTGGATTTGACATGCATGTATTTAATAGTAGTAAATATTTAGTTTCCTGCGAGACCACTGATTGTGAATTAATTAATAATTAATTGAATAATCTCTCACTAGTGTATCTTCAGTTACAACTAGTAGAATTGAGTTTAACTCACTTAACTGAGTTAAACTACTTTACAACTCACATGACTACACATCCAACTCTGTTACAACTTTGAATCACTTAGTTACAACTAAGTCCACTTGCATGTCCCACCAACCAACCTTTGAACTCGAATTTCCTATAGCTAACTGATTTTCCACTTCAGTTAATTATTTCCAAGTGCTCATTAACAATATATTATTGTTTAGTGTCCAACTATTATTAAGGGATAATAATAGTCGACATGCATCTATAAATAGACATGAGATCTATAAATAGAACTTGCACATACATCTAAAAATAGAACATCATCTATAAATATAATTTTCTCACCATCTATAAATAGAATTTTCTCATGCATATAAAAATATATTTCCACCTAAAAATAGCATGAGGCTCCATCCTAGTGTAGGCACATAATTTTCACTAGGATCTTCTTGTTGAATCTCAACACTCCCTCTCAAAAAAGAAAGGGATTATCCTTCACCCCGATCCTGTCTCTATGGTATTCAAATTTTCTCCTGGTGAGTGCCTTCGTCAGAATGTATGCATCCTGATATTCTGTAGGAATGTACTGAAGAAACATGATCTTCTGCTGCACACAATCTCTGATATGATGATACCAGATATCTATATGCTTAGATCTATCATGAAACACATGATTAATTGAGAGTTTAATGCAACTCTATTATCACAATGAATCACTGTCGGATCTAAATGAGAACCAAATAAACCAACCAAGATCTTTCTCATCCAGATAACCTCACATGCAGCTTGACTTGCTGCCATGTATTCTGCTTCCACTGAACTGAGTGCCACGGATCTCTGCTTCCTACTGTACCAAGAAACAACTGTAGATCCTATACTAAAGATCCCCCCTGATGTGCTCTTTATGTCCGTTGGGTTGTTGACCCAATCTGCATCCGTGAAGCCATGCAATTTCACCTCATCTGTCTTTCTATACCATAAGCCATACTTAGATGTGCCCCCCAGGTATCTCAGGACATGTTTTCCTTCCTTCCAAAAGAGCTTAGTAGGCTTAACCATCGCTTGACTTAGCTATTTAACCACATAGCATATATCCAGTCTCGTGTTCACTAGATACATTAGTGAACCCACAAACTATCCCTCCATGTGAAACTTACCCAATATATCTCTTGCATACTTTCCTTGAGACAAACAAATTTCACCATCTCGCTGCCATATTTCCAATTCAAGGAAATAATGAAGGAGGCCCATATCCTTCATCTCGAACTCCTTTGCAAGGTCCTCCTTGCATGAGTGTATCAGCTGCTCATCACCATTCAATATTAAATCATTAACATAAAGAACAATGATTAAAAGCTTACCCTCCACCACAATTTGGTATAGGTTCGCATCCGCCTCACTCTTGGTGAAGCCAAGTCTGGTGAAATAGTTGTCTATCTGAGTGTACCAAGCATGGGGTGCTTTCTTCAGCCCATACATCACTCTTTTGAGTCGACACACATGCGACTCATTGCTGAAGATCTAAAATCCTTCAGGCTTCTCTATGTACCCCTCTTCCTCAATGTTCCCATTGAGAAATGCAGTCTTCACATCCATTTGATGAATGAGCCAACCCATCTGCACTAAAAGAGCAAGGATGGTCCTTATGGAAGAATATCATGTGACAGGTGCAAAGGTTTCTTCATAATCAATCCCCTCGATATGTGAGAAGCCCCGGGCCAAAAATCTGGCCTTGTGTTTCTCAACACTCCCATCAACAGCTTGCTTTACCTTGTAGATCCATCTTGAACCTACCACTGATTTATCAATCAACCTTGGAACAATTTCCCAAGCATTGTTTCTGACAATGGAGTCATACTCCTCCACCATTGCATCTACCCATGTGGGCTCCTGCACTGATTCCTGAAAGAAATATGGCTCAGTCACAATACATTTGCTCATGAAAGCCATGTATCTAGTAAATTGGTCAGGAGACTGTCTTTGTTTGTGCTATGAAGTAGGGGCTCCTACATTCTGTGCAACATCAAATCTCAACCTATCAGCTTCTGTGGTATGCCTTCTGCCAGTTCTGATGTTTGGCTCTGTGTGAGTGGACTCCTGCACTCCATGAACCTCCTCCTATGGATGATCCACATCTAGAGACTCATCTTTGGGAACTAAAAATTCATCCTCCACATGTAAGTCCAACTCCCTCTCAAGCGACAACCGCATGGATTTCTCCTCATCGAATTTTATATCCTGTCGCATCACAGTCATCTCACTGTTAGGAAAATACACACAATAATTATGGGGTGTTTCTGTGTACCCCATAAATATCCCAACTTCAGCAGTGGGCTCCATCTTCTTCTTGGTTTTCTTGGTCACATGCACATCCAGTTTCTTACCAGTGAAAGCTTCTTCAGGTGTACTCATGCCAAGTACTTTATGAGAACAAATATTTTGCACATAAACCGCAGTGTTGCATGATTTTTCCCACAAATGCTTTGGTAAGCCCTGATCATGCAACATCGCTCATGCTGCACCCACGATCATTTTGTTATTCCTCTCCGTGACCCCATTTTTCTGTAGGTTATGAGGCGCTATGATTTCTCTTCAAATTCCTTCTTTGTTGCAAAATTATTTGAATTCGTTAGAGATGTATTCTCCACCATTGTCACTCCTCAGGGCCTTCACTTGCTTCCCCGACTCTTTTTCCACCAATGCATTAAACTCACAGAACTTTGAGAATATTTGATCCTTCTTCTGCATGAAGAAGATCCAAAATTTATGAGAAAATTCATAAAAAAAAATAACATAATACCTATGTTTTTCTGTTGAAGCCACTGAGAATGGTCCACACACATATGTGTGAACTCTCTCTAAGATCATCGAAGCATGGTTCTCCTTTTCATGAAATATGGACTTTACATACTTCCCCATGGTGCAACCCTCCACTGATCTAACTGAGCAAGTGTTCCCATTGGAAGTCCAATAGATATTCCCTTCATGACTTTTAAGGCTCCATGATGAAGACGACCCAATCGCCTGTGCCATAATTCGTGCTCATCCCCGCTCACCACTTTTTCTTCCTTGCCCATCATGGCAGCGCAACCATCTACATCCAGCTTGTAGATATTCTTAAATTGAATCCCTATCCTCTTATCTTGACCCATTGTTTTATGTTGCAAGAAGGCTTTTCCATCGATGAAAACAACGTCATAGCCTTTGTCCTCCAACATTGCGACTGAGACCAAATTTTTCTTCAGACCTGGAACATGCATAACATGTTTCAATTGAAATGGTTTACCCAAATCCCTCTCAAAGGTAATGGTACTAATGCCGGTCGCACTGTATCATCCATCGTCACCCATCTCTATATGCATTTGGAGATCTTTCTCCTCCAAGTCACTGAAAAGCTCCTTATCTCCCGTCATGTGGAAGGAAGCACCACTATCCATATACCACACTGATCCCAATGCACTTGACACCATGCATGTGATCAAAGAGAAATCAAGTTCAAATCGCAAGGCAAGGGCCTCACCTGCTACATCTCCAGCAACCTTCTTGTTCTTCTTCTTCTACAGACAGTTAGTAGCGAGATGCCCATGTTCATGACATTGAAAGCAATTCACCTTGGACAAATCCATCTTCTTGCCTTTAGATTTGGATTTTGAATGGAATTTATTCCCCTTCCCTTTTCTTTCCTTGGCAGCCAAAGCACAATCCTCTTCATCATCATGCTTTGATGAAGAGACATCTCTGGTGTTCCGCCTGAACTCCTCCTGCACTAGATCTGACCACAGTCATTCCCAATCTGACAGTTTTTCCCTTCCATTGACAGAGTCTTCATAACTGTGCCAACTATTAGGAAGTCCCAAGAGAGCCAAGCAGGGAAAATTTTAAGGATGGAAAATTATTTTTAAGTTTAAAAAATTGGCGAATCTCACTAGTCCCTAACGTGAAAAATATAAAATGTTTATTGATGTATTTGTAAAATTACTCAAATTTATAATGATATTATATATATTGTCTATATAATTTTGGCGATTTGTAAGGTAAAATATTTTTTATATTGTAAAATTTGGGCGAATCATTTTTAAAAAAAAATGGAAATTGGCGAATCTTTTTTTTGGAAAAACCATGGAAAATTAGCCCACCTGCAAATATTAGCCCCTAAAATTTTCCATGGAGCCAAGCTCACCAAATCATCATCAACAACGGTGATTCCCACACTCCCCATTTCATCCCAACATTGGACAAACTTTGTGAGATACTTTGGAATATTGTCGCCCTTTTCCATCTTGATCTTCCTGAGTTTATCTTTCAGTGCCAATTTCCTATGGTCACTGCTGCTTTGGAAAAGATCCATCAAAGCCTTCCACATAGCATATGGTGTGGATTTCCCATAAAGGCTTGAGACAATGTGGTCTCTTACACCTTCCAGCAAAATCCTCCTCGCCTTTGCCACTTTCTTTCTCCATGCATCAAGTAATTCAACATACGTTGAAGTGGGCTTAGGAACATCACTGTCGATGAATTCCTTCAAGCCATTATCTTTGAGCACCGCCTCCATCCTGTCCTTCCAGGAAATGTAGTTCGAGTTGCCTTTGATTTCATACTCTAGCCACAATCCATTGAAAGCCATTTCTATGTTTACTCAACTGTAGCACCAAGAAAATCTTTCTGCAAATTCGAATTGTTTCCACCAACAAACTCAGCTCCTACTTCAAAATTTCAATCTTCTGTGATTTGATACCATGTATAAATGTTAATAAAAATGATGTATTTCCTGGATTCTCCTGATCTAACAAGTATATGCCACTGTAAATACAAAATCTCTTCTACAAAAATCTTGCAGAATTTAAAACACGATTGCCACTTGCAATATCAAGAAGAAAGATCAATCACACATAACACAAATGTTTTTACCGAGAAAGAATAAAGCTAAAAATCCCACTATCATATATTATGTATATATCATGGATCCTGAAACAATCTCATACAAAAATATAATCCAGGAGCTCCGAGCACAATATACAATTGTATCACACTGTCATACAAAAATTGGCAAATTCATGTGCCCATTTACTACCTGTAGACAACCTGCCTCCACTGCATAATCCCAGCTTATATAAATCCATGAATGAATGGAGTCCTGCTTGCCTTGACTGCGCAATCCTCATGGGCACATTGAATGTGTGTGTGGTTGCATGAGTGTGCCCATTAATGTCACAATTGATAGTCAAACTGTCCCTTTCACCTACATCTCAACTGGGTCTCCACTGGATCTGACATGCATGTAGTTAATAGTAGTAAATCTTCAATTGCATGTGAGACCATTGATTTTGAATTAATTAATAATTAATTTACTGATATCTCACTAGTGTATCTTCAGTTACAACTAGAAAAACTGAGTTTAACTCACTTAACTGAGTTAAACTACTTTACAACTCACATAAATACACATCCAACTCTGTTACAACTTTGAATCACTCAGTTACAAGTAATTCCACTTTCATGTCCCACCAACCAACCTTTAAACTCGAATTTCCTATAGTTAACTGATTTTCCACTTCAGTTAACTATTTCCAAGTGCTCATTGAGAATAGATTATTGTTTATTTTCCAACTATTATTAATGGATAATAATAGTCAACACACATCTATAAATAAACATGCAATCTATAAATATAACTCACACATACATCTAAAAATAGAACATCATCTATAAATAGACATAATCTATAAATAGAATTTGCTCATGCATCTAAAAATAGACTTCCACCTAAAAAAAACCCAAGGCTCCATCCTAGCGTAGGTGCATAATTTTCACTAGGATCTTCTTGTTGAATCTCAACAATCCTGTTATCTTATGTAAATATTTGAATTGGTCAAATTACACAAAAAAATAAAAATAAATTAAAAAATAATTATAATTAATAATCAAACCAACCTAGATCCATCTAAACTAATTATACCAAGTTCCAATAGGGATTAAATCCGAAGTAAAAACCTATTTTAAAGTGAAAAGCGATAGAAATTTGATCCCTCTCGAAACTCGGTAGATCCATAATTAAGATATATCTAGGCTGGTTAAAAAAATTTTAAATAATGCTTAAATTTCAACCTAATTATTTAATTTGTTGTCCATCTAGTTAGTCATTTTCGTTACAAGCATAAATAAAACATGGATTAAAAAATCTAGTGTAGTTGATATTGTAATTCACATTTTTATATAATCAAATAAATTGTATTCTTTGAGGATGTATCTTGACATTTAATATTTTGTGTTCATGTAGCACAATGCTTTTGTTACATGACTTTGTTTACTTCATACAAATTTTGAAGGAAGGAGACACTAAAATATAATAGTGTTATATCATAATAACGAATTTAATAAACTAGCAATTGCACTAGATTGCAAAGGAACTGTCCTAAGTCGATCATATATGGAAGAATAACATAGATGAAAAAAGTCATGTTATGCAATTTAGATGTTTCCTAGTTTGGAGCTATTTCCTTTGCAACATAAATCATTGCCTCTAACAATAAGTAATAAATTAATTTAACTTTACAACAGGGTTACCTGTGCCTACGTGAATGGAGACAACAATTTCATGAGGTATATGCCCTATCAGCCTATTATATGATAGTTTAGTTGTTATAATATATCTTTCACTATAAGCAAATTAAAATAAACCTATATTGAGAATTTGTAAAATTGTAATTGCCTAAAAAATTAATGTTATTGGTAATAGTTATTTTAATTGTGATATTCAAATTTTGTTCAATTGTGGCCCATTGTTCGGGTTGACGTTGATTTGCACGGTTTACAAATATAGAGTGGAAGGCTTCAACTCAGACTGATTAGCTAATTTGTGGATTAATTTTGTGTTCACAAAGTTTTCCATCGTCATTTTAATTTGTATTTCTTGGGTTCTTTGTAAACAAATGGAATTTTTTTCAAATAATTTATATTATATATATATATATATATATATATGAAAGTAAAGATTGATTTTAAAATTTTAATTATAAAATATGTTAATTTTAAGAAGAAAAAAAATAATTAAAAATAAATAAATAAAAGTTAAAATAAATAATATAGCATCACTTAAATTATATATTTGATTTTAATATTTTCTTTCACAACATTTCAAATTATCAAAGTTATAGTTGAAACATTCAAACATTGTTTTAAAATTTTACATTTTATTTTAATATTTCCATTCACATCATTTCAAAATATCAAAGTAACTGTTGAAACATTCAAACATTGTTTCAATGTAATGTTATATATTTTAATTAATTAGAATATTGGGTAATGTTATGTATTTTAATTATACCGAAGGCATGGTTTATATTGGAATTGGAGTTGAGGAATTTCAAATTTTTAAATTACGAATGGTTAAGATTTGATTATCTGTGTTGAAAAAATGTAATAAGAAAGACTCAATTTGACTTAGTCTTGGTCAAATTGAGAAAAATCGAAATTTCCACATAAACAAACAACTTGGAGGCAGTTAACTAAGGTGACATGGCTCTTGTCACTTAGATAGCTCAGTAAATTTGAGTTAGAGGGCTTGGAGTTCAGTTATGCATGTGTGATTGCTAATTTGTAGCAATCTAGTTTAGATATTTCCATATGTATTCAATTAAACTAGTTTTAATTGTTGATAGAACTAGTTGGAGGTAAGTTGTGTAGTGAGACAAAAATATAACTCAGAGTTCATCCCGTTAACTGATCAATCAACCAAAAATTATCTAGTGCATGCAAGGAATTTTAGTTCCTCAGTTGTGGTGGAGATTCCAAGGTAGTGTAACATTAGTTGTAGATTAGTCTTGAGTGTAAAGGTGTTGCATGTAATCAATGATCAATCCTTGGGAATTGCACAAGCATTTTGGAGGAAATTCCTAAAGAATAGGGGTCAATTTCCTTAGGATTTGTGTAAGAAAATAAGAGCTTTTCATTAAACAAAGATAAAGGTTATTCACTTGTAGGTTGAGCTTAGAGCGAGCTAGCAATTGTAATACATTCTTTATTCATCTCATTAATGAAAGCAAGATTAAGGGGTTTTTACCAATTGGTTTCCCCTAGATAAATATGTGTACTTGTGTATGTGATTGATGCATATTTATGAATTTTGTTCTAAATTGTGAATTAATTTTCAAAGAGTAATAAAAAATAAAGTGTCTCTTGATTTAGATTAAATTTCTTGACTAGTTGCAATTCTATCACCATATTTCTACAATTTGAGAATATTTTTCATCTAATACATAATCCAACAGATAATATAGAAAGTATGTGAATATTTTTTCAATTTCTTTGGTTTACTCTTATCTTTAATTTATTTTAAAAAATTATGAAATTTAACCAACATTTTAATTTATTAAAAAATATTTATTAAACATTGCTTTGGCACTTCAACTCCCTCGCGTCAACTCTTTGATCCATTACCATTTCATTAGCATTCCCTTGGCTCTTTGATCCATAATATTCTCTCCCACAAGTAAATCATTCCTGTTAGTCCCTGCCCCTTCGGGGTAGGCAGGGACTATTGTAATCGTTTCTGAATTTTTCATTAGTACTGCACAGAATTTAAAGATAGACAAATAAATTTAACCCTATGTTTGCAATCTATTTTTTTGGTCAACCAATAAGATTAATTCAACCGTCATCTCAACCACTTAGCAGTTTTGAGATCTTATTTGGCCTCATATCGAGGCAATGGCTATTGAAACCTAGGCTAAATGTCCATTGATACAAATTTCTCATGGAATTTATAGTTTGTATTATGTAATGCTAACATTAGTTAGCAAACATTTTATGTTTGCAAATTAATTTGCGGAAAACAGCATAGTCCAAACTCTGTTATTTCATGTTCCAGTTGTAATATTATCTAATATTTTCGGTATCAAAGAGGCTGCATGCAACCGGACTGGTGGTACAGTATCGTGTAGCCACTTGTACTTGGGTTCTTCTGAAGTACTTAACACCTACCCTCCGCTTCCTCGTGTGGCTGTTGAGATAGAAGGCAGTTGTTAAACGCAAAGATTTCAGCTAAAGAAGGGTTTTATATGATCTCTGTGAGAGAGAAACCCTCTTGGCTACTCAACCATCCAACCAGTCGTGCCATCCAGAATCGGGGGAGCATGGGTAGCTATGAATCGACAATCATCCAGCAGGGGATGGAGCTGTTTTAAAATAAAGTAGCATGATAGACGGAAGAAGCCACCCTGCTGATTCATGGATTTATAATTCACGGTATTCCAGGTTTCATGCCATCTTCTGCACTACAATTCCATGTCATTTATTCCAAGTACACCAAAGTCGCTCCAATACCATCTTGTTCGAAGAACCCCGTGCTACCAGGGATCAGATATCTGCAAGCCGAAATACAAATTTCTTAAGAGTGCAGAGAAAAGTAGAGAAAACTAGAATTAAGCGAATTAAGCAAGGGGAAACAGGAAGAAGTCCAAAATAGTTATTTCGATGGCAGATGCAAGTAAGAAGCCTAGAGGCCACATGTAAGTCTCTCTGATTCCTAAAATTTTTCGTAGTTATTTGTGCGTGGTTCTGGTGCTTATTCTACATGCTTCGCTCTCATTCTATAGGTCTTGCAGAGGCAAGTAAATATAAAGATAGCGCTAGACGTTTCAAGGATCACTGAAGAGGAGTAGGTTTTTCTCAATCCAGGTATAAACTAGCATAGATTAATAGAAATTCATGAAAATAAAATCCCCATGGCCAGATTCAAGTATAATTAGATGCAACATTCAAATACAAATATTTTCATAACAGAAAACAACATTAATTTAATTACTTATTGGTTAGTGGGGGTACCTTGATGCTATTCATCCTTAGTTGCGTCATCTATAATTAAATCCTATACGAAATGAAACCGGAGGTCAAAAACTAATCAAGACGTTGATGGCTACTTATCAACCGACAGGCAATTATCTTCAAAACCTAATCCGAGTTAGGTACACACCTGCTTCCACTTGTAAATCTCCTTTTCTTATGTTATTTGGAAAAACCTCATCTCATGTGCGCTCACTCTTATCGTATCCATAATAGCTCAGCAGTCTTTATAATGGAATCTGGTATTTTGGTGCTAATTCATGTCAACTGAAACATGTAGTGGGATTATGGTCAACTCGCCAGCCAAATACTCAGATTAGGCTTCACTCCTTTTTCCCATCTGCTAGAGAAACCATCAGTGGGAAGCATTTGCTACAGAACAGAGAGCGAAGCAAGAAGTGAGTTTTTTTGTAATGGATGACCCTCAGAACCATAATATGTTAATATATGGCGTAGATCTGGATGAGTGATGGAATAAACACCGGACATATCCCATACTTCTCGCTCCCATTGGGCGGCTGATGGAAATGGAATCAAGTGTAGAAGCAGGAAGGATGGTTCACCTTATATAAGGAAGGCTGGCTGCATTTCATTGTTGTTATCAATAAACATCTATTGAAGGCTTTGATTCATCACCATGTGAAGCATGACACCCGCTAGTGTTGTAATGCAATAAAGGAGAATTAATTAGCTCCGCTTTCCTGTTACACTTCCATCAGTGTGGGGGAGATTCCAATCTCTAATCATCTGCAATCTGGCACATGTGCAATCTCTATGTACTACCACAATTTCCTAAACTTTGGCACGAGTCGACTAAGGAACCACTTAACCTGCAAGTTCCTTAGCACGTTTTGTACACAGAGATAAACACGATAAAAGTCAAGGAATGTATTGTGTGCAGCCATTCCAGAAAATTAGTGATACACGCAAGCACGTGGTTTGCATGCAATGGTGCATACCTAGCAACATTCGAAGTTTTTCATATTGTTTATATATATTTTTTAATAAGATAAAATTCAAACATTTTAATAATACAACATTCAAACAAATGGCAACATGCACATTAAATTAACTTTAAACAAGATGGTACAAGTTGTTTCTTTGACCTGTAGTCTTGCTAGCGGTAGGGACTAGCTGCCCAGCAGCCACCTTGTTATGTTAATAGTGATTACGAATGTGAGAGAGAGACATCCCTAGATGAGAACAATATGTTAATAATTGTTTATTATTTTATAATATGTTATGATTGAATTGCATATGTTTACTTTCTCACTTGCTATAATTGGCCATTACCAAAAATTTAATTTTAACCAAATTTCACAAGGAGAAGAACTAGAATGGTGCAAATCCTAATTTGCCTTGGATGCATCTTTGATAGAGGAAGAAGTAAATAGATATGGCTTAAAATAGTTCATCAGCCTACCTGAATTCTTAGGTCATTTATTAGATACACTTGATTTATCTAATATTTTGGAAGTTGTTTGGAAATTAAAATATTTTCCATATCTATATATATATATATATATATATATATATATATATATATATATATATATATATATATGTATGTATGATTTTTGTCTTTCTTGACTACACTACACATTTGTCTCTTCCACGTACTCTATTTAAAAGACATTTCATAAATTGCATATTAATATTAATAAATATTAATAAATAATGTTTATTGACCTCATTTACATTGACATATAAATGATGAAAAAGTATGCTTTCGACGTATATCAACCACATCAACTAATGTGGTTGTTAATTATATGTTTTTTGAGCAAGTTTAAGATTAGTTTAAAATTATAATTGAATATTGAAATTATAAACATGAATAATTTTATTTAAAAATAAATTTTGGGTTTGGAGAATTGTTTGTATAAATAAATTTGTCTCTTATAGCCTAAAGTAGGATGGAGTTTTCTAGTATCTAGGTCAACGTAGATAGTATGCATAGTATATTCACTTAAGGACACAACATACTCACTTTATTTTAGAAGTTAAACATGTCAATTTAGCAGACTTGAACTTGGGATCACAATGATGTCACCCAATGACCTAAGCTAGATTCAATTAACAAAATTATTGATAGCTTAGTATGCCTCCCTCTCACCTCAAAGGAATCAAAGAGGAACTGCTAATACCCAACCAACAACATAAACATGTAAAATTTCCATAATTGAAACTTCCATAGGGTGGAAAGAATTACAAGCATTTTTCCCAATTACTCAAACTAAACTTAATTGACTTAAACATTAATTATTACTTCTAATATTAATATTTAATAAAAATTAACATTAATATTGATGAAACCATGTACAAGATGCAATCTCACAAATACATAAAAATCTCTTTAATTGTTATTTAAAATGTAACTGTGATGTCAAAAAATAGAAAAAGATTTTTCTTTATTATTCAAGAGAAACCATAAGGATGGATATTATAAGAAACCATTATAACTATTAAAAAAATAATGTTGAATTGATGGTATATTTCAAATTTATAACTAATTAATCAAATGCTTCACCAGAGGCGACAAAATTGATAGAAAATCTTGCGATGGATCTATACTTCCAATAATAATGAGTTGTAAATGTCAAATCTTACTAGAAAAAAAATGTGATTGCAAAGATAAATTTCAATGATTGGAAGAAATTGTATTTGCAAAGATAGATTTAAACTTTTGTCATGTTAATTACAAATTATTTCAGATTGACTACCATCCTCCTCTGATTCCAAAGTGTGCGCTTTTAGTTGAATTGAATCAATGCAAATTCCAAAAAGGGCTCTAGATTTCTTTAAAATGGATCCTAGAAGTGGGCATTTTTGAACTAGAGAAATATTTGTTCTTTTCAACAGAAAGACATGCTACAAGATGTTTTGTTACCTGCTAAAAGACAAACATTCACCAACCAAAAAAAATAAAAAAATAAAAGATAAAAAATAAAATAAAATAAATAAATAAAATTTTTGAAGGCATTCGAATAATCATTATCTTCTATTTGAAACAAAATCTAACCCTAAAATCAATATGACATGTGACAAATCTGCCAATCCACCACCAACGCTGCAAACAATTCCCATGTGTTAGTTTACATGCATCTGGTAAAAAAAAACACAAGGAATTTTGCAGGTGATGTCATTCATTGTAAGTTGAAGCACAATTGTCCTCTTGTGTGGATTATCTTCTATGTTTGGTCTTAAATCAATCTTTGCATTAGGATCTATTGTCTCCTTTACAACCTGCAATATAATAAAGCAACAATTGGTATTCACATTAAGAAAAAAATAAGATTCAAGTTGTAACCACCCTCCTCCTACATTTACACAAGTTAATCGGTCTGCTAGGGTAAACTTGTGATGAGAGCCTACTATGATATGATTCAACTCCCCATGTACATTTAAGGAAGTGGAACCGAAAAAACATAATCAATCTGACCTTCTACACATGTTACATAAACTTCAGGAGCCAACCAACCCTTCCAGGTGACCAACCCCTGAGGTAACTTGACATTTTACTAACCTAGAGCCTCAATAACTCATATTCAATAGGAATGCATTCGACTGGGACCCTCCAGTCACTCCCATAGCAAGGGCTTGTCACCGATTGAGGAGTTTTTCAGCTAGTTGAGTCAGCAACCCCATATTTTGTGCCACCTTTTGAGAGCTAGGTTTCAGGCCACTACCCAAAACTTCATGAAATTTCCAGAAATGAAAAATAACATCAAAACAATGATACTAATGCAAATAATTGATCTAACCCCTACTATCCATGGTATGCATTTCGTTAGATATGTCAAAAATAGGCAATCTACAGGTCATATCAACATATTTGAGAATAGGGGTCTCATACTTATCTGAGAATCGCTAAGAAGCATTGATGCCTTATCACACTAGCTACATTATCATCTATTAGGTCATATATTCATTGTACATTCATTTACTAATCAAAACATGATGAGAACCATACATCAAGACTATCATAAAACATCCTCATAACCAACATTTATTAAACATAAATAATAAAGATATAACAACCATAAAAACCACATATGAACTAGTATATTCACCCATCAAATACAAGAGGGAATGAACTCTTATTAACATATGAAAAATGAAACCAAGTATGGGACTTCCACATACCACCCAACCATATATTGGTTGAACCAAATATTTCTTTCAGCGAATCACCCCCGTGCCATATTACAAGCATGAATGTGGGATCTCATGGAACAAATCCAACAAAATCAACCATAAAACAAAAGGAAAGACACCCACAACGCAATGGCTATCTAGAAAATGGAAAGGACAGGGTAATCCATCGTCAATCCAGACAATTTCCCATGTTAATGACATATCATAACCAAGAAACCACATGTTTGTGCCATGCATGCCAAAAATAGAAAGGAAATTATACATGCAACTCAGGACCTACAAGCAAAACCCGCTTGTAGTTGCTGATCCCGATGTCTTGTTGTGTTTTCATACTCTTACTTTGCCTTATTTCTCCAAATCCCAAGTATTCCACACTCCTCCAACAATTCTCCAAGACACTCTAAGTGTACAAGAGTATGAGAGAGAGAGTAGAATAGAGAGCTACAATTTAAAACTGACAAAAATCTAAGCTATAAAAGAAGAAGAAGAAGATGATGATGATGATGATGAACTGAAAAAAAGTTGAATTGACAAAAAGCTACAAAATGATCCTCAAAAGCCTTTTTATTAGTGAGGCCTCTATTTTCTTCATTTTTCATTATTTTCCTTCATTTTCCTCCTCACATGCAACCTGTGACCTTTCTCCTTTTCTCCTAATTTCCATTATTTTCATAAATAAAATGTCAATTAATGCCACTTTGCCTTTCCAAATACTTTGACATTTCCTTTTCCAATTTCCATAGCCATTAATTAATCACAAGTGATCCCCATCACTATGTTTTTTCCCAACATTCAGCTTGGAATATAGGTCCCATAACCATGGTTATTATTTTTGTCTTTAACAACTCTATTACACTGATATGTTTCCAGGGTTGTTACAGAATCCTCCCCCTTGGGGGAGCACCATCCTTGGTGTTCAATGACACCTAAAACCAACAATATTACTAAAAAGTAAAACATACTGCCCATGGAGCTTTATAACTTAGCTCGTTGCGGTGCTTACATTGATCATCTAGCTAAGAATCAAACCAACATGATAAACATAACAACATGAAAAACACAACGACATGACACCCATACTGCTTATTGGAGCTTTATAAAACAGCTCATGGGGGTATTCACATCTATATACATATATACATATGCCAAAACATATGTCAAAAACATTTTCTCAACTAGTGAATAGAGAAGGACGCATAGGCCGCATTTGATCCACCATATCCAATGTAGCTTCATCGGGCCCAAAGTGCTTCTCTTGCACTTTAACCTACTCGATTTCTCAGTTCTGGAACATGAGAATCTTTCTCTACAAAATGCACTGAGGGTCCAGCTGTAATTTTCCTTGTGGTTCCACTTGCAATACAGACCATTCAATCACATGATCAACATCTGTAACATACTTATTAAGCAATGAAATGTGGAGAAAATCATGGGATTTCATTGTTGGAGGTATTGCAAGTCGATAGGCTACTGGTCCAATCCTCTCAAGAATCCTGAGGGTCCTCAAAACCGAGGTATTATCTTGGCACTTCATCTGATCCTCAAGGAGATCTTCTTGGGCTTGATGAGAAAGTACACATGTTCCCCAATATGAAACTCCTGAAACATCATGTTCTGGTTTGCATAACTCTTTTGTCTATCATGTTTTTCCTTCATATTATTCTTGATTACCTACATTTCCTATTCCATATTTGCCAACATGTCCGATCCAATCAACACTGTGTTCACTGGATCACTCCGACTTATGGGAGTATTACAACTCCACCCATACATTGCCTCAAACAAACTCAACCTTAAATATTCTTGGTATACATTTTTGTAAGAAAACTCAATTAGTGGAAGGTACTCTTCCCACTTCCATTTTTGATGCATCACATAGATCCTTAACATATCCTCCAATATCTGGTTGAACCTCTCTATCTATCCATCAATTTGCAAATGATAAGTTGTGTCAAAGACCAACTCTATAATTAGAGTAATTGAGTTGGTTTTGCCTCTTATCATTACGGAACATTTAATTTATTTTGGGGGACACACACTCCTAATTCATAGCTGAATTTTAGGGAATGGTTTCTAACCTCTCTAGAATCTAGGAAGTGACTCATCTCATGTAATTGTGATGCATTTTGGATGGGATTTCGACCCTATGAGGTGTCATTGTTAATATTTTCTATAAGTAGACCCACTTTATTCTTTTCTTGGGTTGGATAGTCTTATGTTGCATTGGAGCTATTATACAACCTTTTGGAATGAAATCAAAGGCAGTATTCCAGAACTTGTGTTGAGAATCTTGTGGTATGCATTGGAGCATTTTTTCTTTCTCGGTATGTTTATCTATTCATGTTGAATGATATGTTTTCCTCTTTCAGATACATGATTCTATGTGTTTATATTGGAATTTTATAAGCAGAAATCATGTATGTTCATGCTCTGTCTTAGACAAGGTTTACATGATATGTTTATGTTCTTCTAAATGAATGAATTCACCTCAGTTCTCATTCAAACTTTCTATCACTTCATCCTATACTCAATTACCAATTAAACATGCTTTCAAGCTACCTATATAGCCTCACACATTCTCTGAAATTTGACCTTGGAATTCAGACCTAAAAACCCTAGACCTAGCCTCCTCACTGACATTCCTATCTAACACTCAAAACATCAAACAAAATCCTATTTACTGAGATTATATACCTAGCCTAATATCAATAGATATTCAGTCATTCCATTGAATGCAAAGTGACAACGAGAGAGCCCTCTCTGGTCCTGGTAGGGCTAGCTACCTAACCTAAAGCCTAGTTTGTGGTTACCTTCCTTCAATCCC
The DNA here is from genome assembly GCA_034641835.2 of Pinus albicaulis. Taxonomy (NCBI): domain Eukaryota; kingdom Viridiplantae; phylum Streptophyta; class Pinopsida; order Pinales; family Pinaceae; genus Pinus; species Pinus albicaulis. Next base: position 341,187 of record JAXQQM020089063.1, read on the forward strand.
ACTCTCAGCCTTGGGAAGTTGGGGGGAGTGATGACACTACCAACACTTCTACGTCCTTCTAAATTTATGATATTTTAAACTTCATATCTTGGAAAAGATAATTTCTTCCCTTTTCCTCTATCATGTTTTCTCTTAAATGCATAGCTTAAGGATCTGCATTCTCCAAGAGTATAGAACTCAAAAGGCCTGGATCACATTACAAAGGAGTAGTATATATTTCTAATGTTTTTCCACAAGATTTTTTAGGTCAAATTTCTTCTCTGTGAAATGATGGAAATCCTCATTTGTGTCTGAATTGTTTGAATGAGAATGTCGTTATCTGTTGTGAGGATTCTTTTTCATAGGTCCATCTATTTTCTATCTTGAAAAAAGTGTTGAAACAAACACTAGGAAGCCTAAAACATAAATATTCCAGAATCCATAGTGCAACCATCCAATACCTTGTACTGACAGCTACAAGATGGTCATTAACATCAATTTTTAAGACTCTTTCATCCTCTTGCAAGGAAATTGTTCCTTTATTGAAATATTTGATATTCCTAATTGTCTCCTTTTTTATCTTCAGAATTTCATCACTTTTATCATGATTTACATTGTAATAAGACTCTATTTTCTCCAACCATATTTTTATTGTTTTCTATAGATATAATCTCACCATATATGGTTGTTGTTTTTAAGATGTGCAAAAAGGACAATAATGATAGAAAGGACAAAAATTTAGTTACTATTTTCAATATATGTTGAGGAAACCATATTTTTGTTAATGTTTTTTCCTTATCTATTGTTAGATGGACTATGACAATGCTACTTGTTAGTGGCATCTCTTTTGGGTGCTATTCTGACATGTATTACAAGTTTTTGTGATGCTTCGTCTTTTGGACAAACCAAGGAACATAATTGCAAGCTCTGCTCTGATCCATGCAAGAGGTTCGCACACATTTCATAACAAGCATGTTGTTTCTTTCCCCGAGTTCTCTATACACTCATCCAATGGGTTTGTGTTTCCCCTAGGTGGCCACCTTGTTTTCTCCATTGAGATTTGTTTCAAATCTTCAAAAAAATTGTTTTAATCTGGTCTTGATCAAATAAAGCTGGTGCAGTCTGGACATGTATTAAATTAACATTGGACATCAAAAGTAAGCTCAGTCACATTGTTCCTATTGTGAAACATCTTCAAAGGGAATTCGAGTGAATTCTAAGGTAACTTCATCCCCGTGAAGAAGGTTTTTGTGCTTATTTGGGGTTTTATTGATTTTTTTCTCTAAAGACTCTGGGATTTTGTTTCATTCTCGAAGGTAATGGAGAACATTGTTTTGATTGAAAGTCCTTAGATATCACCCTAATCAACACTGGACAGAAAAATTTAACACAAGAAACTAAGCCGAATGAGAAACCTAAACCCCTTAATCACCCGGCTATAGTTGATTTTTTGGAGCATAGAAAGGAATATATATCGTGCCACCACTTTATTGTAGTGAAGAAATGCTCATGTTGGTTGGGATAGGTGGTTAAAAAAGGAATAGTTGAGTAAATGGATTAGAGCGAACAACAGGTAGAGCGCACCCATGCAATGACAACATTTTTCTGTTCCATGAATCGATCTTCTATACATGAGCTGAGATATGTTAGTAAAAAATGAATAGTTGAGTAAATGGATTAGATCGAACAACAGGGAGAGAACACCCATCCATTGACAACACTTTTTTGTTCCATGACTCAATATTCTATACATGAGTTGGGATAGGTGAGTAAAAAAGGAATAGTTGAGTAAATGGATTAGACATTAGGGAAATTTTGAGGTCTAAAACGGGCCTCCTAAGGAAATTATAAAACAATAGTGGAGATAATAAATAAGATTAGATTACATCATCAAATTTTAGAGGAAAAAAAGAAAAAACTACTTTTTCAACTCATATTTTAAACTTATCTCCCTAAGGGTTTACTCAAATTTCAAGAGGGAAAACTCATTGGATGCAGAATTTGATTCCTCATCCAAGGAGTACCCATGTTGCATACTTTCGATGGACCCTATAACAAGAGAAAAGAGAAATATATGAAAAACGTGATTGAAATCATGTTTTTTCATGCATTTCTCATTTTTCATATAGCAAGGTCCATCAAAAGTATGCAACATGGGTACTCCTTGGATGAGGAATTAAATTTTGCATCCAATGAGTACTCCCACTCGAAATTTGAGTAAAAAATTAGGGAGATAAATTGAAAATACAAGTTGAAAAGGTAGTTTTATTATTCTATTATTTTTTAATCTTTTTACTTTTTTACCCCAAAATGGTGAATCATCCCCCATGGTTGACATCATCATCTTCAATCCTATTGGTTCTTATAAAGTTTATTTTGGTTGTACATTTTTCTTAGGAGGCCCATTTTAGACCTCAGAAGTTCTCTAATGGTAAACAACATGCAAAGCGCACCCATCCATTGACAACATTTTTATGTTCCATGACTTGATATTCTATATAAATTAGAGCAAACAACACCCTTTTTGAAACTATGGGTAAACATTGAGATCAAGGCTGGGTTATTGGGACCCCGCTTACTGATAGAGATTAGTTACTCAATCTCACTTGCTCACCCATATGAGGATAATTAGCTAGGAAGACCATATCACTCATGAGGCATTTAGAACATGTATGGATTGGCTTAATGGAAAAAGGTACACTAGTAGAAAATGATGAAATTAATGACTAGGT